>WAAD01024673.1:575363-618196 GCA_013389945.1 Fregata magnificens
CTGTGCCCCACCGGGTCCCCTGCCCAGGGGCTCCTCGGCGCAGCCCCGGGGCCCCTCTCCCGGCCGCAGCCCCCGGGTCCTGGTGGCCCTGCGTCCCCGTGAGGGCTCCGGGCGGGTTTGTGGGGGGCCCCGGTGAACGGCAGCTCCCCCTCCTCGGTGCCTGTCCCGACCTGCTGCGAATACCGAGAATAGCAGCGGGGCTGGCGGCAGGGCTGGGCGTGCAAGCCCCTGCACACACACACTCACATGCACACGCATAGACACTCGCAGGCTCCTCGCCTGCCTCTGACCTAGAGAAGGGGGTTTTGCACCCCATGGGCACGTGGCAGCCGGTCCCCCCAGCACCCCGGTGCCTCTCGGGGGCGGCTGCGGGTTCAACTGCGCCGGTCCTACGCAGGGCCCAGGCGGCAACAAGTGAGGGGCACGGGGGAGCACCCCCACATCCCAGGGAGGTGTCTGAGGTGCTTGGTGAGAAAATAGCCTGGGCTTATCCTGGGCTACAGGGTCTGGGTGGCACAGACCCCACTCCGAGGGCTGAGGCTCGTCAGGGTCACTGCGGGGCTGTGCGGTGCTGGGGACACCGGCCAGGATGCTGCCTGATGGGGTGCTGCTGCCCTGGGCCCCAAGCAGTCCCAAGGCAGGGTCCCCCGTGGGGACAGAGCCCGGCAGGGGGCTGGGACGGGCTGGCAGCACCCCGGCGGGGCTGAGCTCCCTGCTGTGCCAGCACACGGGGAGCAGAGGGTGTTTCTCAGAGAAGCTCCTTCCTCCCAAGGTTGAATATGAGTCAGGTTTTGGAGCGACTTTAATTACTGCTGGATCAATAGGCTCGGCACGGCCAAGCAAAATCCAATCGCAGCCCCGGGGCCTGCCTGTTCGGCCCTCGCTGCCTGCTCAGCCCCCTGCTACCTGCTTGCCTTGGGGAGGCACGCACTCTCTGCCTGCGGGTGCTCCCCAGCGCCTGCTGGCCCAGCACCCAGCCCTAGGAGGTGGGACCCCATCCTGCATGTGGAGCCGGCACCCCGCTTGCTCAGCCCTAGCAGGGGACACGCGTCCCCTGGGGCAGGGCAGCAGATGGAGATGCCTCCAGCCTTGCAGGACACAGCCAGTGCTGCCCGGGGGATCCCATGCACCCCTAAGCCCCTTCCCTCACCGGATGCATGGAGCAGGTTTGTGGCTCCTGAACCCCCCCCTGCACCCTGGACGCAAGCCTAGGAGCCCCCAGGAGAGCAGAGCCACCCTGGCATCAGGCTGGCAGCCCCTCTCATGCCCAGGGATGGGTAGGAGGCACTCGCCACCCACCCTGTGCCCCCCCCCGCCTGCTCCCCTCCTCCTGAGCCACCTCGGCTTGGCCAGGCGCTGCATAAATAGCTGTTTGTGTCTCTGCTCGGCCCCTGCGTGGGAAATAATATCGGCTGATGGAACATAATGCCCTGCTTCACATGTTCAATTTTATCATTTTCCGAGGCAGGCAATCTTCGTTTAAAGCTGAATGGGCTGGGGAATGTTAATGAAGCGCCGGCGCTGCTCTGCACCGCGCTTTATCTCTTGGAGAATAATTTGGGTGAGCTCGGAAATAGAGTTCCCAGTCCCAATTCAAGCGGCGGCAGCACCGTGTGCCGATAAAAGTGTAATTCCTGGCCAGCGCGTGGCCCTGAATACATGACAACTTAACCCTTATGGCCCCGCTGGGATGGTGCTGTCCGCAGCTGCCTGTTTGCCTGCATCGGGCCTGGCTGCCCTGTGTGTCCAGCACCGGCCTGGGTGCTCAGCCCAGGCAGGATGGGGTCTATCGCTCCCACTCACCTGGGCCGCAGAGCAAGGTGTGCAGCCGGGAGAGGAGAGATAAGAGGGCAGGAGCAGAGCTAGAGGAAATCAGTCTCCCTGGACAGACAGGACCCCACAGGCAGATCTGCAGCAGCGCCAGCCTGCAGGGTGCCTGGGGATGGGGGCTCTGCCAGGAGAGGGATGCCCTAGATGCAGGGATGCCCAGGCGCTGGGATCGGGGAGGGATGGAGAGGCGAGGAGCCTGGAAAAGGGGTAGGGGCTGGGCTGGGGGAGCAGGCTGAAGGGAGAGGGCAGGGGAGATGGGTCCAAGGGAGCAGTCCCGCATGTGAGCATCCCATCCCGGAGAGACTGGCAGAGCCGGGTGGGCGCTTAGGGGCCCCAGCGCTGATTGAGGGGAGTGAGGTGAATTTGCAGGAGGTATTTGCTGGTCCACAGAAGGAGAAATGCAGATTAGCAGGAACAGGCAGCTTGGACCCCAAGGAGAAAGCCTTCGGTGGTCTGCCTGGTCCTGCTCGAGCCCAGCTATGGGGCTGGCTCCAGCTCCCACCAGCCATGCTGTGGCAGTGGGTCCTTGCACGGGGTGACCCTGGGGCTCTGCCCTCCCAGTCATGTGTGCAGCTCCCTTGGGCTCCAGCTGCAGCAGACGGCTGTGCCCGGGGCAGCACAGCATCCTCCAAACGATGGTCCTCACGTCCTGGGCCATCCCACCCCAAAGATGCTGGGCAGGGGACATCTTGGCCCAGCGAGGGGTCAGCAGAGCCCCTTGGGCACCAGCCCGCGCCCCCTCCGGTGGGACAGCGAGTGGGTGCCAGGATGGACCCTTCCCCTGGGAATGAGCCGGGTGGGCAGGTTTCCAGCACCGTTAATCAGGGCTGCGAGAGCCGGGATTAATGTGCACTCCAAGGCTCTCCAGTCCCAGCTGTGATCCAGCCCTCTGCTCTCAGCCAGAGCCGCCTCCACGCGCTGAATTATCAGCCTGAGTAATTAAGTGGAGAGCTTTGTTTTAATGCAGACATCTGATGCCTTCGCACCAAGGAGCACAACAACTGTCGCGGGTGTTTATGCTCCGTGCAACACATCTGGCTCATAGGGAGAAAATCCGTCTCCACCACTGTGCAAGATTAAAGGGAATGTGGCCTGGGTGTGGAGAGAGGAAGGACAGTTCGGCAGCCAGCAGGGCAGGCAGGATTCGTCCCTGAGCATCGCCCTGCCAGCTCCTTGAACCCCACTGGCAAGAGGCCGTGGTCCAGGGCTGCCCGGCAAAGCACGCATTCCCTCCGCTCCTCAGCGCGCAAGGCAGCACAACGCATTGCAAGATGAGGGCTAATTACAGGCTTGGAGATAAATGGAAATAGAGCAAAATAAAATGGGTTTATCGGAGGTAGATGGTGCCTGGCTCACCTGATACCTGCTGCTGATAAGGGAACTGGCTTTTGGGGGAGGAGGAATGCAGATCTCAAACCAGCTGCTGTGCCACGGAGAAAATTGTTGCTTTGCACAGATTAGGGGATTAGCACCAGCGCAAGGAGCTGGAAAGAGGCTGATGTGTGAAGGAGCCAGGCTGTGGGGAGAGAAGAGATAGCAGGACGGGGAGAGGCTGCTGCTGGGACCACTGCAGATGCGCCTCATTTAATACTTTCCTCTGTCACCCTGAAAGTGGGGGCTGTGGGAAGGATCTGCTGATGCCACAATAACACAGGTCTCTTCTCTTTGCTCGGCTCCCAAACCACTGGTGCTTTGCTCATCACACCCACTTGGGATGTCTGAATGGTCTCACAGATATTTACTGCCTTTCTCATGGAGCAGCTTGGCTGGCCAGGCGCTGGGGTGAACTGTGCCTTCATGAGCCCCTTCTCCACTGGCTTCCCCTGGCGTCTTGCAGCTCCCGGGAATCCCATCACTTTGTGGGTGCTGGTGGCACCCGCACTCCTTTGCTCGCCGCTCCGTGGCAGGGCTGTTTCCATGAGAGAGCCTGCCATCGCTTCCGGCACCTCCAGCCCCCAGCTCCTTGGCACCGCCGGGACAAGGGGAAGGGGCTGTTGGGGCCAAAGGGGATGGCAAGAGGGACTCCTGCGTGAGGGGAAAGGAGGCTCCAGCCAGGAGTGTAACTGCTGCGTGTGGTGGTCCCAGCATGAGCATCAAAGGAACCCCGTCGGGAGAAACTGTTTTCAAGGAGAAACACTCCAGGTGGTTTCCAGCAAAACCCACACTCTGCGCTGCTTCCCTGCTGAGAAAAAACATGTCCAAATTTGGCCTGGGGCCTCTGACCCTGCACTGATCCGGCCAAGGAGCAAATGCCGTTGCAGTTGAGCGAAGCTGCCCTGCCGAGGCTCGTCTAGCTCCCCACGGCATCAGGCAGCTGTGGGCTGGTGCAGCTCTGCTCCCAGTAGGGTGGCCCACGGGGACCGGGTGCTGGGAGATGCTGCTCCTGGGCACAGGGACATTCGAGGGCTTTTGGCAAAATCCAGCAACAGAGATGGAGCTGGGGGAGTTTGGACAAGCAGCACAAAACCAGCTGGCTCTCAGGCAGCCCAGGGTAATTTGAGACTGGGAAATTTGAGCTGAAGCAGCAGGGGCCGCGCAGCCACCTCCAGGCAAGCAGGCTGATTTATTGCCTGTACGGAGCTGAAATTGCCGCCCATGCTGGGCAGAGAGGCAGATCCCCCGCCTGGAGATGCTCATGGCAGAAGATCAGAAACGCCATGCAAAGGAGACGCACGGGAACAGCTTGAGACATCCCAGCCGGTCGTGCCTGGCTGGGCATGACCGCTGCCCACGCTCCATGCCGCTTCCCAGCCAGAGCTCTGCAGGCAGAGCCCATGGCAGGAGCAGAAGAGCCCTGAAGCTGCAGGATGGCCCTGGGCACACAGAGGTGGTGGCCCCAAACGGGTGCAGCGGGGGCACTGGGTTGACTACAGGCACTGTCCCATGGGGCTGCATCCAACAGCTGGTCCAGATGTGACCCCGGCACTCCTGGCACAGCCGCTCCAGGAGCCAGGGCACGGAGCAGGAGCTGCAGCATGTTCACCTGGGGTGGGAGAAGAGGGGCTGCCCTTGTCGGTGCTGCCCACACTGGTGTCACGCGATGCCACCACAAGCCCCAGGGCTGTCCCGTCCCCCTCGCCTCCCGATGATGCACCCAGCCCGGGCGGGGGACGTCTGTCCCCGCCAACTGGAATTAATTCCCTGAGATGCTATATCAAATGCTTTAATAAAAGCCTGATATATCACACCTCTTGTCTCCTCTCCATCGATTCATTTAGCAATTTTACCCAAAAAAGGCAATCAAGTCGGACTGGGCAGATTTATTCTCTGTGAGCTCCGAGCACATCTTTATTGCTCCCCATTCCCCTGCCCTTGAGGTCCTCAGAAGCATTTTTCTCTTAATATTTGTTCTATTATTTTACTAGGGATGAAGCTCTGTTGATGGGCAGTAATTGCCTGGACTGCCCTGCCTTCCTGTGATGAAGATTGGTACCTTACTGGTGGCTGCCTCCCGCTACCCTGCTCTCCTGTCCTTCCTTGGTAACATTATTGACTAGGAAAGTTCATTAACAAGCCCCTTAATGACTGCAGCCACGCCAGCCCAGCCCACAACGCTAACCTCTCCCGTGGTTTCCCTTGGTGCCTGCTTGCAGGAGGAGACGTCGCAGGATGTTTTCTGCATCTCCAGAGCCGTGTGGGTGCCTGAGCCACTTCTAAAACCCTGCTGACTCCCCTTGCCTGTGAATGCTGTCCCAGCATGGGCTCTCATCCCCCCCATTTTTGGGGACCAACCCCTCTGGGCAGGTTGTGTTGGCCAGGCAGTGCAGGGAAGGTCTAGGTCACCAGTGGTGGGGAGCTTTTGGGGGGTCATGGGGGCATCCCTGAGGCTGCCTGGTCCCCTGGCAGAGCTTCCTCACGCCGGTGTTTGCTCTGCTGCCTGCCGTCCCAGCGCCGGCAGCCTCGCGAGCCAGGCTGGCACTGAGCCAGGCATGATGCCGGGATTAGGCACTGCCTCCTACAAATGAGCTGTTAATTATCATAATCTGGTAATTGAGAAAAATCTAATTATGCAAAGCTAATGGATTTAGAACTGTACTGGGGAGCACAGGGCAGGGGAGCGCAGCTGGGCAGGGCCAGCATCGCCGGCCCATGGCTGCAGACACTGCGGGGCCTTGCAGTGCCTTTTGCTCCACACCGGGGCCCTGCTGAGTGCCCCACCAGGTCCGAGCATCCACAGGAGAGAGCCCAGCCCTCTCGCACCTCTCCAGTCGCACTTGGCCTGGGCAATGCCTCCTCCCTGTGCCCAGGCATCCTCGCCTCTGATTTCCCCACCTTCCCTCCCAGGAGGATCCTGCACCCGGTGTGGGGAGCAGGGTGGGGGAATGCAGCCCCCCCTCCCAGCTTGGGCGTCCTCCCCGATCCTGACCTGTTCTTCCTAGCCCTACAGACATGGCTCTGCTCTGCATCCCCATTCTGCTCCCACTGACAGCGAAACTGTGCTGCGGGATCTGCCCAGGCGGGTGCATGCATGGCAAGCCAGGTAGGGAAAGGCAATATCTTTTACTAGACCAACCGAGATAGTTCAGAAAGGGAGATGAGATTTTGGCCACACTGGTGCTTCTCAGTGCTCACAAGCAACTGTTTTCCTCAGCTATATCGCTGGCCTCATAAAAGATTTTCCCTCTTCCTGTGCACCTCGAGGATGAGGGATGCTGAGCTGTGCCGGCCCCAGCACCGCGCCAGAGCTCCCGGCCTCGAGGTAGCGCCACGCCAGAAAGCATGGCAGCGTCCCCACAGTGGCATGCAGGTGGTACCAGCACCGGGCGCTCCCCTGGGATCTGTGCCACTGCCCCCTGAGTGCCCTGCCACCTCCCACCCTCGCCCTGTGCTCGGGAGCCTGACCCCTTGCAGCTTTTGGGGAGCCCAGAAGAGGTGCTTGAGCCCAAGGGTGCAGGAGCTGTGACAAGAGTGACACTCGGCACCTCGGCTCCTTGGCCAGCCTGATGTCTCAGAGCCGTGCTCCTGCAAGGCTGGTGCAGAGCTTGGGGTCCCCCCACATCCCTGTGGCCAAAGCCATTGCCCCCCAAGACACACCTGCCCGCTCACCTCTCCTGAGCCTGGGGCCACGCAGCCCTGCCTGGGCGGCTCCTGCCTGGCCTGGTGGGGGGATGTGAGGAGTTTGCCCATCTCTCCCTCCCCGGGGACCCCACTCTAAGTGCACGGAGATGGTGGAAGTGAGCAGGACTCCAGCTAATTGCCTGCACCCCCGGGGGACAGGCGGTGAGAGCGCCCCGAGCTTTCCAGGACGTTTCAGCCTCTGGCTCCAGTTCCTGCAGGATGCGGCAATCGCTAAGTACGTCTGTGGTCTCAGCACTCAGCGAGCTTCCCGCTCGGGGCAGGGTGTGGGCAGCACCACGCCGCGCCGGTCCCGCCCCAGCGCTGGCGCATGCTGCCTGCCGCACAGCCNCTTGGGCTCAGTGGGGAGAGGCAGAGCCAGGTGGCAGCATGTGGCTGGAGGAAGCCCAGAGGCCCCCCCCATGTCCCTGGGGTCCCCCCCGGCCCTCAGCAGCCCTTCCCGTGGGGGACTGCCCCGCCGAGCATCCAGCATGCGATGCCCCGGCCCCACGGCGGCGCCCGTGCAGCCTGGAGGAATTTGCCGGCCGCTCCACCCTCCACGGCATCCAGCACATCTTCCAGCACCAGCGCTACACGGCCCGCAACCTGCTGTGGCTGCTGGCCTTCCTGGGCTCGCTGGCCCTCCTCATTCATGCTTACGCCAAGTGTGTGGGCTTGTACTTCCAGTACCCCCACAGCACCCAGCTGGAGGAGGAGACAGCGCGCAGCAAGATCTTTCCCGCCATCACGATCTGCAACCTCAACCCTGCCCGCTTCCCGCGGCTCTCTGGCCACGACCTGTACTGGGCAGGGGAGATGCTGGGTCTCCTGGATGGGGCTGGCCAGCCCCTGGTGCCGGAGAGCACGGAGACGAGCAGGCTGAAGGCTCTGCTGGGGACACTGGCCATGAGCGAGGAGGAGAAGAGCCGCCCCTTCGACCTGGAGGAGTTTTATGGGCGTGTGGGCCACCAGCTGGACCTGGGCGAGATGCTTGTCCGCTGCACGTTTGGCGATGAGGAGTGCAACGGCAGCGACTTCCAGACAGTGAGTGCCCAAGTGGCAGGACATGCCGGGGGGCAGGGAGGGCTGGGCATGGCCACTGTGCCAGCACCCGCAGCCCAGGGCACTGCTGGGATGCTGATGAGGGGATCCTAGCCCCTGGTGACCGGGGACCAGGGAAGGGGAAAGCTGCCAGGGGCCAGTTTTTGCAGGCTGTAAGGATGCTTGGTTTGACGTGGGGTTTGTTGGGGCTGGGGCAGAGCCCTGTGCAGAGCAGGGGTGCACTGGGCTGGGCTGGGGATGCTCCAGCAGAGCTTGTGCTGTGAAGCCGGGCTGAGAGGCACAGGGAAAGGATGGGTTGGGGAGCCCAGCCCCGGGATTCACCCAGGCTGGCTCAGCCCCAGCAGAGGCAGGCAGCAACCCGCAGCCTTGCTCCAGCCCGGCCAGGAAGCCTGGCTGCTTACCCCTCCCGCTGGCTATGGGGGACAGCCAGGCTCCCGAGGGCTTGTGGAGGGTGGGAAGGCAAATCCCTTCCTGGAGGGCTTTGGAAGGGCACATCCCATCCTAGCAGAGCAGGGGCCAGGGGATGGGCTGCATCCAAGCAGTAGCGTAAGTGAGCAGAGGGAGGTACAATCCCGCCCTCCCAGCCAGCATGGGGAGATGCCTGCGGGCACCAGCACAGGGAGGTGGCTGAGCTCTCTAGCATTATCGGAGCCAGAAGAATTACAAAAGATCCCAGCTCGGCCAAGGGTGAGGGAGAGTGGTGGGGGGCTTGTGGGGAGCCGCAGCCCCGGTGTAGGGGTCCAGGGAGCCACCCGTGCCCCGCTGGGGTGGTGAGAGCCAACGCACGGGGGCAGGGGCAGGCAGGGCTGTGCAAGGCCAGTGCCCCACGCTGGGAGCCGGCACACCAGCCCTGCCTGCAGCCTCCCTGGGGCACCGAGCGGGTGCCCGCCGCCGCTGTGCCAGGCTCTCCTGCCTGGCAGCCGTTGCTGGCTTGGCCGATGCAGAGCTGCGAGTCGGGAGAGTCCCTAATTTAGCATGACGGCTCCGCGCATTTCACTGATGAGAACAAAGCGGGGCTGCCATGCAGGGCCCTGCGACCAGGTGTCAGGCAGCTGGCGGGAGGCACAGCCATGTGCCGGGAGAGCACCGCCGGCAAGGGGGGACCCGCAGCCGCATGAGCGGGCCAGCTCATGCAGGGCTGTGGCCACTGCCACAGCCAGGCTCCTGCCACCGTGCCCCAGGGGCCGGACCTCTCCCCACTGGCTGCAGAGACCCTGGTGCACAGCCAGGCACTGCAGGGCTTGGGTGCATGTCAGCCTGGTGTGCCGGAGCTAGGTGGGCATTGCGTGGGGATGCAGGCAGGGCAGAGGCGATGGCCAAGAGGGTGCCACCTTCTCCCTCCTCTCCTCTTTGCTCCTGAGTCAACAGCTGAGGATTACGGGGCTGTAAACAAGGGGATCAATGGTGCTGATGGGAACATTTCCTGGTAATAGCTCCAGCCTGTAAAACACAGAGCAGGGGGAGGAAGGGGAGGCTCTGCTCTCACAGCTGTTAACCCTTCCCACCCGCAGCCCCGTGCTGGCTTCTTGGTGGCGAGGGCTTGGGCTCGCTGGGGCTGGGCTGGGTGCCCCAGGCCAGGCGAGAGCTGGGTGCTGCTGTGCCCCAGGGTCAGGAGTGCCAGGGCTCACAGGGCTATTGCAGCCCTTGGGACCTGGGTGACTGGCTGTGGGCCAGACTGCTGTGCCTCAGCTTGGGCAGGCACCCTGAACTGCTGGGCACGCAGCAAGGTCAACGTCTGCTCAGTGGTGGGATGCCAAGCCAGCGATGCCGGAGGAGGCGTCTTGACCTCTGTGGCTGCGGGGTGGCTGGCCTGTGCTGCTCAGACATGGCTGTGAAGAGGCAAGTGTCATCCTAGGGAGGAGCTGCCAGCACTGATGGGAAACGTTAATGCCACCGTAGAAGGATGCTCAGCCCTGGCCCGTGGTGTATGGGAAGACAGGGGCTGCTGCGGTCCGATGGAGAGGTGGGAACAGCCTCTGCGGCATCCTCTGGCTTCTGAGCAGGGCAGAGCATGCTGCCAGCCCTTCCCGGCAGCATGGGCTGCAGGGCTTTGGGCAGGTGAAGATGCTTCTTTCTGCTGGTTGCAGGGGAGGGCGCCCAGGTGGGCAGAGAGGGGTTTCCTTCACCTTTCTCGCACACCTCCCAAGCCACCTCTACCAGGGATCCTAGCCCTGCCCATTCTTGTCACTACCATACCCCTGGGTGGAATGAGTCTCCGAGCAGGCTCCAGGCTTGGGCACCAGCCCTGCCCCGAGCTCACCCCCCTGCCCATGCCACAGCTGCCCACCTCGCTGCCAGCCACCGTGCTGCTCACCTCGATGTACAGGCAGCCCTGAGTACACCACAGCCCCAGCACACACATCTGGCTGTCCCATCACCCTGGCATCAATGCCTGCATGTGCCCTGCACGCACCCCTGCCTCGGCGGGACTCCCCATCACCGATGCCAGCCCAGGGCCCTGCCCTGTACACACACAGCCACACCGCCACATGCCACACGCTGTCCCTACAGCCTGAGCAGAACAGCGGGCGGTGAGCGCCTGGCACTCGAGCAGATGCCTGCATCCCTCAGTGGGCACGGCCTGGCCATGGTGCCTCCGTCCGCACTGCTCGAGGCTGGCAGGTAAATGTCAGCCTATTTTTATCTGCTCCCCCACGGGGCAGCTGTTCCTTCCATTCGGATGAGCAGATGTACCTCTATTTCCCATCCCGCTGGGGAGCAGCGTTAATCTCCCTGAAATTCACCTTCCCTGCTTCCCAGAGCCACCCTCCCTGGGGCTGGGCAGCAGGGGATCACGGATTAATCCTCCCGAAGTGAGCCAGGCTGCAGCGGGCTCTCGGCATCACAGCTCAGCAGCTCCCAAGAGCATCACCTGCGGGCGGGGAAGGCCAGCTCCCCCCTCCAGGCTGGCAGGGGCTGCCTCCTGCCCGCGGCTCAGCCAGGCTGCACGGGGCCGGGCTGGCTGAGGAGGATGGAGAAGGCACTGGGGTGGAGTGGTGATGTGCCACGGGGTTTGCTCGGTGCTGGCTTGCTGTGGAGCTGGGGACACAGAGCTCAGAGGATGACCCAGGCAGCATTGAACAGCATCGGTGCAATATGTAAAGCACAGATAACGGGGCTGCAGCCAAAACATCCCCGCTGGGCCCCGTCTCATGCAATTATACCCGTTTCCAGTGGTTCTCCTGGCCGGCGGAGTCCATGGCACTGCCGAGGGGCTGATGTGGCGGCCGCGGCCACGCGCTGAGTGATGGTGTGTATAATAGCAGGGCTGGCAGGTAATAGCAGCCTTGAAGTCCATCTATAACCCGGCTCCCTGATGGATGCCACCCTCCCCTCTCCTGGCACAGCCGGCGATTAGTTACAGCACCACCTGCCACTCTCCCCACTGCACCGGCACCGGTAGCACCAGGGCTTTTGGCAGGACGGGGGTTGCTGTGCAGGTCATCCAGGCACCCTCACCTTCACCCCCACCTTCATGCGTCAGACGAGAGCAGATATTTTAATGTTCTATTAATAGTTTTACTGCCTTAAATTATTGATCCGTATTTACAGCCAGAGCTGCCAGCTTAACAACAGGCTTTCTCAGGAATCAATCCGGGATCCTGCACAGGAGACTGGGGGCAAAGGGGAGGGTGGGAGCGAGAAACAGCAGGGCTGGGGGCACGGCGCAGGGCTGGGCATGTGAGGCAGCACGGTGTGGGGCTCCCTGGGCACCCTGCTCACCTCCCACCTCTGCTGAGCTGTCTCAGGATGATGCTCTCGGTGCTTTTCCTCTGTGAACGCCAAGCCCAGGCCCTTCCTTCCTGGCTGGCAGGTGCCAGCAGGCCCTGGGCAGCCGACGGGGACGGCACTGCTATCTCTGCCGCCCAGCCGCTGCCTGGCTGCTCGCACCCAGCTGCCTGCGGGAGCATCTGTGCTCGAGCTCACCTCCGTGAATTATTTAAAGCTTCCCCAGGTGCCGTGGGATGATGATAACGTCGGAACCAGGGATGGATGGGGAGCTGGGGATGTGGGCGGCTGTCGGGGAGCTGCTCCTGCCCACGCTCGGGGTCTGTCCCACCCCCCAGACATGTCCCTCTGCAGCCAGGCTGGCTTTGGGGATGGAACTAACCCCTCCAGAGGAGCCGGCATGGGGCTGCGACCCTGGAGCTGGTGGGGGAGACATGCCTGATACAGGAGAGGAGTGTGTTGCCCCTCCTGTGATTACCCAGGATTGTCCCCAAGGGTGCAGGCAGGCAGGTTGCGCTGGCAGGCAGGGAGCCAAGGCAGGCAGAGGCGGCAGGGCCAGGCAAGGTGCCCCTGTGTGGGGACGGCACGGTGGCAGGGAGGGCGGGAGGGGCGCGCAGGTGGGGGAACCCTGGGCCCTCTCGATGCTGATTGCGGATCCGCCTGGCAGGGGATGCGGAACCTGCCGAAATAGCAGATTTAATTATCTCCGCGGAGCAGCGGGAAACCAGCAAGTGGGGAGGGGGTGAGGGTACACGGGGCTGGGGCGTCTCAGAGGGGGAGCAGCGAGGGCTTGATCTAGCAGGGCTGTGCCCCCCACAGCCTCCGGCCCCATGGCAGCCACCCACCGCTCCCATGCCAAGAGCCCCCTGCCCACCTCCCCTCCAGCAGAGGCACAGCCCTACGCTGCGGACCAGCCCCCCCAGTCAGGGTCCCTATGCAGTGCTGGGGACCCCCTCGGCCGTGCACCCCCCTGCAGCCCCCTCCCCAGCCCCAACCCCTGCTCAGTATGCTGCACACTCCCTCTGGGCACTGGGCAGGAACTCTTCATTTCACACATCGTTTCCTGCTGCTGCTGCTGCAGAGCCACCCGCAGTCCCATCCCCGTCCCCCTTCGGCTGCCCCCTATCCCCATCCCCTCGGCATCAGCCCCTCAGCTGGCCCCGGGACTGCTGGGTGCACGCTGCTGTCTACATGCCCTTGGCACTGCCTGTGGCCATCATACCCTGTCCCGTGGGCAGGGTCCCTTTGTCACCACCTGCCATCCCCGTACACTCAGCGGTAATCCCTGGCGCCATGCCCCATCCCCTCTGTGCTGTCACCTTATCACTGCCTGCCACCCCTGTCCCCTTGGCCACACCAGCCACCCCCCTGCCCACAGCTCTGCTCCTCCCGCCTCCCCCTGCCCGCCCCTCTCCTTGCCAAGGGGCACTCCCCACTGCCAACCCAGCCAGACCTCCCCTGCTCGCTCTGCTCTGAGCCCTGGCCGGGGAAAACGCTACTCTTCTCCTGAGAGATGGGCCCTAGCATCCTGTTTCCCCTGGCCTCTGCTCATTCCTCATCAGAGGGGTTTCTGGCGTCCCACGTTCCACCTGCCAGGTCCCATCCTTGGCGTTTTACAGCACCCACCAACACTGGCACTGGCCTGGCCAGCTCTGGTCCCCCTGGCACAGCTCTGGCTGCCAGCCTGCACTGACCCTGCTCCGCTGCCAGCCTTGCCCTGGTGCCCAGATCCTTCCAACAGAGCCCCCCCTCCCAACATCCCAGGGGCTGCAGCTGCCTTGCACACACTGGGACCAACTGGGAGTCCCGCTCGATCGGAGCCTGCTGCTGGGCTTTCTCGGTGCTGGCTGCAGGGAGCCCTGCCAGGTGCAGCCACTGGGACCCCCAGGCAGGGGCAGGGTGGGCAGGCAGCGACACGGGGACTCTGCAGGCAGCATCCGATACGAGTTGTGGGCCAAAGATGGGGCTGTGAGGGAACCTGGGGAGGGGGGTCCCCACCAGCCAGCCTGGACCTGGGGTGCTCCTTATTGCCCTTGCTGCTGCAGCACAGAGGGGTGCCCGGCCCCAGGGGTCTCTCCAGGGCTGGAAGAGTTAACAGGCAGGGCTGGCTTGCCTGCCTCACCAGGCAGGAGGGGCTGGGAGGTGAGGGAGCAGCGGGAGCAACCAGGAGTGATCAATACCGTGTGCTGGAGCCGCGCACAAATCGCAGCTCGGAGCCATAAATCTCCCTCCCGTCACACGCAATGAGGATGAGAGGGGAGCTTATCTCCCGGCTGCGGCGCTGCCAGCCGCTCCTCCTACACGCGCCCGGCCGCACGCCGCTGTGGGACCTCGCCAAGACGGCCGGGAGCTGCAGCCTCCCTGCCGGGCACCCCACGGCCTCCGCAGGGCAGGTGCTGGGTCAGTGGTGGGGATGCTGGTGGCTCCCGGGCACAGGTATAGCTGGGCTGTGTCCGCGGGGAGTGCCTTCGTGGGAGCAGGTGCACGGATTCAGCCAAGGGCTGGAAGCCAGGGTGATGGGCTGGCTCTGGGCGAGACATCCTGGCCTGGCTGAAGCCGCCCTGGCTCTCCGGCTGCTCCTGCCAGCTGCCTGGGATGAATCACCCGGGGTGAGTGAGTCACCTGCCAGCCCCCCCGGCCCCGGCCACCTTGGCGGCAGGGCTTGGCAAGCAGCATCCACTGCTCTTCCTCACCCACCCCTCGGCAGAGCGGTGGGGCTGTCACTGCTCAGCTTTCTGCAAGGGAAGATGGGGACGTCCAAGGGCTTGGGGAGGGACAGACAGCACCAGGGACTCGGCAGGGTCCTGAAGAGTGACTCCAGTGCTCTGCGTATCCCTTCCCAAGCCAGATGCCAGCTGACCCCCGTCCGAGCACCAAACGCTCCAGGCAGGCTCGGACCATGGGCACGTGGCAAGCAGCCTGCCACTGGCGTCTGGCTGGGATCAATTTAATCCGTCCAACCTGAGGAAATCCAGCTCAGCCAGTTCTGGAAAGCACCAGCGCCTGGAGTAGCAGGCAGGCAGGAAGGCAGGCAGGCTGTGCTCGCAACCCCATCTTGCAGCCCTGACCAGCCTCCAGCTGCCCTGGTACGTCATGGCGCTCGTACGCCAGAGTTGAGGTGAGGCCGGGGCTGCTCTGGCTGCATCCACCTCGCCACCAGCTCTATGCCAGCAGGCTGCTGCCCAGAGCATTCCCCAGCTGAGCCAACCAACGTCCCTGTGCCCAGAGGAGGGCACACATGCTGCTGCTTGCACCACTGCATGTGAGCCCAGGGCTCCTGCCAGACAAAGCCCAGCCCTGTGCAGGCAGCGCTGGACAGTGGTGCCCTGCCCAGGGGAGGACCAGGACCCATCACTGGGCGCTGCTCGGACCCAAGCAGGAGGCAGTCCCACCTGCCAAGGGCTGGCAGCTGCAGCCATCATGCCTGAGAGCCTGGGCTGGCTTGGGTGATGTGTCACTAGCCCAGTGTGGCATCAGCCATGAGCTGAGCCCCTGAAGCAGGCAGGGGTGGACGCTGGGACCCTGTGCCTTCCTGGGATCTCCCAACCAAACCTGCTCTGGAGCAAGGGACTGTGCAGTCAGCAGCTGAGCCAGGATTGATTTATTGATCCAGCATCCATAGGGGCAGGGAGCTGGGAGGGGCTCTGGCTTTGATCAGCCTCCCGCAGATGAGGCAGACATCAAAGGCTGGTGCGTGGGCAGCGGTGGCCTCTCTCTGGGACAGCGGGGAAATCTGGCTGCTGTCCTGCTGGGCATGGCCTGGGCTGGGGGCCTGGCTGCCCATGGGGAGCTGGGGCTGGGCTTGGGCAGCCAGAACTGGCACCCCCACCCTTTCTGGTGACGCTGAGGAGGGGAAAGGGCTGGCAGGGGCCAGGGCATCCCTGGATGAAGCTTATCCCAGGGACGCAGCGGGTGCCAGGAGGATGGGCAGCCAGGCTCCCTCTCTGTGCTGCCGGCACTGGGGCATCCACCATCCCCGGGAGAAGCAGCAGACTGGGCTGTAGCCGCGTCCCAGGGGATGATGGGCAGTGGCATGGGGCAGCGTGGACCCCCCGGCTGTGCCCAGCTCTACCCCAAAGGTGGAGGAGCGGGAGAGGTGAAGGGAGCAGGGCAGATGTTAGTGCAGCTGCTAAGCAGGGGTGACAGGTGGGATAAATGAGCCTGGGCTCTCCAGGGGCCAGTAAATTAGAATCAATAGGAAGCAGGAATAATTTATTTGTTTGATATCGCCTGTTAATTAACTGGGCTGATGTGTGTGATGGGGAGTGGCAGGAACCCCTCCACCTGCTCACCTGGTGTCTCCCTATAGGGATGGGAATGGTGTGGGGGAGTCCCGTCCCCACCAGCGCAGCATCCATCCCTGCTCTCAGCAGTGGGGCAGGATGGGGACAGGAGGGGACGGTGTGCGAGAGCTCCCTGAAATGGCCTGACCACCCGTGGCAGGGCATGAGATGGGGAAGGGGCATGCATGAGGATGCTGTGTGGCCGGGGGGCCAGCACTGCACACGGTCCCCTGGCTCAGCATCTCCTCCCTGCCCTGGGAGGCTGCGGGGAGCAGGGGCTTGGGGCTGCGGGCACTGCCAGACCTCAGCTCCTGCACATTCCTGGCTGCTGCGGCACCGGTGTGGGCCAGGTGCGTGCTCCACCAGCCGAGCGTGCCTCCAACCGGGACCACCTCTGCAGGCTGCCTCCACCTCCTCCCACATCTGCTCTGTCCCCAGAGCAGCTGGTGGCCGCCCCAGCAGGGCGACTGGCTGGGCATTCGCGCACGTGTCGCCTGCGCTCCCGGCACATGTCCTTGGCCCTGCCTCGCCCGCATCACGCCAGGCTTGCACACGTCCTTGGCAGCTCCGGCGGGAACGGCTGCTAGCACAGCTGGCTGGAGATATGTCCCGAGGCAGCGGCACCCTCACCAGGGCGTGGGCGCAGAGCCGTACCCGGACCCCTGCCAGTGGGGTGCTGAGCTGCCCCCGCTCCACAGCCCTGCCTTGGCCCCCCGGCCCTAGGCAGCCCCATCACCTCCCTCTGTTTTTTTTTAAAGAATAACATTTCTGCTAAATACTTTAATCAGATTAGTAGCAGTGTGTCTGCAGTGCTGTTAAATCAATGCTACCCAACACATCTCGGCGGCTAGAAATCAATTACTGTTTAAGCTGTGCCTTGGTCCCTGGCCTGCGATCAATATGGGAGATGTATTACTCTCCCGGAGTCTTTCCCACTAAAAACCTTTCATTTGTATAACAGGAGCTCAGGCAAAGTGCCGGTGCCCTCCCCTCCCGCCTGCTCCCTGGGGACCAGGCAGCCCCATCTGAGCCCCACGCTGGGTGGCTGCTGGGGATTAGCTGGCTCGGGGACTGAATGCCACCAGGTTAGGACAGTCCCTGCTCCATGGGGAGATGTGCAAGACCAGGCCAGCGTGAAGGGGTCCCCCACACACTGGGGTGGCAGGTTAGAGACCCACGGGCAGGGGTACCTGGAGCCCCCGGGGCTGCCTGGCCCCTGCTCCAGCGTGGCTAGATCCCCTGCCCGCCCCAGTGCCTGCTGCCCTGGCTTTTGCCCATCACTGCAGCCCCAACCAGGGCACTGCCAGACCCAGGCAACCCACAAGGAGGGTACCACCACTCCCCCTCATGCCCCTGGCCCAGAGCTTTGCCCCTCTGCAGCCCCCTCTCCCCACAGGGCTTTTTCCCCCCTCCTCCATCCTTGTCCCATAATTTGGAGAGTAAGCACCATTATTCATGATAAGGATCTTTAATTAGCTGTGAATATTAATGACTTACTCTGTAATTAATCATGCTTTGCATGCTGGGGAGGAGGTAGCTCCCACCACCACCACGGCTAAGTATGGGTGGGGAGACCCCCTCCAGCGGCGGGAGCAGCGCCGGGGTCTCACCCCATCCCGGGTGAGATGCGGGGCCAGGGGAAGGTTGCATGGGGTGCTGAGCTGAGACCCTGCATGTGGGGCAGGTGCCGCCAGCCTGTCCTACTGCTTTGGGGTCAGCACCCCCACCCGCCCCGTGTGACAATGGGGAGAAACTGGCCCTCCATAAACACACTGGCAGTTTCCCAGCCGAGGGTCCAGCCTCCCACCCCCAGGCTGGGGCTGAGGGGTGCTGTGAGGCACAGCGGGCTGCTGCTCTCACCCTGCTCCCTGCCCTGGTCCTGCTTCCAGAGCTGGGAGCAACCTGGGCTATGCTGGGATCATATCCCCCTTCCCAGCTCCTGGGGGTGCCTGGTGAGGGATGAAAAGCAGCTTTCAAGGCATCACGTCCTCTTCTGTCCCATGCAGTGGGCTCTGGCAGGCTCTAGGCTGGGTCCTGCCCAGGGGGCTGCTGGGCCAAAGCACCTGCCTGCGCAGGGCAGGTCTGCATTTGCCGAATCCCAGTCTCAGCCCTATGCAGCTGCGGGTGCCCTGCCTGAAGCAGGCAGGCATCATCCTGCCCGCAGCCCCCTGCACGTCATCTCTCAGCTCCTGCTGGCAGGGAATTTGCGTAGTCCCAAATCCCACCTGGTTGCCCCAAATGTGGCTCTCACCTTCCCTGCACCAAGGGGAAACTAAGGCACCAGGGCTGGCAGCGCAGGGAGAGCCCCCACACTGGTATCACATGCTTGTTCCCATCCTGGCATGATGGGGACGTCCCAGGTGCCGGGTGGGAGTGCCAGGGCTGGGTGCTCCGGCTGCCCCGGCAGCGGGTGGCAAGCGGAGTCCCCCGCCTGCCTGCGCCAAACGCTCCCGCGAGGGCAGAGTTTGCTTAAACAGAGACAGATTTAACTATTTCCATTACAGCTAAATGATGAGGCCCATAAACTTTATGGCTCCGTGAGCGCGAGAGCGGCTCTAATGGCCTTCGCCATCTGGAGGAGACGGCTCCGTGGGGGACCCGCCGCCCGCCTGCCTGCCCGCCGCCAGGGCCCGTGTGCCGAGCCAGCACCTTCCCGGCACCAGCACCAGCGTGGGGCTGCTAGCATCTGCGGGTGGCACAATGCCACCGGCTCTCCGTGTGGGGCCGGCTGTGTTTGACCTCGACGTGATCCTGCCATGGAGCAGATGAGCTGGATGTGGAGGTGGCCCGGCTAACACTAGCGCTTGTGGGGTTCCGCAGCCCTCCTGCACCCACACTGCAGCAGGGTGATGGGAAGGCACCCCTGGGTGCCTCTTCCTCCTGTCCTCTGCTCCGCTGCTCTGCAGGGGTAGGCTGGGGGTAGGTACTTGCTTTGGTCCCGCCTGCGCCTCCAAATGCTGTGGCCTGCAGCACACTCCCCGCCACTTCTCCACCAGTGCTGTGCTGCAGGATCCGTCCCTGGTGGGAGCCGGCAGGCTGCCTGGCGAGGCGGTGCTCTGCACGCCCGACCGCCCCTGAATAGCCCCTGCCTGATGCCTGCTGGCTGCTGATTGTGGCGGGGACACGGGGGGGGGGGCGTGGGGCGCTGGCATCAATTATCCCCTACAAAGGGCTGTTGGTGGTATCACTGTGATCCATGCAGGGATGCTGCTGGGCTGGCGGTCCAGGCAGGATGCTGCGGGCACAGCCCTCTCCTCTGGAGTGGTGGAGGGATGGACGGGTGCAGGTGAGGACACACAAACCATCGCCTCCGTGCTGCTAACCCCTGATTTTTGTGGCTCCCATGGCAGCACCCCCATGGCACAGAGCATCCCCCCATGATAGTGGGCCAGGCTTGCCGTGGGGGACCAGGAGCAATAGGTACATGGCTGCATGGCCACCACTGGCCAGGGCAGGAGGGCTCTGGGGCTGCCAGCTGCCTGCCCCGTGCTGTGAGTGAGGGCTGCTGGCATGGTGCTGCAGCAGAGGATTAGGTTTGGTGCAGGGGAGCTAGGCAAGATGCTTTGAAGTCTCATGAATATGAATCAGTGGCTTGAGGCGGGAGCGGAGGGTCTACGGCTAATCTCTCCCTTGCCATGGTGACAGGTGTGACAAACAGCAGGGGGCCAGGAGGCGAGGGCAGGGAGCAGGCAAGGGACAAGGGACAGGGCTGCCTGCTGACACTAAGGGCAGCCCTGGCAAAGCGGGGCAGGTGGCTGGGGTGTGCTGGGGTGCTGCACTCGGGGCTCTGCAGTGCACCCCGGGAGCTTCCCCCATCCTTGCGCCCACCTCAGCTCCCCATCCCCTCACCCCGGCAGGGTGCTGTCTCCATGGATGCTGGCACCTCTTCAGACTGTGAGCCCCAGGGCAGAGGCTGCCGCGTGGCTGCTGGCAGTGTCCAGCTGGCACGGTACTGAGGGTGCCCGCGCTTGCCACCAGTAGCCAGGCAGGGAGTGCAACACAGGTAGGATGTGGCCCCTCGGGGCCAGCCGTGCGGGCAGCATGCAGCCGCCTTGGCCCAGCCCTGCTGGGTGCTCGGGCAGGGGTGCAGGCACAGCTGGGGCTGGTGGGACCACAGCTGGGAAAGGGACCCACCCCTGTCCCCAGCTCATCCCACCAGCAGCCCAGTCCCTGTATGAGCTGTTAGAGCCCCCGCGGGACCTGGCCAGCTCCCATCGATCCAGGCCCCGGTGCCATCTGCTCGGCGGCGCTGTGGCCCTGCCTGCAGTACCCCAGGCTCCATGGAGATGTCATGTTTGGGTCCGCTCCTCCTGTGACAGCCTGAAGACCTTGGTGCTCTCCTAGGAGACAGTAACTAGAGCGGACGCTTGCTCCTAGCAGGACGTGACTGAGGCTTGCAGAAGAGACTCAGAGATCAATTTGGAGGTTGTTTTGATGCTCTCCTGGTTGCAGGATGGTGGTGGCAGCTGCTTGCTCAGCCCAGGGGACCGTGCATGGACAAGCACTGGCTGGCGATGCACGGTGGGGCTCAGCAAAACTGTTTGGGCTTGTGTGAGCCACAGGGCAGGCTGTCAGCTTCACAGCCCCGCGAAGGCTGCAGGTGCTGGCAGTGAAGCTGTTGTTTGCTCTGAGGGGTGCCCAGAGCTGCCCTCTCTCTCCCAGCACCCATGGCCCGGGATGCTGTGCCTCCGGGCTGGGGCAGAGTGGTAAGCAGGGGATGCCATCCTGGTCCTGAGCGCTTGCTGGAAGACAGAACGGGGAAAGCAAGGGCTGGAGCGACGTCGCGGCAGGAAGACAGACAAATGCAGAGCAGATGTTTAATTATCAGCACAGTGTTCTCCGATCCCTGGAAATCTCTGCATCCAAATGTAGATATTTTACGAGAGCATACGCTTCTGCTGAGAGCTGGAGCCATAGCAGAGTGCCCACAAGCCGGCCGCCACACCTTCCCATGGACTGTGTCTTGCTGGAGCTGGTGCAGTTTGACTCTGCTAGGGATGGGGCACCCATGGGGCTGGGGCTGGACTGGAGACAGCCACCAGGAACCACGTGCGGCTCTCGGGGACAAAGCTCTGCCACAGGCTCGCAGCCCCAGAGGCACAGCCCTCTGTCCATCCTGCCGCATCCTGCTCTGCAAGGACTCACTGGGATGCAACGGCTAGTCCTGGCACCCAGCTGGGAGCCTGGTCAAGCACAGGGGCAGGCAGGGGCTGGAAACTGCCGCCTTCTTATGTCCATCACCTCTCACAGCCAGTCTCTACAGGCCCAGGCAACTTGTAGACATTTCTTAAAGTCCTTTGAGACCTTTGAGGTCTCTGTTTTTACTGTAAGAATTGCTGGGTGTAGGCATGCGTGTTACCCCTGTGGACAGGCTGTCTGTCCTGTATCTCACATCCCTCCCGTGGCCCTTGGCTGTTCTCCGGCACGCCTGGGGCAGGTGGATGGCTCTGCCATCAGCAGAGCAGGAGTTGGGGGAGGCACAGGCAGGGCAGGCAGCAGAGCCACCCCGGGCTCTGGGCTGGCCCAAGCTTTGCGCACCACTTGCCTCTTGGCTGCTGGAGGAGTTGGAAAGGCTGCCTGCCCTGCCACGGGCCGCCTGCCACTCTAGGTCCCTCAAGACAGGGATGTGCTGTAGGTCCCTTGAGACACCCCAGCTTGAGGCTGCAGTCAGACGTGGGGCTTTTCTCCAGCACAGAGCCCAGTGCCGTGTCTCTGTAGTAACATCACCCAGGCAAGGGCTGGCTGAGGGCAGCCCCGGTCTCCCACCCTGGGCACGCAGGCACGGTGAACCCAACTGTGCTAAATAAAGGAGTCAGCAAGAAGAAACAAATACAGACCAGTCCTCACCCATGGGCAGGAGTGAGGGGCAGCAGGGCAGAAAGCATTGAAGACCCCTCTCTGGCATCACAATGTGAGACCTCTGCAGCCCCGGGGAGCCCCACATGCCAGGGCTTTGCTGCAGGAGTGCGTTTGGCACGGGGGCACTGGGCTTCCCTGAGTGCCCCCCAGCAGTCCTGCAGAACTGCTGGGGAGATGCCCGCAGCCGAGGGAGGGATTTCCAACCACACAGCAGGGATGCCGGCGGTCTCTCCCCAGCTTGGCCGTCCCTGACAGCCCAGCCTGCCTCCCCTGCTCCGCAGTCTCCGCATCCCCTGAGGCTGTAAACATTTTGGATTCCCTTCCACACCTGCTCAGGAACCTTGCAGATTCAGGGCATGTTGCTGTCTTAAAACCTATCAGGTTTCCTGTCACCTCCTGGGGCCCATGAATCTGCGGGCTGGTGGTGGAGCTGGGACTGAAATGACCCTGCGGGGGAACAGCTCTGCGCATCCCTCGCACCACCTCCAGCTCTCAGCGCAGCTCCTCAGCCCGCAGCTTTATAATTGCCCCCAACCCACAGGAAACTGCTCCAGCCCCGCAGAGGGGAGAGCAGTCCCCGGCATGCTGGAACTGGCTGGTCTTCCCTAGCTCAGCTGGAGGTCCCAGGGATATCCCGGGCATCGGGTACCACCTGCAACCGTGGCCGGTGCCGTGCCATGCCCTGGCTGCCAGTTCTGCCAGTGGGCTCAGAGCTGGGGCAAGCAAAGGGCCTGTCACTCCTGCCAGCCTAATAAGCCAGGACTTAGAGGCCGGGACATTTTTCTTGCCGCTGTCATGCCACTCGGACATTCTGGCTATATCCCTGCCCCCGGGGAGGGGGGAATTAGTGATGCTGTGAGTGTCGGAGCCCCACCGGGCAGCGGTGAACATGGGCTACAAGTGCAGCTGACAGCCCCAAACCCTCATAAATCTCCCTCACATGGCCCATGGCTCACCTAAGTAGATTTGATTTGTCAAATATTAAAATTAATTTAGAATTGAGTGGTGGCCTGTGTGCACGCCCTGCTCTCCTGCCTTCCCCCCACCGCCACCTCTGCTCCTGCCCAATGCATCATCCCCAGCCCCGTGCTCTCGCCCCAGCCGGGGTGCCGGGAGCCGGGATAAATCATCCTGCCGCCGCGCTCAAAGGCGAGCCAATTGCTTGCTTGGCGGCAGGGGATCACAGGGGAAATCACACCGCGTGCCGCCCGCTCCGTGCTGGGGGCGGGGGAGACGCCACGCTTAGGCAGAGATTTATTTATTTGATTTTACTGGGCTGGGATTCTTTTTTTTTTTTTCATCTCTCAAACGCCCGCCAGGGAATTGCAGCCCCTGGAATATTAATGCACGCTGGACGCCGACTTGTTAAAATGTCACCTGGCTGTAATTTCTCCTGTGCTTATTATCCCCCGGGGAGCACAAGCTCCCATCCCTCCCTGCCCACGGCGGTCCTGGCACATGGGGCAGCCCTGCCTGTCCCCTTTGCCGCAGCACAAGCGCTGCTCCATCACGTCGCCCGAAATGTTCCTGGCCCTCTTCCACCACCGCAGCAGTGGGCTGCACCGCCTCTGGCATCTCCTGCTGCGCTGAAACCCGGGGACCGATGCTGGGAGAGCCCTGTGCCACTGGCCAGCATCAGAGTGGTGCAAACCCAGCCTGGCCGGCCCGAGGGATGAGGGGTGCTGGCGTGGGCAGGGGTGGGCCGGGCAGGGGGTCTGCCAGCAGGCAGTGCCGGCGCGGGTTGGGGGCAGGGTGGCATGGGGAACAGCTGCCTTAAGGAAACTTTGGCTCAGTTCCTGCAAATTAATGTTTTTTTCCCAAACAGTTTCCCGGCGCTAAGCGCGACGCGGGGAGCAATTATCTTTAGTGTCGATGTTATTACCATAAAAATTGCATTGAGGACTTTTCTCCTCCGATTAGAAAGTTAACGATCATCACTGCCTTCATTGTTCCCCGCACCGTGCTTGCTCTAATAAAGAGTCTGTGCACTTTACTTTTCACTTAGCATGAAAATTACCCAGCTGCTGCTGTGCATGGCTGTGCAGCCCCCGCGCTCGCCTGCCAGTGACGGGGCCCTGGCAGGTACCGGTGGGGAGCAGCTGCCAGCACACCGGGGATGGACAGGCCAACCTTCGGGCTTCCCCGCGCAGTGGGGGCCGGGGATCGGCTTGGGGCGGGGGATGCCGGCATCAGCGCTGCCCGCCCCATGTGTGCGCCATGGGAGCACCTGAGGGATGCTTTTCCATGCGCTTTCCTCCAGGGATGTGCCATCAGCAGTCCCTGCCCATGCCCATCTGCTGGGCATCCCCAGCCCCCCAAAACCCAAATCCTCTGGGGATCACCCCTGATGCCCTCGCCGAGGGCTTGGAGTGGCTGGGATGGGTCCAGCCTCACCACGGCAGCTGCACTCCTGGCGTGAGCCTCTGCCACAGTTCTCCATCCACAGCCAAGCCAGGGGTCCCTCCTGGCCATGTTCCCATTACCTCTCATGGGCAGGGTGTAAGGGGTGAGCCCTGCCGCTGCCAGCTGCTTGCCTGCCCCGGTGTGCAGGCAGCACGGCAGCACAGCATCACTGCTCACAGCGAGCTGGTGCTGTGCCTGCCTGTGGACATCCAGGCTCCGGCACTTGCCGTCGGTCCCACCGCCTGTGATTTTCACAGGGAATATTTGTATCATTTTTGCTTGATACCAGCATAGCTCTTTAAATTCTCCAAGTGCTGTAAAAATCTTAGCTAATCTTCAGAGAGCTTTTTTTTTTTTTTCCGAAGCTCTTCATTACTCCCTAATTGTTCAAACTTCTCTTCTTTTCCTTCTGATTAAAAGCAGATTTTAAAAGTGCAGTTCAGTTTCTCAGCTATTTTCAAGTCAAATGGATTCCATCCCCCTCTCCATGTATTAATAACCTGTTCTCGTGCATCCCCCAGTGAGCCAGTAAAAGCCCTTCTGAGCAGAGACAAGGTGACAGCAGTGCTCCGGAGGGAGCGATTGGAAGGGGGTTACAGCTTGGAGGGAGAGAGATCCATCCATCCAGCTATCTATCATCCACCCCGCTATCATCCATCTACCAGAGAAATAACATTTGCAATTCCGCTTTAGCTCTTCCTAATAATCATTAAATTTTTTTTTACCTTCCAAACCAATAGCAGGAGGAGATGCAGGGGTTTGGGGCAGCGCCGTGGGGCTTGGCGGGGAGTGGGAGCGCAGGGGGTACGGTGGGGTAGTGGGATGGGGTGCGGAGGCTGGTGTGTCTGTGTGCTGGTGTGCGGGATGGCTGCGCTGCTGGGGAGCTGGATGAGGAGAAAGCAGGAGAACCCAGCACTGGTCCCCAGCACATCCCACAGCAGGAGGGAGTGTGGGCCAGGCTGGAGAAGCATCTTTCTGAGGGGATTGCGGGATGCGGGGACTCCGGGGGTGAAGAGCAGGCACAGTGCTGCCCCGGGCTCTGCCCCTGCCCGGCAGGGTGAGCCTGGTGCCAGCCCTGGGTTCAAATGGTGCAGCGCGGTCACAGACAGCACCAAGGGTGCAGCGTGCATCATCCTCTCACCGTACCCTGGGACCAGGCCGAAGGAGTCCTGCTCCCTCCGGATGCTAATGCCAGACACCCCTGCAGAGCCCCAGCCCCCAGCCCGGCTGGCCTGCCGCAGGAGACAGGACAGTGATGGATTGCAGCACTTACACATCTTCCCAGGGAGGAAATGCCAGGTCCTGCAGGGCTCTGTCAGCTGTCGGCAATGGACAGGGCAGGACCATGGCCCTGCCGGGGAGCAGGTGCCAATTTCCGACGAGTGATGCAGAGGGCGTGAGAGGGAATCCCGGGTGCCGCTGCCCAGCCCAAGCACTTCTTCCCTCTCTTGGGCACCTTTGCTCCTTTAGTTACCACCACACAACCACCTCGGGCAGGGGCAATGGCCCTGTAAAGCACTTGCACTCGTCTGGAGATGCCTGCAGGAGACCCCAGCGTGGCCCAGGGGATGAGCTGCTGCGTTTAATGGTCCTGCTCTCCAGCGGGCTTCAGACCTGCCCCCAGGTTGGTTTGTACCATCTTCGAGCCACTTGCTGCTCTTAGACCATCACCCCCCAGTGCCAGTTATGATAGAAGTTTTAGAGCTCGTGAGCTATTTCTTTGGTCATCAGGGTCCCTCAGACCCAGGCTAAGACAGACACTCCTCTGCAGTTCTGAGCTTCGGTTTCTTCCTGGACGGGCACGCAGCAGCCCTGGACCCCCAGCCACATCCATGGCAAGTCCAAGATGTCCACTGTGTCCTGCTGGAGATCTCTCCTCTTCAAAGGTCTCCTCATCCTTCTGGATGGCTCAGGCCACCCCTCGTGCTTCCCATGGAGCAGCGCGGGGCAATCACAGGGAGATGATAGGGCTGGGAGGTGGGAGAGCTGGGGGAGGTACCAGGGGCTGGCACCAGCACCTGGGAGAGGCTGCAGGCAGGGTCCCCATGCCAGGCTCAAACCTTCAGGAGATGCCAGCAGGCTCGTGGCTGTGGCCATGCCATGGATGGAGGGGTGCCGGTGGCCCCGACACAGGGAGAGCCACTGTGCGCCGGGGTGCCGGCATCCCCTCGGCTGGCCTGTCCCGGCAGATGGCAGCAGGGACGCGTTGCAGCCTGGCAGCGCGTGGGGACCTGCCTCGTGCCCCGACCTTGGAATAATCTTCAGTGGGATTAAGAGCTTAAATGTATCCGTGTAATTGTCAGGCCCCTGCTGAGCTGGAGAGTGTGAGTGCCAGCACAGGGAGGCAGTGCCCAGGCGTGCCTAGCTCCCTCCTGCTGCCTGCTGCTGCCTGCTGCTACCACCACTGTGGGCACCACCAGAAGCCACCATCCTGAGCATGATGGCTGGCTGGATGCAGGCAGGCGCATCAAGAGGAGAGGGTGTTTGGCATGGAAAGGACTGGTGCCCGGGCACCACCAGGGAATGGGCCCCGTGGTGTGCTCCAAAGGAGGATGCCAAGTGTGCAGAGCCCTGGGTGTGCTGCCCACACCTCCCCAGCACGGCCTCGGTCCTGCAACACCGTGCAGGGTGCTCCTGGGCACTACTCCGGGCACCCCTCCGGGCACCCCTCCAGCAGCCACAAGCCTTGCGCCAGGGAATGATGCAGGGCTGCTCCTGTACGTGCCTTGAAGAATAAGGAGGGCTCAGCCAGGATGCTGGGGGCCAGGGGAGCGTGTGTGTCCTGCCGGGCTGAGCCTGCCTGGGCGGATGATCCGGAAGGATTTGTTCCTCTGCCTGGGAGGAGTGGGGTGCATGGCTGGCAGTGTCTGGATCTGTAGGGTGCTCAGTGTGGGTTTTCAGCACTCATCAGCAATCAGAAGATGTTCAGTGTTGGCAGAGGTGCCAGGGCGTTTCAGACACCCCCGAGGAGCACCCAGGCACTGGGCTAGGGGCACCCAGAGTACCAGCGTGGCCCCTGCCCAGCCATGCCAGGGGGGTGCCAGCACCTGGTCCTGGCCTGTCCGGCTGGCATGGGGCTTGGCACGGAGCGGGGAGCTGCCATCCCAGCCCCCTCCCTGTCTGCCTAATGGTCCCTGACATTTAAATGAGATTTAGTGCTCAGCCCGATGCTGAATATTCATGAGCCCATGCGGCCCTGACAGCCCGGCTGGGGCTGCTCTCATGATTAATAATTTGTTTTTCCCTTTACTGTAAACCTCACCTGCACTCGCTGCTTGCTCCGGCACTGCCAGCCCCGTCGCTGCTGGGGAGCACCCATGCCCTCGCCCAGCGGGTCCTTCACCTCCCTGCCTCCTGTGGGGCACCCACTGCGGGGCCCGACAGCCCCCCAGGGACCCAGACGGGGGGTGAGGGGCATCTGCCAAGCAGAAGGAAACGTCTTCATTGCTCCTAGTGGGCCAAGCCCTGGGCGAGGAGAGCAAGCATCCTGCCTGCTCCTGCCCACGGAGGCAGCCCCAGATACCCGGCCTCTGCAAAGGAGCCCTGGGGATCCTGTGTGGGCCACCCCAGGGAGGGGCCTGCAGCCCACAGCAGTGCTGTCTCTTGCCCCCTCCCTGTGCCCTGGGCTGGGTGCAGGCACAAGACCGTGGCAGTGGGTCCTGGGGTAATTCCAGTTGCCCCCAAATAGAGACACCCTGGAGAGACGCAACCAAGTCCTCCTGCTGCTTGCATGCTGGGCTCCATCTCTGTTGGCACCAGCCCAGGCAGTGCCGAGGCTGCTGGGCTCTCCCAGGCGGACAGGCAGCAGGCAGGCAGCCTCCAGCTGCAGCACAGCCAACAGCCCACGAGCCCAGCATCCGGGACCTGCTTTTGGTGCTATTTGCGTGGTTTGTGGCCGGTGCAGATGTTCTCACTGCAAACCCAGCGTAACAGTGCCCAGCCCCGCCTCGGACACCCTGCCCTTCCTTGCGTCCATCCCCAAGGTTGCTGCTCCCAGGACCCTTGCTTCCCATCTTGCTGACTGCTGGCTGCGATGTGGAGGTGTGTGCCATGGCATGGCCGAGAGGGACCAGCCTCAGGGATGTCCCATGGGACCTGGCGGGAGCCGAGGGGCCAGGCTGCTGTCTCCCCTCTGGCTCAGCAGCTCAGCTCCAGCAGCTCCGCACAAATTGCATAAATATTCATGGAAAACCAAAGGAAATGTGACTGTCCCGGCTGATTACATGCGCCCGTCCTGAAGGCTGCGGCTGCTCCCCAGGTACTGCTGGCCGAATGCCTGCTGCATGGCAAGAGGCGACGACGGCACCCCACACTGCCCACCTGCAGCATGGCACTGGGCACGAAGCCGCTGGGGCTGTGCACAGGGCTGAAACAAGGGCTCTGGGCTGGGGACATGCTCATCCTCAGCCCTTCCACTAGCTCAAGACAAGGATGAGACTTTTCCAGAGGAGGTCCCAAGACACCCAAGGCTTTCCTGGGATGCCCCACCAGCCTCGCTACCGGGCTCAGGGACTGTCCTGAGTGCAGTCCCGGGATGCCTGCTCCCTGGTGACATGTCACACCCACTTTGGTGACCCTGGCAGTTTTGGCGCTGCCTCCACTCCCCGGTGCTTTGGGCAGATGCGGACAAGGAGTGGGACAGAGCTGCTGGGAGGAGCCCAGGGAGGCAGCCCGGCTGGGATCCCTGCACGCTGCAGAGATTAATCCCCTGCAGACCTGAGCAAGGTGCTGGGCTAATAGCCTGATTTATTCCTTCCCGTCTCTCCAGAGCACGCGAGGTTCCCCACTGTGTCCTGAACGACCTCATGCATAATACCATGCACAATCCTATTAACGCTGCCCTGCCACGCGCTCCCTGCTTAGCGCCGCCACTCGCCAATGCAATTTCCCCATGATATATGGGAAAAATAATTGAACTATATTTGAAAATATATTGAGAATTACAGCTCACACCCGGAGGGATTTATAGGGGCCATATTTCACAAAACCACAGCCCCGCACACCAAGGCGCCCAGTGCTCCTGGGGAACCGGAGGAGAAACCTAGGAGAGACCTGTGGTCACGGAAGGTGCAAGCCAAGGGCCAGCCAGTGGGGAAACGGGTTCCACCGCCCTCGTGGGGCTTGGCACGTGCCCACGGGAGTTGGTGCAGGGCACCAGGGGGTCTAGCACAGCCCTGTACCCTGGGAGCAGGGTGGGGGTGCCACAAGAGCAGGCGCTGGGTGCAGCAGGCATGGAGCACCCAGCTGCGCTGGGAGCCGAGGTGGCAGCTGCAGCCGTGGGTGCAGCCGTGTGGGCATGGCCACTGCCAGCCAGAGCCGGGCTGAGCCTAATCCCCTCCCGGCAGGAGGGAGGAAATGCTCCTGGCATCACGCTGCCTGCTCAGCTGCATGTCTCTGCTCACCGTGCCGGGTGGCCAGTCAGCTGGGTGCTGGCATCACCCGGCCTGCTGTGGGGTGTCCCCTTGAGGGACTGGTGGGTCCCTGGCTAGGCCAGCCCCCATGCTGAAGGAGGCAGGGAAGGGGCTGAGGGCTCTGCGCAGAGCTTCGAGACCTGCGGCCCTCCACAGCCACCTCCCTAGCCCCTTCAGCCCCTGCACTGCCCTGCCTGCGGAATGGCATTTCCCTGCCTGGCTGTGGATGCCTGATGCAGTAACGGTGGTTCGGTGCCCAGGGACACGTCCCTTCCCACCTCATCCCCACCCCTGCCTCCCACACAGCTCTCCTGCTCCCTGCCCACATGCCCCGGGCACCCCTGCCCCAGCACTGCTGGCCCGGGTAGCCATGCCGGGCACGTCCTCGGCACCGTGGGTGCCACCAGCACAGGTGCCGCGGGGAACATTAATCTTTAATTTTCTGCCAAAGCCTCTCACCAGAGAGAGCAGCGCCTGGCACGGGGGCATAGCAGATGCAGCAGGCAGGCTGCTCCGGGGCACGGGGAGCTCGGCTGGGGCACCCAGCCTTCCGCCACATCCTGCAGCTGCACACCCCTGTGCCCGAGGCGAGCAGGGGAGAGGCGGCGGCAGATGTGTGCCCACCCATGGGGAGGAAGAGGAGAGAGGCAGTGATGCTGCCCAGATGAAGCAGCTCCCCCAGGGCTGCCAGCTGCCTGGGCTGAGCAGGGAGCTGACCCTGGGGGGGAGCTCACCCTCTCCCTGGCCCTGGCTGACCTGGCTGCCCTCGTAGCTGCCCCTGCAAGAGGAGCAGGCAGGGATGGGGAGTCTTTGTGAGCAGCTCCTCTGGCCACAGGGCCGGAGAGCCTTCATCCCTGTGGCCCATTAAAGGGATCCCAGGGCATCGCTGTCTGGAGGAAACTCCCGGCGTGCCCTGGGGACGGGGAGTTATAAATAGCCACCCAGCGCAGGGCGGAGGGGGACTATTTGGGAAGCCGTTTTGTGATCAGGACAAAGAAGAGGCGTCTTTGCACTTGCTCTTCATTAGCTGCCTTCCTCTGGCTGGCCGGGCCAGGATGCGCTCACATCGAATGACAGCAGGATGTAGCTGCTGGTGTCAAGGACGCGAACAATAAGGGCTTTAAATAGCAGCGCTGCCTTTGAAACCCGCTCGCCTGCGCTGCAGACGGAGCCCGGGAAAATTGTGCGGTGCGAGAAGCCAGGGGGATGCGGGAGCAGGAGTGCCCTCTCCCCTGGGAAGGGTCCCCCCAGTGCCACGGCTGCTGCCCGTGGGCAGGTGGTGCTGTGGCCAGGACATGCAGGACCCCCGCCCGGGAGCAGTTGGGGATGCCCAGGCAGATCCATTCCAGGCCCTCCGGCAGCTCCCGGAGCGACAGAATTCAAAGCTCTCCCTGCACAGTCCCCTGCAGCCCTGGGCGTGCGATTAATTAGCAGCACCTCGCCACGCTGCCAGAAAGGTGCCCCTTGGTTTCTGTCTGCTTTCCTCTCCCTCTGGCTCCAGGGCTCTGATCTCCTCCCGCCTTCCTCCAGGAGTCGAAAGAGCCCCGCGGGGGCTGCCAGCGGTCTCCCCCCCATGCCGGGCACGGAGGCACCTTTTCACCTCTGCCAGGATGAGCCAAACAGCCAAGCCGAGCCTGGTGGTGCCGGCAGGGATTCGGTGGCACGTGAGATGGAGAAAGAAGGTGCTCTGCTGTCTCAGGAACCCTAGGTCCATGCTGTGCCGGTGCAGGATGGCCCCAGCCCTGGGTTGGGCATGGGGTTGGGCACCTGGGAGCTGCACATCAGGCTGATGGAGAGAGATCGGAGCCAGCGAGCCACGTGCGGGCACGTGCATGTGCACGGGGTGGGGTGGGGGGGGCGGCTGCGCGTATTAGCAGGCCCTTAAATCAACACAGCACTTCAGACAGGAAGGAAATAGGCTTTGCCGACGGCAGGAGAGGCACTTGCTTTGTGCACATTACAGAACATCAGGAAAATGTCAAATTTACATAAAAATGATACAAACTCATTGGAAGAAACATGCATCCAATTATCGGCCCCAGCGCTGGCACAGCTCCGCAGCCAGAGGCTGGCTGGCCGGCTGGCTGCAAGGGACCCAGCCCCAGGGCATGCATTTCATCTCTGGGTGTTTAACATCAAAGCAACAAACAGCCTCGGCTCTGCTGGCTGCCCTGCTCGCCTGCTCCCTCCCACCGGCTGCCCACCGTACCGCTGCCGCACAGCCCAGGCACGCTGGGTGCAGGGCAGAGGGTGGCAGTGCCCGACTGCAGCTGGGTGGGGGTTTGGTTCTGCTCCTGCCAGGGCATGGTGGGGAAGGGGCCGTGCGGCCCGGAGTAGCAGGGGTGGATAGCTTGCTCTTGCAAAACCCCTCAGAGATTTTGCTGGTGCTGGGTTAGGACCCTGTTCCTGGCTCTGTGCCAGCCTGTCCTCGTGGCCCCTTCCCTCCTTCCTGCTCCTGGCTTTCCCAGAGAATGGCCACCAGCATCCCCAGGTCTGGGACAAGGCACATCTGACATGTCTCTCCTGCTGTGGCCCCACAGCCGAGCAGCGTGGGCTGGGCACGACAGCCTGCATTTGCCCTGGGGCTGGGGGCACCCAGGGGGAGCGGGGCTGGACATGGGGACACGGGCAGGGGTGTCCCCAGTGGGTGCCCTCCAGCCATGCCCGCTCCCCGACCATGCTGGCATCCCACCCCGCCGCCCAGGATTGATGGCCCGTCCTGCAGCCCCTTCCCAGCATGCTGAACGCTACGTTTCTATCCCTGCCGCCTGCCGGGATTGATGTCTCACTGAGCGCAGGCAGCAGCCGTAACTCACGCCAGGGAGCCGGGCTCCCAGCTCGTTACTCACCGGGCACCATCACCCCGTGAGTTACGGCTCTGTCTCATGCCAGGACACCCTCAGCAGCGATGGACTGGGGCAGGGGGGGACACAACTGAGGCGGGGCTGGGGCAGGGGACAAACCTCTCTCTCCAAGCATCCCATGGGCTGGCAATCCCGGCACACCCACATGCAACCCACCGGCTGCCTGCGTCCCTGGCAGCGGGGTGGGAGGTGGGCACACGTGGCCCCTGAGGAGCGATGCTGGCATCCTGGCTGGGGGTGGAGGGTGGCACTGCAGCTGGGATTCCCCGCACCGCACCCGCCGGCTGGTGCCCAGGCTGCAGCACGCCGGGGAGGCTGACGAGCTGTTAATTACAGGTGCTGCTTGGCTGGTGCAGCGCGTCTCTGTTGCTCGGCTGGCAGAGCTGTGCGGCGGGTGACACACTCCATGATAAATTGATATCCCGTTTAGCATCAATTTTCCCTTCTCTGGTGGCAGACAGCTGTGCTAATGGGATGGGACAAGTGAAAATGAAATAACAGGCCCTGAGCACACCGGCACGCACCGCACCACAGGCCCTCCTGCACGGCTGTCGCTCCCCGAGAGACAGGCAGGATCTCACGCACCCTGGGGTGGGGGAGCCGTGGGGCCATCAGCCTGCGGGCAGGGCTGCCTTCATCCCGCTGGCAGCATGCTCAGCGCCGGCTTGCTGGGTTGCTGTTGCACACCCAGGGCAGGTTAGTGACACGCGGTGTGCCAGTGCTTGGTGCTGCCGCCGAGCCTGGTGTTTCCAGAGCATGCGGCACCTTGGGGGAGCTGTTCTTTGCAGCGGGCTTTGAGGCGCGCGTTAGAAGAGGGCTGGTTGCAGCGTGCCCAGCTCTCAGTGGTCAGCGTGGGGGTGCCTGGTGTCTGCGTCCATTTGGTGTTTGCCGTGCATTTAGAGGATGGTGCCTTGGCACGTTTCCTATTTATAGCACAGCATATAACAAGGAGCCAGAGAAGCATTTGGTTGGCATTCAGTGCCCATGCTATGTTGGGTATTTGCAACGCACACAATGCCCGAGCTGATGTATGCGCATCCCCAGCACCCGCGCCAGGTTTGCTGTATGCCCGTGGCACTCTGTACCCACACTCACACGGCTCTTTTCAGCGTGCTCAGCACCAGCCACACGCTTGTTATCAGGAGTGTATTTGTCAAATTGGTGCCTGCAGTGTGTTTGCAGTCGTGGTGTGTGCAGCGCTTGATGCCCATGGTTTGCTTGATAATTGCAGAGTGCTCAGCACTTAATACCTGTGGCATCATTGTTATTTGCACAGTGCTCGCACTCAGTGTCGGCAGCGCTCGGCATACACGGTGTGATTGGGGTGTGGGACCCGCCACCGCTGATGTTTGCGGTGCCTTCAGCTTTTGGTGTCAGCTGTGGTTCGTGTTTGCCAAGCGCTCAGCAATCTCCGCAGGCAGTGTTTCGTATTCAAGGTGTGCCCAGCGCCTGTTAGATTTGGCATTTGCAGCATAGTCAGTGTTCGCACTGGCCTGCTCTCTGTGGTGTGCTCAGCGCTTTGGTCCCCATGGTGCGATCAGTGTTCACAGCAGACTTCTGGCACCGCGGCTGGTGCTCAGTGCCAGTGCTGCGTGCAGTGCTTGCAGTGGAATCAGCCTGCAGTGCCCACAGTGTGCTCCTGCTGCCCACACGCTCCCCGCTTGCTCCTGCAGGTATGTGTGCTTGCTGCTTGCCCTGCATCCGGCCCCCAGTGCCTGATGTGCTGCTCACTTGCTGCGTGCTTTGCGATTGCAGCCCATGGTGTGGTCGGTACAAGCTTCCTGATGCTTTTTCTATTTACAGAGCTTGCTGCACAGCATTAGTGGTGTTTCTGCTATTTAGCCTGTGCTCGGTGCCAGATGCCAGCCTGCTTCGGAGTGGCAGCATGCTCAGCGTGCGCTGCTAGCGCCGGCTCTCGCACTAGCAGTGCCATCAGCCCGTGGTTTCCCTGCTGAGGCTCACTCTGCAGCGCACTCAGCACTGACAGCCCGCCGTGCATCCCATGTTCACAGCGCAGTTTTCTGTGCCTGTGGCACATGTGGCACCATCGGTGCCCTCAGTGCTCGGCATCGGCCACCTGTTTGCAGGGAGCTGGCGCTTGGTGCCTGAAGGTGTCGCATTTGCAACGGCCCAGCTCACATTTGGGGTCGACGCTTCCAGGATGCTCGGCAGTCAGATACTTTCCCTATTCACAGCGTGCTCAAGATGAAGCCCAGCGAGGTGTTAGGCGTTTGCAGTGTGCTCCACACTTTGTGCCAGCAGCGTGCCCGGGGTTTGCAGCATGCGAGGCACTGAGGGCGCCTGGCTCCACGGTGCCTGGCACAGCACACGCGGCGTGTTTGCTGTTAGCCATGTGCTCCGCAGCAGGCGGTACCCGCCGTGCCGTCAGCGCTCATGGCCCATGCTGGGGCTGATTGATGCGGTGTGCTCGGCGGCTGGCTGTGCGCCGTGCCCACGGTGTGCTCGGCCCCAGGGCCTGCCGCCGGGCTGGATCCCAGCCCTAGGAGCTAGGCTGTGGAACTCAGATTAGGACTTCCCGCCGGCCTCCTCCGAATTCCCGCTTCCCCCTGGAGACCCGGTCCGGCCGCCACCTCTCCGCCAGCCGCCGAGGGGCAGGGACAGTCCTGGGCTTGGCTCCCAGCACCTTCACCCAGCAGCCCGGGGAGGGCAGGCAGGGTGCCCCCACCGCACATGCCGTTGGTGGGGCCGTGGCATTAAGGTTGAGGTTTTAATGACACAGATGTCAGGAAATGGGAAGCGATGGTTCCCATGGTAACGCTAACTCTGCCCCTTGCCCGCGGCGTGGCGGCTGTGCACGCACTGGGCCGTCACGGGCGCCGTGTGGCTGAGCTACGGCTGCTCGGGGACCCATAACTTCCAATCTCCTGACTTGGGTGCATTTAAAACCTCAGCCCTATTGCTGCGCTGAGGCAGCTCTGCTGGCAGTTTATGGCTCTGTTGTTTTTAGGAAAGGCAAGCGGGAGGCAGGAGCTGCCCGGGTGAAGCGCTGTGGATGGGGCAGGAGGAGCGGACCAGGGCTGGCCGGAGCAGGAGGGTGCTGCCTGGGCACCGGGTGCCGGTGGCTGTAGGGGATGGGGCAGGACAGGGCCCGCAGGCACAGCCAAGCACGAGGGAGCAGCTGAGCGATGTCTCTCAGAGCATGAAGAGCGGATCCGCACGCTCTGCTGGCTGGGCACGCTCCCATCCAGCTCCTCGCATCCCTCGAGGCTAGGGCCGAAATGGAGGAGCCGCGGCTGGTGGGTACAAGCCCTGCTGCCCGGTGTGGGTGCTGCTGGGTTGCCAATGTGAGTATTACCTGCATCCTGCACTGGGCTGCTCGCGGGCTGCACCTCTCCAGAGGTGCCCGGAGAGCGTGGTGATGGGCTCCCCCCGGCTCCTGTGCTGGGCTCCAGCCCTGCGGCATCCATCACCCTCCTACTCCCATGCCAGTGCAGGACAGATGTGCTCCCTGGTGCAGGATCAGGGCTGTTCAGGGTGGGATGGGGCTCTCATCCTCCCTGTGCACCACGGCAAGGTTTCATCCAGCTGCACTATATCCCTCCGGTGTGGCAAAGCTCTGGATATGTCCCCTTGGCTATGAGATGCCCTCCCAGCTGTGCCAGCTGTGCCCGTACAGCTGTGTTCAGCAGCACCCCTACACATGTGTGCGTGCCGGCGTGCCAGCCCTGACGGGTGTGTGCCGGGGCTGGCGCTGTCAAGGCAGGACAGGGACACCCGGCCAGTGCTTGGGGCTGCACACAGTGGCCGGGGCTCACCCCAGCAGGGAGTCCAGTGCCGTGGGGGCCTCCCGCCGCTGGGAGCAGGGTGGTCCCCCAGGCTCAGCCCAGTTCATCCATCTGAGCATCCCCTGCCCGTGAGTCAGAAACTGCCGGTGGGCTGCCTTAGGGGCTCATGGTCCCCCCAATTCCTTTTCCCCTGGAGGTCTCCTGGCCTGGCTTATGATCAGGGAGGACTGTGGCCAAGGTGGGCTGCCCGCCCTCCAGTCACCTTTGCTCAGTTGTTGCTTGGGAGGGAGCGAAGCGGGGGGGTGCCCTGCTCACAGCGGGGCCAGGAGAGGCTTGGCTGTCTCCCGCAGCGCTGGCTGGAGCATCTCCCAGCCCCGATGCTGCCCTCCCTGCCTAACTGCTGCAGCTCCCGTAATGTATTCATCCCAGAGTGCCCTGGTGCAGCTGCAATATCATTATTGGCATTTATTACACCATTAGCTTTAAAGTTTTATAAACCACCAGGCAGGTGACAAGTGGCGGGCGGGGGGGGGCTCATGCTGCAGGCAGAGGGGCTGTGTGAGGATAGCGTTGGGGACCGTCCCAGCAGGGTGCTAAGCCTACTTTCCCTGTCGTTGCCAGTGCTTTCTCTAGTGGTGCAAACCCAGTGGCAGCCCAGGCACGTGCCCTGCCGCCGAGCTGCTCGACACAGCGCAGCCCCGTGCCAGCCTGCCCGGCTGCCCTCCTCAAGATGGCAGAGAGCAGGGAGGATCAACCAGCTGCAGCAGTAAAAGGCTATAAAACAAAATGAGTGTCTCTGCATGCCGCAGCAATGGCCCCCAGGATGCTCTCCCCTTCCTAACAGCACCGAGGGCAGAAGGGACTGCGCTCACCCCAGCACCCCATGCTCAGAGCTGGGGCTCCTGCTGCCACGCAGCCACTCTCCGGTCACGTCTGCGACAGCCCTTCCAGCTGCGGGGGATGCTCTGAGGGCGGTGAGGCCATTTCCTCCACTTTTCCCGCTCAGGACTGGAGAGCAGCATTAGCCGAGCCTGACCTCCTGCCGGTCACAGGCCAGTGAGCACCGCCGGACCCAGAGCCTGGAGATAGGTGCTGGGCTGAGCATTCTCCTCGGGATGCCGAACACCCTCTGTGCTGAAACGTGTGCCCACCCTGCTGGGAAGGGGGCTCTGCTTTGCTCTTCTGCATGGATCTGGGAGGATTTTAGATGTGTTTTCTCTCAGTGAGGATGTTTATGCCGTGCAATCAAGTACCTGGCTCAGTTTGGGGGTTGTTTGTACTGACGGGGTCAGAGCAGAACACAGATAGGGGATGCCAGTCGCTGCTGCTCCTCTTGCTTTCAGCCCGGCAGTGCAGTGGCATGTTGGGTGTTTCAGATGGAGACCAGGAGCGGGGGCTGCTGTGCACGGGTGGGCAGCCCACAGCAGCCGCTGCCTGCTGCCTCCCCCAGGCACAGGGGTGGGGGCTGGCTGGGATGGGGGCACGGCTGAGCATCTCTGGGTGGAGGAAGTCAGGAGGGCAACCAGCAAGGTCTCAGCTGCTCCCCAGGGTTAAATACCAAGGAATCAGCCTGGGCCCCGCACAGACCCTTTTCTCCTATGAATGGGGCTAGGATTTGACCCATTTATCCCATTGAGAGTCCATGGGATCTAACCTGGCCCTGATGCGGGCAGACATTGTCCTCTCAGCCATGGCGAATGCTCCTACACCCAGATCCTACTGAAACCCACTCCTTAAATTCCTGGAGGCAGGACCCCAAAAGCCGCATAAACCCAGCACTGTTTTTCTGGCAACAGCAAAAGCTGTCCAGGGCACCTTGTGTGAGCTCGTGCACACGGCTTACAAAAGAGACTTTGTAATTGAGGTTTTGCGCTTAATGAAGGAATAAATTGAATGGGAGTGTTGTCCTTAATTGGGGTGTTGCATTAATTAAGGTATTGCACTTAATTGGGGTAAAGCATTTAATAAGGTATTGTGTTTAATGGGGGTAGTTTACGTAAATGGGGTCAGTGCGTTAATGGGGTGCTGCATCGCCGATGCATCTGCCGGCCCTGGCAGACGTGTCATCTGCTACCGTGGGCTAAACCAGGGAGAGGCTCCCCGCATGTGGGGGAGCCCAGCCCAGCCCAGCCCAGCCTTCGCCTGCCCAGGGGACTGGGGCTACCAGCGAGGCTGGTCTGCGGCGCCAGGACTGCTGTCCTCCCCATCCCAGCACCGTGTGGCTGGTAAAAGCGTTCGTAGCGATGGCTCTGCTCCCTGCCCTGGTGCGTGCAGCTCCCTCCCGCCGTTCCCAGCCCCGCTGCTCCCTGCAGGTGCAGGAGGATGGTGTGGAGGTTTCGGTGAGTGGGGTGCAAGCAGCATTACCGCTCCCGTGGCTGGCTCCACGGCGGGCAGTGATGCTGGCATGCTCATCCCACTGTCTCCAGCCCTGCTCTCCCATAATTGGAGTGGACATCTTGTCATCCCACATCTCCCCACAGCTGAGGTGCTCACCGCCCTTGCTGCAGAGCCCGACCTGCCGGGTGGGTGCCAGCAGTGTGCTGGGGAGGCCAGGGGCTCATTAAGCCGATGTGTTTGCAAGGGTCTCGGAGGATCCGACCGGCGCAAGGCAGAGCCGAGTCCTGCAGCCAGCTGAGCTCCACAGTCACGTTTCCTTCAATTAGATCAAAATTAATGATTGGCCCAGATCCACTTCCCTCCGGGTGCAGGGCCACGACCAGTGCTGGCTCTGGACCGCGTGGAGCTGGCAAGGAAGACACAGCAGCCGGTTCACGGGCTTGGGCTTGTGGCAGAAGCACCCAGCAAGCAGGATCCAGGTGCCGGCCAGCTCGGACTAGCAGGGCATCAGGTGGGGGCTGCCTGCTGAGGGTCTCCCCTCGGGCAGGTCCCCGCTGCCCGCCCGGGGTTGTAAGCATCCTGTCACCTGTGTCCCCCACCCACCCGGGCTGCCCCCACCACGGCACCCTTCAGTGCCGCCGGGCTGATCCCCTGTGCCTGTGCTGAGGAGCTGCAGCCCCATAGAGTGGCCGGGAGGGTGGGCTCATCGCAGCGGCACAGCACTGGTGCCAGAGCGCGGCAGAAGGTCTGGTGCTGGTACAGCAAATGGTTGATCCGTCGACTCGGTGGCAAGGTAGGGAAATCTCAACCAAACCCTCATCTGGATCAGCCTGAGAATAGAAACGGACAGTGTCTGTCTCAGGGGGATGAATCATCACGAGGGTGCTGGAGGGCACCATGGCAGGATCAGTCCCACCAAGAACCCCTCCAGGCTGTGGGCCAGCTTCTCCTGCACGGAGGCTCCATCTAACCCCTGCTGTCTTCTACGGTGTGTCAGGGCCCCGATGCTCTAGAAAGCCCCCTCCTTCTGTGCTCACAGCAGTTATTTTGTCTACGGATGCAGCATGCAGCCTCTTAGCCTCCTCTGCTCTCGCCCAAACCCCCAGTGCCTCCAGCCAGTCTCCAGCACTGCTCTCTGTTATTGCCATCCTCTCTACTCTTTCCAATTAGTCTGGATTTTTCTTGACGTTTGGTCCCGGACCAGGCACAGGGCTCCTGTTGAGGCCTCGCCGCCAGCAAGTACTTCAGATGCCTTGCGAGTGATGCTCCTTCTCACGCAGCCTTGAGCAACGTCCTCCTTTCCACCAAGCTCAGTGCAGTTGCAGGGCAGCCAGACATCCCATAGTACACTGGCAGATCCCATATCCCAAATGAACAAGGCTTCTCCTGTTTTTTCCTAGCTCCCGGCTGCTTTTCCAAGCAGCTGTCTGGCTGCTGGGCATCTGGAAATGCAGCTTCTGCATGCACAGATAACGACACCTGCACAGCACATCCTGCCTGGGGGGGTCTGACCCTCTGCACACCCTCTTTATCCGTCTGGGACTGTCCTGGGTGTCGGTGTTAAACTCGGACAAGCCGCCGCTGCTGCCCGCTCTGCCCTGCCCTCCGGCTGCTCGCCCTCTGCTCGCTGGGCAGATTTGCTTCCCGCCCCAGCCTAGCTCTTGGCGCTTGTCCTTTTGAATTGTATCTGATTGTTTTCAGGCCATTTCTCCGATTTGTCAACATCATTTTGAATTCCAGTCCTGTCTTCCCCGGCGCTCACAGCCTCCCCCCATCATCTGAGCGTAGCGCGTGGGCCCTGCGCCAAGCCCCCACCGCTCAGCATCCCCCCGGGCTGGGGGACGCGGGGGCGAGCAGGGGGCACCCCCCTTTCCTGATCTGCTGGCGAGCCCTCGGCTGGCTCTCCTGTCCTTTCAGCTCGCTTGCACGGTGGCTAGTGAAGTCGGTACTCCGGAGCCCAGGGCATCAGGCTTCTCCCGGCTATTAGCATTGAACCCAAGGGCTGGATGTGGGAGTATCAGCGGGCACGCAGGCGCTGCAGCTGCTCGTGGCCAGGTGGAGGGGCAGACGAGCCCCGCTGCACACCAGAGTTCCTCCTCGTAGCCTCGTGGCCCCCATGCACAGGCATGCCATGCTCAGCCACAGGTGGGAGGCTCCGGTGCAGAACCGTGAGGGGCAGACATGCTGCCAAGTGGCAGCACTGACCGTTCCCAGCTGGTGCTGTGCTCGCTGCCTTGTCTGGTCCCAGGAGAAAGCAGTCCCTGAGCCCTGCTGCCTCCCCTCTCAGCTGTGCTGCTTCCCCACTCCCTGCCCCTCCAGCCCAGCGTCTCTCCTAGTGTGCCCTCTCCCTGGGTGCTGGTGGCCACAAATCCACGGCCCTCCCAACCCTGTGCCTTGCAGGAGGCCTGCAGCCGCAGCTGGGGATGGGTCTTGTGCCTCGGGTACCACTCACTTGGGCACAGCTTGATCCCAACCCAGCCTGGCTGCACTTCAGCCCCGTGCCTTGGGTCATCCTGCAAGGGGATGAGCCCCCAGCACCCATCTGCCCTTGTCGGGTGGCCAGGCAGGACCAGGGCACAGCAGGGGAGGAGAGGCAGGAGAGGAGGGAGGAGAGGACACATCTCTTTGGCTGCACAGGAGGGGCCCATGCTGTGGGGAGGGTGCTGAGGGGTGTCCCCAGCCCAGGTGACAGTTGCTAATGGAGCAGAAGATGCCCAGAGAGAGCAGGGGTCTGTGGTCCCCGTGGTGTGGGGGCCAGGGCCATGCAGGGAGCCAAGAGACAGTCCTGCTCCTGAGCCATGACTGTCCAGCACACAGAGGACACCAGGCTCCCGCCGGTCTCACACTCACGCAGCCCGGTTTGCCCTGTACCTCAGGATCTGCGCTTATGCAGTAGACCTGCCTGGCAGATCCTCCGTGCCCTCATGCCCCTCACCACCATGGCACTGAGAGACGCAGGCAGGGACTCCACACCAGGTTCTGCAGACCAAAGACCCAATGCCGGCCATTGCCTTGCACTGCAGAATCTCCTTGCCACAGGATCAGTCCCTTGCTGCCCAGAGTCTTTGCAGGGCCAAGCATCCTCTGCAGGGCCGAGCAGCCCTGCGGAAGCAGCTTGTGGCTTGTGGCTGTGTGGCTGGGGCCACCTGTGGTGGTGGCGGCAGCGCTCGGGCCACCTGCCCAGCCTGCTCCCCGTCATGCCTCTCCGAGCTGGGGATGCGGGGCTGGCACGTGCACACCGCATCCCCTGGGCAGAGTGAAGCGGGCAGCTGGGGCTGTGCGTGCTCCCTGCCGGAGGCAGCCTATCATGCTGTATTGACCTGCACAGAGGCAGGAACATGTGTGCCATGCACAGATCGATGGGAAGATTGAAGACGTGTGTGCGCTTGCCGGACGACTGGGGAAAGCTCTGCCGTTGGCATCGGCAGCACAGTGAAGGTCACGCTGACCTGCGGCGCAATCCCCGGGAGAGGCGAGGCCTCTTGTCGAGCTCATGGGCGGCTGTCTCATCACTTGTCCTCCGGAGACTCCAGCTTCCCGGCCAGACACGCACCTCCCCAGCAGAGCCACGTCTCCTGGGGGGGGGTACCGGGTGCTGGGCTTGTTCTGGAGGCAGGGAGCTGGTGTTTCCCCCACCGCTATGCCACTAGGCAGGGTCACAGAGAGTTGCTTGACTTGTAGGTGAGGGGTCCAGCTCAGCCTTTCCAGCAGAGTTAACCCTCCGTCACCAGCTGGGGAAACTGAGGCAGGAAGCCGGGAGAGATCGTGACTTGGTGGCAGAAGGTGCTGTGCACGGGGAGCAGCCAGACCCCGGCACCGTGCGGCTCTGTGGTTGGTGCCGCAGGGTGAACCCATAACCTCCTCACAGCTCTGACCCCGCTGAGCGATGCAGGCGGAGCCCCACTGCTGTGGGCAGGATGGGGCAGGAGGACACGCTGCTTCCCCCGCCGCCTGCGGGGCAGGGCTGCCACGGGAGCCGGGTCCCGCGTGGGGCTGTGCGCAGGGGCGGACGCGAGTGTGCCGTGGAGGGAGCAGAGCCAGACCCGCGGAGGGGCAAGGGTGCAGCAGGGCGGGAGAGGGTGGGGGTGACCCCGGCTCAGCCTCGCTAACAGAGCTGGTCGCTGCCTGCGGTGACCCCCAGTTCTTGCACAGCGGCCGTGGGGCGATGCGGAGCCCGGCGTCCAGCACCGAGCGGGGGCAGAAGTGAAGCTGGGGGAGCCCGGCCCGGGCGCACAGCAGGCGCAGCGGGGAAGG
>WAAD01024673.1:618497-640590 GCA_013389945.1 Fregata magnificens
ACGGCGCGGCATCGCACGGCGCGGCTCGGTTCCGCTCGGCACGGCACGGCTCCGGCAGCTCCCGAGCCATTCAAACAAGTGGCTCCGGCAGCACTTCGGAGCGGGGCTGGGGAGAGGGCGCAGCGCGGCTCCCTGCCCCGGAGGCGCCGGGCCCTTCACACTGCCTCTTTTCTCTGGCGCTCGCTCTTTATTTGACGATGAAATAATGTTGACATGTCTTGAATTATTAAGTATTCCCTGGATTTTATTAGCACATGATGCCTAAATGCTGCCTGTATCTGCTGGGGTCTTAACCAGAGAGGAGCGAAGGAGAGAGGCAGAGAGACACAGCGAGGGAGAGGAGAGAGAGGGGTTTTTGACAGCTGTATTTGTGCTGATAAGCAAAGGCGCAAGGAGACGATCGACTAGTGAGACGAGGGGAGCGGCTGCTTGGAGCTGCTGAGAGGGGCTGTGCTTCCCTCCCGAGACGGCTCGGCCCTCCCGGCGCCGTGCTGGNCACGCCGGCCGCACGGGGCAGATGCCGATTGAGATCGTGTGTAAAATCAAATTTGCCGAGGAGGATGAGAAGCAGAAGGAGAAAGAAGAAGGGGATAAGGAGAGCCTGATCGAGGAGCCTGCCCGGCCCCGCTCCCGGGACCTGGCTGCTTTTGCCAGCACCAGCACGCTGCACGGCCTGGGACACATCTGCCGGTCAGGGCGGCTGGGCGTGCGCCAGACCCTCTGGGCGTTTGCCTTCCTGGTCTCGCTCGCCTTCTTCCTCTACCAGGCGGCCAAGTCGGCGCTGCTCTACCTGGAGCACCCCCACGTCATGGCCCTGGACGAGGAGGCCATCCGCGAGATGGTCTTCCCCGCCATCACCATCTGCAACATCAACCGCTACCGCCACTCCGCGCTCACCGATGCTGACATCTTCCACTTGGCCAACATGACCGGGCTGCCCCCCAAGGACCGGGACGGCCACAAGGCCACGGACCTGCTCTACCCCGACCCCGACATGGCCGACATCGTCAACCGCACCGGCCACCAGCTCGACGACATGCTCAAGAGCTGCAACTTCAGTGGCGAGAACTGCTCCTCCCGTGATTTCACTGTGGTGAGTGGACGCCTGGCTCAGCTTCCCCGGGGGCCCCCGCCGGTGCGGGGGGCACCCACCCTGCCACACCTCGCCGGAGCAGGGCTCCCTGGCTTGCTCCGGCTGCTGAAGTTTGCATCTCTCTCTGTTTGAGTTTCCCTCCAATTTTCACAAGGAGAGAGAGAGAGGATCCTCCGTGGGAGCTCTCGGTAGGGCTCTGCGCCGCAGGACCAGGCTGCCGGCAGGTCCGTGCCAGAGGGGCTCGCAGGCAGGAGCCAGGGCTGGGGTGGAGCAGGGCTCAGCAGTCTCCAGGGTGGGTGTGCAGCAGGCAGGGGGAAAGCTGTGGCGTAGAGCCCCTCTCCAGCTTGCGCTTCCCCCTGGGTTGAAGTGCCCTGTCGCAGGGTGCTTTGCACAGCGAGAGTGGATGGGGGGGGGGGGGCTGAGACCCCTTTGCACATAGAGAAGCCCTCCTGCGTTTAGAGGGGGTTGGTGCTGGGATGTGTGTGAATCCTGGAGGCTGCCAGCATTGCATACGCACGTGTGTGCACACACAGACGCTGAGCAGCTCCGCTCTGGAGGCACGGCTATGGCCGGGTGAGTGGGGGGCTACCCAGGGCTGCCCGCTCACTGCCCAGGGCTTGCTAGCAGGGCCTCCTCCCAGCAGCACCCTGCCTGCCAGGCAGCGAGCTCCCGGCCGGGTGCCGCCAGCATGCATCTCACGCTAATATTGAGCCTGGAATCGCAAATCCCCGCTGTGGTTTGGGAAAATAAATGTGCTGAACGGGCGGAATACCTGATGGGACCCTTTTCAGACCATAATGACTCTGGAAATGAGCCGCCTCTCTCCTACGGCTGCCAGGGGCTACCGCTCGGCTGGCTTGCTGCGCTCCCAGGAGCAGTGCTGCCAGCCGGAGCCTGCTCCGTGCCGAGGAGTGGGATGCGATGCCATGGGCTGTGCGGGATGCTGGGGAGGGAGAGGAGGCTCCGTGGGGCTGGAAATGGCTGATGCTGCATGTCCTGTTTCACTTCATGCCCATCGGTACAACGCCTGCTCGTTGCGCAGTGTGATGCTGTCCCCGGTAAAGCACCGTTTTGGGGGGGGCTGCCCTGTGTGTGGGGGTGGCATGGGGCACTGCAGTGGAGTGGGAAGGAGCAGGGGGCAGCGGGGTGGCATCCCCACTCCTCCCGGGGTTTTGCTGGGCTCTATGCCTGCTCTACGCCACCCGCCTGAGTTTGCCAGGGAGAAGTGCGGTTCAGCGGGGCTGGGAGCAGAGAGCTCTGGTGCTGGACGGTCCTGCACGTGGCTCGGCCACGCTGGCTCCAGCCCCGGGGTCCTCCTAGGGGATCCTGCACAGCTTTGGCTTGCGGGGGAGGCAGCGAGCCCAGCGCTGTGCCGGGCAGCGGCACGGCATGGCAATAGGATTTGGCGTGTGCTGAGCCATGCTGAGAGGCTTGCAGGGCAGAGCTCGGGTGGATGGGGCCGAGTACAAGCTTCCCGCAGCGTGGACATGGTGTGTGGCATGCGCCGTGCTGTGTGGCAGTGGAGGGTGACCGCCAGGACAGTCAGCAGGACCCGGTTTCTCAGCGGGTGGCCGTACAGGACCAGCTGGCCTGCCTGCCTCAGCTGCTTACAGGTCTGCCCTGCGGATGCCTGGGCAGCTGGGCTCCGGTGTGCTGGCACGGTGCACTGGAGCAGGTTTCAGGCATGAGGATGGTTAGTGCCGGCCCCTGGCCCAAGGAAGGGGAGCCCAAGGCTCCTGCAGCCTCCACCCCCCTGTCCCCAGCTCAGCCCTCCAGCCTGGCCTTTGGGGCATCAGGGGCTGTCAGCAGAAAGGGGTGTCCCTGTCACCTCTCACTTGCCTGGAGCAAAGGGGTGAACCTGGGGCAGCAGAGGCTGCAGGGCATGGGTGTGGGGAGGGATGGGAGAATATGTGACCTCTCTCTGCCACATACCATGTCCCAAAGCCTTGCCAGGCAGCAGTGGGGCCTGTCGAGGCATCACATCATTTGCAGCTGGAGCCTCCTACTCCCATTCCCCGAGCCGAATCGGTACCTCCTGCCTCCTCCTGGGAACGACTAAAACACAGCGCGAGCTGCTTGGCAGGCAGGGTGAGTCCCAGCTGTGATGTGTGGGCTTGGGCACTCCCATGCCTCCCAGCTGTGGCCCCGAAGCAGGGGCACCCATGTTGCCCTGCACCCAACCGTCATGCGACAGACAGCTTCATCCAGGCTTCATCCGTCCCAGTCCTGGGTCCCCATGTGTGCCTTTATGTTCAGAAAGCTCTTGTACCCCCGCTGCAGTGGGCGGATATGTGAGTCACAGCATGTCCCAGCAGTGATGGAGGGCTCCCAGACTGCAGCACATCCCAGTGGGACAAATGGCCTGGGGTCCCAGGGCACCCAGCCCATGACGAGCAGCACCTGGAGCAGAGCTCACGTTCCCAGGGATGCCGGAGAAGGGAAGGAGCTTTTCCTGCAGCCGTGCTTGCAGGAGTGCTGGAGTCCTTCCTTCCCTCTGGGCACAAGGTGGACTTCATCCAGAGGCTGGAAGTTTTACAGCACCAGCGTGGCCAAGCTGTGGGGCCGCTGCCGGCCAGCTGCCTGCTCCAGAGCAGGAGCAGCGCCGAGGCTGGAGCGTGTCCCCTCGCGCTGCCGCTTGCAGCCTGTGCTCACACGATAAATAACTCGTGCGGATCCTTTAAGTAAGAGCCGTGAGTGGTAAATGATCTTCCCCTATTTAACGTCACAAATCCACATTCTTTATGGGATAGCAAATTAAGAAACTATGGGGGAAAAAAATCCCCGGCGTAAGCATCTTCCATGTAATAAAGCCCGGCTGGGCTGTAAATCTCCCCACGCGGCAGGGACAGCCCTGAGCTGCAGCAAGGCTCCCCTGCAGCCCTGCTGACAAATGTGCCCCCTGCGTCGGCTGCTGGAGGGCCATGCCAGAGCCCCGGGCAAAGCCTCTTCCGGCCCCCCTGACCCATGCTGTGCTCTGAAGCCCCTTGATCCCCGCTCTGCCCAGGAGTGTGGGGCTAGGTTGCCCCTGCCCGCTGCCTGGTGCCCACCGGCACGCTGCCCCGCGCCTCAGAGAGGGTGGTGGGTGCAGAGCCCTGCCGGCTGGGCGAGCACAGCTGCCGTGCCGAGGGTGCAAAGCGTGCGGCGCCAGCACGGGAAATCAATAGCGCTCTTTACGTGCCATTAAGCAGGAGGTTGGGAAACGTCCCCATGGGGCTGGGGCTCAGCTGCGGCAGGTGGTCTGTGCCCACCCTCGCCCCCGCACCTGGCACCCCGGTACAGCCACAGCCCAAGGCCAGTGCTGGCCACGTCACGGGGGGCACTGTGGGAAGGGAGAGCCCTCCCAGCGGTGCTTTGGGGACAGGGGGGACAGGCAGTTGTGGTGGGCAGGGGTCTGGGGGCCACGGGAGGAGGTGCGTGGAGGTGGTCCCCTCCGGCTGGCAGCAACATCCCACCTGCTTGCTGGCAGCGGCTGCGGCAGGACGCTTCACTCGTGGCCCGGCGGGAGCCTGGTGCCTTTCTCAAAACCGCGTCCCCTGTCAGAAGCCTTTTGTTTCTGATCTGTGGCTGCCAAAGCCAGTCCTGCCAGGGCTGGAGGTTGGAGGGGAGCGGCGAGGTTGCTGAGAGCTGGCAGCGCCTCTTGGAGCTGGCACCGGCCCCGGCACCCCAGGCAGACCCCGGGGGGGGGGGAAGCCCCTGTGCTGAGACAAGGGGAGCATCCTCAGCTGCACCCCACGTGCACCCCGAGAGATCCTGGCTGGGAGGGGGGAGTGGGCAGGGGGCAGCAGGCTGTCCCCCCTGCGTCCTCCCAGCAAGGCTCTGCCGCCATCCCCCCTGCAACCTGTGCTGCTCCCGCCATGGGGACTCTCTCTGACCTTTCTGCCAGAACCGTACTTAATAAATGTAACATTTTCAGCCTATTTTTACTCTGGGTTAAAGAGCTGGACTCATTGCTCCTCACCTGCCCTGCCCCACCTGATGCCTGCTCAGCCCCTTGCATTCGCCTACCCCATTTTCCCTCTGCCCCTGTGCAGGGCTGAGTGTGCACCAGGGCACAGGGGGCTCACCGGGTACCCCTCAGCCGCTCACTGGGCTCCAGGCACTGCAGGACCTGCCCTGGCCGGGACACGAAGGGGCCCTGGGGCCAGGCAGTGCCATAAGGGTCCCAACGCAGCGTCATCGCTGCTGGAGGGTGGCATGGCTGTGGCTGCAGTGGGTGTCCTGCTGCCCATGGCAGGGGCCAGCTGGGCTGAGGATGGCAGTGTTGGTGCCCAGGACAGCCCCGAGCATCCCTTGCCAATCCCATGCCTGTGAGCTGCTCAGCTGAGCCCAGCCGTGCCCATCTGGGTCACCGTGCTCTGCTCACCGGATCCATGTCCTGCAGCCCCAGCCCAGCACCTGAGACACCTCCCCAGGGACTGGCAGACCATCCGGAGCCCCTCATCCTTGCAGCCCCGCCGCTGTGCCTGCGCGTCCCCAGGTCTGTGTCCCGGGTGGTGCAGACATGCCACGGGTTGGTTGTGTTCCTGTCCGGAGCGGCGGCGGTGGCAGCTCCAGTGCTGTTACACATGAGCTGCCTGGGCACGGCTCGAGGCGCTGCTTGTGCCAGAAAACGGGGGACTTTAATGCAATTCATTGCCATTTAATTTTACACAATTCCTGCTGCTTAATCCACTGAGAAATGCTAATTTATACAATTCACGTCTAAAAATAAATGTCAGTCCAGCAGCTCCCAGCAGCGGGTAGCTGCTCCCACCAGCCCCTGCCAGAGCGTTGTGTGGGGACCCCAGCCTGGAGCCCACCCTGCTCCTGGCCAGCCAGGCTGCTGCTCCTCACCTCGTGGTGCCTGGGCTGCAGCAGCACATGGGTGGATATGGGGGTGATGAGGATTTGGGGTACTGAGGTGGGACAGCGAGGGGCTGGCTGAACCTAGGGGTGTCACCGCAAAGCCCCTCAGCACTGTGGGTCTTGGGGCAGCGTGGCAAGGGGACACTGGGTGTCCTAGTGATCCGTCTGTCTTTTGGATGGCTGGGGAGGTGTGAGAGCCATGGGGGTCCCAAGGTGTCTTTGGGACCCCCACTCCCCCGTGGTTTCCCCCAGGAAAGATAGTCTCAGCCCCACGTGCAGCTGTACCCTGGGCTGCAGCTGGGGGTGCACAGGGCGAGCGGGGGACCCCCGGTGTGAAGGGCTGGCGTGGGGCCATCTGGGCTGCATGTGAGGGGTCCGGCCATGGGTCAGGGCAGCCTCCACCTGGCTGGCAGGTATTAATTGGTCGCAAAGCGCCATTAATGAATGTGGGAGTGGAGAGAAGCGCGTACCCCGCCTGCCTGGGGAGCGGGGATGCATCATTAGGTCCCTAAGGAGGCTGCTCTGCAGGGGGCGGGGAGGGGGTCGGATCCTGCAGGGAAGTGGACCCGTGGCTGGGAAGAGCCCGTGCTCAGCTCCCCAGACCCCCTGGCTCTTGTCCTGGAACATCTCCATACCCTGCTGCCCTTGTCCCCAACCCCACCAGCCCTTACAGCTCGCCTGCCTCGCCTCCCCTATCCCACCCCTTTGCTGGGCAGACCCCCATGCCACCCCCATTCAAGTGGGGTGGCACCAGCACCAGCAGCGACACCAGGGAGTGGGCGCCAGAGCAGCGGGGTGGGCAGCGAGGGCCATGGCCATGGGTGCCAGCTCCCCGCGGGTGGGGGCCGAGGCGGGGAGCAGGGGGGTGCGGAGGCGACACGGCGGGGGAGCGGAGATGCTGGAGGAGCCGGCGGCTTTCCCACCGTCTCCCTGATTGAGATCGGATCACTGTGAGCATAAAAAAGCTCTCTTCATAATTATATTTAATGAATTGACTTTAAAAGCTCTTACGCTCTTATCTGGGTAATTTAATATCACACACTTAATAAGCCTGTCTCCGATACAGGGGGGAGCCAGCGGCCAGGACGCCTGCGCCTGGTGTGGCTCCCCGGGGATGCGGGACGTGCCACGAGGCCAGTCCCACGTGCCAGGCTGGGCAGATCGGAGTCACTGCCGTCCCCCAGAGCCAGGGCACCCATGGGGGTCTGTGGGGCGGTGCCCCCCCAGCGCTGCTGGCTGCATGGGGGCTTGGCCCCGGGAGCAGGTGCTTGCTGGTGCATGGGGCCGCAGGGCTGTGGGGTCATGGGGCGGTGGGGTCACAGGGCTGTGGGGCTGGCAGGTTGCAGGGTGACTGGCTGGGGGGCGGGCAGTGTTCATGGGGTGCAATGTGGCTGGCTGGGCATGGGGGCTCTAGGCATGGGGCAGGCCTGGCTAGGGTGCAGGTGCCCTGTGCTGGTGGCATGGTTGGATGCCACGTGGCACCGTGGCTGGTAGGGCATTGCTGTGACCCCGTCCTTGGTGCCAGTGTCACCCATGGCAGAAGTCCCATGGCCAGGCAGTACTGGGGGCAGCCACGGGGCAGAGTGCACCGCGGGTCCCAGTGCCACGATGCTGTTGGCTCCCTGTGTTCCTCCAGCTCTGGCCATCTGCCCACCTGGGGTAGCTGGCTGGGGTGGCATGGGGATAAACGAAGGCTTGTCGCTACAGTCTCGGCAGCTCTGCCCCCCCAGCCCCTCCGCTGCCAGCCGAGGTGCCGGCTGCCTCCCTGCAGGCAGGCATTGCTGCAGCCCTGGCAGGAGTCCCCAGACCCCCGTGACCCATTGGTGCGTGCATGCGGCCGCCTGCGGCGAGCCGGAGGGGCAGGCTCTGCCATATGGAGCCGGGGTCCCCAGGGGACTGTGGGAGCCTGTGTGTGGGCTGGGGCTGGGACCTGTGCCCTGTGGCTGTGGGGGCAGCCCCTGGCATCCCCTGCACCAGGCACTCACTGGGCACTGGGGTGGAAAGCCACCGGCCAGGCTCGTGTCCCCTGCATGTCAGAGCTGGAGCTGCTGGCAGCTGGCCAGTCCCCCCAGCCTGGCACTGTGTCCCCAGTCACCCCATGCCCTCGGGTCCCTGATTCCCAAGCGATGGAGGACGGAACGGGACCTCCCAGTATCCCTGCCTGCGCGGCTCCAGGACTCATGGCAGGGACAGGGAGGGTGACAAGAGCAGGGTGCGTGGTGCTGGCCCGCGGCCGGCCATCCCCAGGCGCCGGGGTGCCTGGCAGTGCCGGCTGCCGTGCTGGCGCTCGGTGCCAAGACCAGGCGGGCTGGAGGGAGGCACGTGCCAAGGCGGCGNACGGGGCAGCCGTGCCGGGTCTCCCTCCACGGGGGAGCGGCTGGAGCAGGAGGTTTACAGAACTGCACTAAGTGACGCAAATGGCTTGAAACCCATAAAGAGAGACGGTTTTATGTAAGACGACTATATAAAGCTCTGCTGTTCTGCCATTGATGAGATATAGGCCTTTATTTATAGAAGGCAATGTTTGCGGTGCGAGCGCTGAAAGCCAGCCAGGGACCCGCAGATAGGGCGTCGAGTCATTTCACATGCAGCTGCCGTCGACACTGTTCACACATTAAAGAAAAAAATTAACAAGTTTGCAGCCAGTCAGGTGGAAAAAACAATAATTGTCGAAAACCGTATTTCCCCCTTTTTCCAATAACAAATAGCTGGAATGCTGCTGGGGAGGCTTGGGCTTGCTCTGGGAAAGGACGAGCTGAGGCTCCAGCCAGGCGGGGGGATGGAGCGGCTGGGGGGAGGCAGCCACGGGCGGGAGGAGAGCCCAGGCAGGGGATGCAGGGGCTGCTGCCAGCACCCAGGCGGCTGGCAGGGGGTGGATGCCCCTGCCTGTGCGTTTACGTGTCCAGGACTGGAATAACAGGGCCTGCGGGCAGGAATGATGGCGCCGGCAGAGCAGCATGGCCACGTGCGTGCTGGGGGCTGGGGAGGGGGGGGCAAACATCAGGAGCATATGGCTGAAGGTGCTCGCTGCACGGGGGGCTGCGGACCAAGCCCCACTGGGTTTTCCTGCCTGACCCAACGTTGCCTCTCCCCGCCTGCACACACGGGGATGCTCTGAGGTTATTTCTTTGCCAGATGTGGCTCGGTTTTTACTGGAGAGCAAGCAGCGAGTCCCTGTGGTCAGAGCGCCCTGCCAAATTTTGTTTCATGCACGAAAGGAGGAAAACTTCTCGTGATTAATTGTGCAATAGGGGAGAACATGCATCTCTAACCTGCTCCTTGCCAGTCGCTGGCCTTTTCTCCCAGGTGCTGCCCCGACATGCAGCCGCTCCCTGCACGGAGTGCACGGCAAGGGTGTGAGGGCAGGAGGGTGCCAACGCCTCTGCCACATCCTAACTCTGCAAGGGCCATGAGAGGAAACCTGGCCAGGGCTTCACACCGGGGGAGCAGAGTCAGGCTCGTGCTTGAGCAGCTTCCCTGCAGCTCCCCGCGCGGTTCTGCGGGCGGCTGTCCCCTGCTTACGCTGCAAAACCTTCCCTCTGTGCTCTGAGCCGTGCCCGGTGTGCTGCGCCAGCAGCGGTTACAGGCAGGGCGCTGCTGGCCCTGTCCGCCCACAGCTGCATCGCCATGCTGGCAGCAAGCGGGATATGAGGACGGCCTTGCCACTGAGCCAGGGCGCATGGCACCGTGCCGCCGGTCTTGGGTGGGGGGACTGGACTTGCACCCTGACCAGCTGGGAGTCGGGGTTCCCACGTGTGCCTGCCCTGTCCCCGGGAGACACCGCTGCCTGCACGGCCGGTCCTCCCGAGCCACCTTCGCACAGGTGGGGAGGGCCTCTCAACAGAGGCACCCCCAGCTCACCGTGCCCCTCTCTGGGCACAGATGCAAGCCGGAGCACGCTTTGCACCTGAACGGCTGTTAAGTGCCAGCTAAGCTCAGCTGGACTCAACAGGTTTTCTTCCAGCAGAACAAAAGGTTCCCTCCTGATTGTAGCACCGGGAAGGCAAGCACAGGAGGAGTGGGGGAGGCAGGAAAGCCAGAGACTGGGAGGACCTGCGCGTGCTGTGTCCCAGTGGCACAGGGGTTGGGGACCCCTCTCTGTGTCGGGGAGCTCAACTGGGCTGGAGAGCCGGGCTCGCCCCTGCCCACAGCGGCTGGGCAGGCAGGGAGCAGGAGCTGGGGGGACCCGCTGGCCCGCTGCCGGCTGCCAGCCCCTGGGACGTGCGGGGCAGGAGGGGAGAGGAGGCACACGCCTCGTCAGAGCAGAGCCCCTGATTAATCACTAACTGCCGGCCCTCCAGCCAGCAGCTCATTAGCAGTTTAATTCCTGGTGCCCGGCACACTGGAGGGCTGTGCAGCTCTGATTGAGCCAGCCGCGCTCATCTGGGCGGCTGCAATCAGGCCACAGCCCCCCCGCTCCGGTCACAGGCACAATTAGTGGCCATGTCCGCCGTGCCCCCGGGGTGGGCTGGGCAGCGGGTGCTGCAGGTACTGTGGGTGATGCAAGTGCTGCAAGTGCTGCAGATGCTGCAGGTACTGTGGGTGATGCAGGTGCTGTGGGTGCTGCGGTCAGGCATGGGTGAGGCACATGGGTGACAGTGGCTGCGGAGGGCTGGCGGGCAGCCCTGGGGGCAGGAGATGTGCCTGTGTCTCCTCCTGTATCCGGCTGTACCCCAGCTGTGCCCGGAGCATCGCAGTCCTCGCGGTGTCACGGGGCCGGGAGTGGCTGTCAGCGGTGTCAGCGGCTGTGGCAAGGCGCTGCGCTCGGCTGCACAGGGAAATCTCACCAGTCTGTCATCCCCGGGGGACAGTGGCGCCCCGCACATCCCCGTGCTGTCCCGTCCCTCCACCACCTGCACCTGCACCCACAGGACGGCAAAACAAGGGCTGCGGGTGGCACCCATGTCCCTGCCTGCACCCTGGTGTCCCTGCCACCACCCCAGGCTCTTTCCTGCCCCAGCTCTTCTTCCTTCTGGGCTGGGGCTCAGCCTGGGGGACCCCTCTGGGGGTGGGCTGGGGGTGCTCACCTGGGCCAGAGGAGCAGGGCAGGGGCAGGAGGGAGCTGGGTGCCCCAGGAGAGCAGGCACTGGCCGTGGATGCTGCCCATGGACGTCGTACCCCATCCTGGGCGTGCAGCGGTGGGCGCCGTGCCTCCCAGCTGCAGGGGGGTGTTTGCAGCTCAGCCGCCCCCGCTTTGCCCTCCAAACCCTGCTGTGCCCTTCACTTCTGAGCTGCCATCCCTGCAATTTTTCGCAGCCCGAGGAGGGAGGGAGGGACCACGCGGCAGAGGGAAGCATCTCCATCTGTCTTCAACGCTCCAGCGGCTGGAGTGGGGCAGGGCGGGGGCCTGCAGGTGCCCCTGCTGCGGAGGGCGGTGGGGTGAGGGGGGATGGGGTGCATGTGGTGGCAAGCTGGGGGCCACGCTGGAGCTGTGACCCCCGTGGAGGAGGCAGGATCAGCATGGCATCTGCTGCTGCTGCCCCCGGGAAGGGCATGGAGCAGCCCGCCTTCCCGGTCAGCGCGGGACCAAGGGCACTATGCAAATCCAGCCAAGATTGATGCAAGTATTAATTATGTCCTGGCGGCTCAGCTCCGATCTGACCAGGAAGGGTGCTGCATGCCATGGCTGCTTGTGCGGGAGGGACGGGTTTGCACTGGCAGTGTGCCCCCTACGCATGTCCCCAGGTCCCCAGCCTGCTCCTGCTGACCCGCTGTGCACCATGCTGTGCCATGCCAGGCCAGCCCTGCTCTTCCAGCCCCGTGGCACTGCCCGGCCTGGGGGGCGAAGCCATCACCGAGCAGGGAGGTGAACAGTCCAAGGCAAGAGCAGCGCGACTGCTGTCAAGCAGCCTGGCATGCCCGGCTCTGAGGTCTTGCTAATCAGAGAGTGTCTGCAATTACATGTGCTAATTACGGGCAGAGGTTCACAGCGATTCCTGCCCTGCCAGCATGGTGCTGGTCGCACTGGGGCGCGTTGCTCCTGCGCAAGGACAGGAGCAGATAACCAGGGCTGCTCAGCTGGCTCTCCCTGCCCAGGCATGGCGTGTCACAGCCAGGGCCCCTGTCCAGCCCCATCCCATCCCACCCCCGTCCCCATCCCAATCCCATCTCAATCCCCATACCGTCCCATCCCCGTTCCATCTCAATCTCCATCCCATCCCGTACCGGACATGGGTCCAGCGTGTTCAGTGCCATCCTCAGAGCCCCTGCACGTGTGGCTGTGACAGCCGCTCCATCCCCAAGCACCTGGCTGATCACATCTCTGTGGAGTTGCTTTTCAGAGGGAGTTTTTCCGGCTCTGACCCCCCTGCGCTGCTGCCGCTCTGACATCCTGTTTCCTTATCACCTGACATGACCTTAATTAACTCTCCGGGCTGATAACACTCTGGGCTTCTCCTCCAGGAGCTGTATCTCGGCATCATGTCCTGCCTCACCTGCTCAGGGACCGCTGCAGAGACTGCACAGGCAGCCTGGAGCAAGGGAGAGAGGGGGTTGCGTGGTGCAGGCAGGGCAGGGCGGTGATAGCTGGCGACATGGGGTGACATGGAGGGGATGGGGCAGTACTGGGGGGGGTGGGTTGGTGCTGCATTGAGGGTTGCAGGGGAGATGCTGACCGGGTGAAGACGGCTGTCCTGGTGCATAAGTGGGAGTGAGGGCAGGAGGGGGGGCTGTGCTGATGCCTGGGGCAGGCTGGTGCTGGCAGTGGTGCCTGTGGCAGGAGCATCCGTCCCAGGCAGGCAGAGGTGCTGCGCAGGGGTGTGGAGGGGTCCTGGCTCCCCTCCATGCTGTTGCAGGCAGGGCGCAGGGGCTACTCAGCTGGCTGGGGCCGGGAGCTGGGGCAGGGGACTCAGGGGGCTGAGCTGTCAGGGCCCCACTGCCTCGGGGGGCCGCCAGCCCACCCCCTGCCCCTCTGCTGCCAGCCTGGGCAGATTGAAATGCCAACACCGATGACTTTTGTAGCCACTTTATCACCCGCACTCGGCAAATATTGGCGGAGGGGAAGTGATTCAATAGCAAGGTTTGCAGATGGGAATCTCGGTGTGTGATCCCACAGGCTCCATGCCATGTGGCAGCTCGGCTGCCTCCGCTGCAGCCGCCACTCACCAGGGCTGATCCTGGCATGGGCACAGCCTGGGGCCAGTGGGGCTGCTCCCAGCACCTTCTCCCCGCAAACTGGTTCCCAGCATGGCACTGGTCTGAGCTTCACTGTGTTGCAGCTCGCATCTCATCCTCCAGCACAGGCAGCTCAGGCCCTGGAGCGGGGTCCTGGCTCATGGGTCCTGTCACTCAAGTCTCACCCAAGACCTGTAGGCAGCTCTGCCCTGGCAGCATCTGGGGTGATGCTGTGAGCCCTGCAAAAAGCAAAGGGTGCAAAATGCTCTCAGCCGGTCTCCTCCTGGCTTGCAGCCACACAACCCTCCTCGCTACAGCTCCTAGTCCCCAAAACCTTAGTCTTGCCTGTCTGCGGTGCTCACCTCCTGTCCCCAGGCCCCCAGCCTGGGCAGTGGGTAGGACGGGAGGCCAGTTGTTCCTGGGGCATCCGTGGGCAGGGTGCAGCTTGTCCCCTCTGCTAATGCTGCCTGCAGACACAGTGGGAATTGCATGTTCCTGAAGCTGGGCATGCAGTGGAGACCACGGGCATTATGGAAAGTGTGTGCTGATACTGCTGCTCACAGCATGTGATGCATGGGCTGCTGCAGGCAGCACACGGTCCTGGGAACACGGCGCTGGCTCCGCGCAGGGGGAAGGGGGGATGGTCTGAAGGACAGAGGAGTTGGGAGCTGCCAGTGCTGCTCCCCAGTGTGTGGGAGGCAAAGGGGGCATGAGGAGAGGGAAGGAGTCCCCCAGCTGCAGGGGGAAGTTGTCCCATCCCAACCCTGTCAGGACATGTCCCTGCTCCCATAGCAAGCCCTGGAAGCTGGGAGGAGCTGAGGGGGACTGGGGTGCTCCTGCAGACCCTGAGGACCAGCACAAGGACAATGTGGCCCAAGCATCCAGGAGGAGCAGACACCCTGGGAGTCCTGAGCACCCCCAGCCCATCGCCACCTGCATGGCAAGCAGAGGATGGGGATACAGGGATACAGTGATACAGGGATACAGGGATGCAGGCCATGGGGTTGTGCCTGCCCACTGGTGCCTGCACCTCCTCCCCTGCCCAGCAGCCCCAAGGAGGGACCCCCCGCCAGTGCTGGGGCGCAGGGGCTCTGTCGATCGGCCCGTCCGCCCAGGAGCGCGCGGGCTGGGGAAAGCCAACCCCTATCATGTTTGTTCCATTGATTTAGTGCCGCGGAGAGGGTTTAATCAGCCTTTAGCCTGCACGCTCCAGCATTAAGAACAAATCCATTAGCCACGAGATAACCACAAAGGGTTGTGCGGAGGCTGGATGAGGTCCCAGCGCCTTCAAGATGCAAATTGGCAATCAAAGATCAAAGCTGCGCAGCTCCCTAATCTCTACTAAAAGGGCTCAGCTATTAACGAGCCCTTTCCCGCTGGGCTGTGATCACCCCACTTCACTCGGGCTCCCGATGTGCTGGCAGGTTACACCATCACCCCGACCGGCCCCCCCGGCTCCTGCGGCCCCCCGAGCTGGCCCTGGGGAGGAGGGTGCAGCCAGGGCTTGGGCTGTTTGTTTGCATGTTGTTTCCTTCAGTTCTGACATGCTGGGGTCAAATTCATGTTGGCAGAGAGAGTGGAGCCCCCAGCATCATCGGGGGGTCAGCAGCTGGAGGGGAGGAGAAGGGGAAGAGGCAGGAGCTGGGATGGAGCAGGGAGGTGGGGGAGCTGTGCAGGGCTTATGCGGTGACTTTGGGGATGGGGGGGATGCTGGCAGGCGGCTCGCCCTCCCACTGCTCAGGGATTTAGCCTGGTTCAGGCCCCGCCTGGCTGCACCAGGTGGCTCAGGGCAATCCCTGCTGGCCCCAGGGAAATCAGTGCTGGGCAGTGTGGCAGGGATCAGGCGTCAGGGTGTGGGGTGAGGGACCAGGACAGAGCAGGGTGTCTTGGGGCCAAATTCCCCTTTTTGGGGTATTCCTGCCCACCCCACGTCACCCTGGGGCCGGGCATGCACGAGGCCCTGGCTCCCATAGCCACCCTGCCGGCTCCTGTGCAGCGCTGGGGTCAGGCTACAGGTTGGGGGGCTTCCCCCTGCTCCCTGCCCGGGCCGTGCTGCCTGAGGTGGCCCCACGCATGGCCACCCCAGCAGCCCTGCAAGTCCCACACCACGCAGAAGAGCCATGAAGCCGCCGAGCTGTGACAGGAGCCACGCTGCCAGCACTGTCAGCAAATCTCTGGCGGTACAGATGTGTGCTCTGCTCAGCCTGATCTGGCTCAGGGTCCAGCATCCCCCCACATCCTGCTGCGAGGGCAAGAGGCTGGGTGAGGCACCCTGGGACAGATGGGCAGGGCACCCATCACCCCTGGCAGCGGGCAGCAGAGGGACGTGCCCGGCTCTCCTCCCATCCAGGGACCTGCTCTGCTGGCTGCCACTCAGTGAGGTGCCGCTCGTGGCTCTCACAGTACCGCCAGGCAGGCAGCACAGCCTTGCAAGAGGAGCAGGCAGTGAGGCGCTGGCAGCACCTCAACCAGGGTGACGATAAATCTTATCAGTGTAAACCCATCTGTAGGCAGCAGGATAACCCCCGTGACAACCTGGCTAGCACAGAGGCTTCATATGCACCATGTCAGTGCTGTGGATTTACAGATAAATGCCATGGCTGGAGGGACCGTGTCTGTGCCGGCACCTGCCGGCTCCCAGGAGGCGGCCCCCCTCCTGCCCACCCCTGCCCTGTGGCTGCGGGAACTGCCAGGGCCAAGCCGGGGGTGACCCAGCGATGTTGGCCGTGGCGTGCCTGGTGGGACAAGCAGACAGAGCAGAGCTGGTCTGGCACCCAGCAGGGGAGCACCTGGATAGGTGAGGACAGAGGGAGGGGGACATGCAGGATGAGGTGGCATTGCCCTGCCTGCTGTCCTGGCCCTGCTGTGTCCTGCATGCACCATCCCACAGAACCCTGCATCCTCCAGCCATCCATGAGGGCATGGGCATCGCACAGGCTGGACCACCAGAGCACATGTGCGGGGGCAAAGACCAGGAAATGTGTGTCTGATGCTGGCAGTGTGTCCCTGAGGCTGCGTGGCAGCGCCAGGCGTGAGCAGCACTATGTGTGAGACAGCACGCTCCATGGGTGCAATCTGTGTGCACATCCCTCTGTGTGTGTGTGTCCGTGCAGCCGCCCCTCTGTGTGTGTGTGTCCGTGCAGCCGCCCCGCTCCGGCTGGGCAGCGGGTGGGATGCGTGTGTGCCAGGCATGGGGTGCCGGCGTGCGCCCGCCAGCACAGTGGGCCTGGCGGAGGCTGCCGAGCGAGGTGGGCTGGCAGCAGCCGCTGCCCCAGGCCAGCGCTCCCCAGCTCAGCTCTTACATCTCCTGGCAGCATGGCCCGCGCAGCCGTGGGAGCAGTAATGAGATGGAGCAGCAGAAGGACGGCGAGATAAGGCTGCCTGCGCTGCCCCAGCAGATTAAACGCTGGGATTAAGCAGGCGGTGCCAGCTCTGCTGCCTTTTTATCTCGCTGCTTCTCCCCTCTTATTCTCCTGCAGTCGATACTGAACGGTCTCCGAGCTGTCAGCAAAGGAAATTGCTTGTTAACCCTTTGGGGACGGGTGGCGCAGCACTCCCTGCACGGGTGCTTTCAAAGAGAAGCAGTCCCCAGGGACGACGCTGCCTGGAGAGCTCTGCCTGCGCTGGGCAGGAGAGCAGCGGGGACTGCAGTGCTGCGCGCTGCCTCCCCACAGTGCCCCGGCATGCGAAGGGGAGCGAGGCAGGGCTGGTGGCATCCCGAATCTGCTGCCATCCCTCAGCCAAAAGCCACCAGCATCCAGCCAGCATCGTGCAGAGGCACTGATGTACCTGCAGGGCAGGGGACATCCTGCAGCGCTGGGGTTCCTGCGGGGTGACAGCAGCCAGAGAGCAGAGGCTGCCTGAGCTCCACAAAGGAGCCCCAGGGATCCTGCCTACCCCACTTTCAGGTATCCTTGATGTTTCCCGCTTTCTCCAGCCTGCAGGATGGATGGGCTCAGCGCTGCACCTCTGCATGAAACCACAGGACTGGGGATCCTTCCCTGGTCCTGAGGCCCAGTGGCCCAGAGCGGCTCTGTCTGCACAGCACTGTGCATGGTGCTGGGTCTCCTCTGGCTGCCCAGAGGAGCCCGCTACCCAAAACCATGATTGTTGCTCTGTGTGTGTGTGTTTTGTTGGGTTTGCAGCAGCGAGGCTGGGCTGCAGCCCATCCCAGTGCTTATCTATAGCATGCTGTGCTGTGTGCCTGGGGGCAGCGTGCCCGGCCCGGGGGTGGGGGTGTGTGTGTGTGTGTGTCTGAGGATGGGAAGCTGACTGGAGAGCGCTGGAGGGGTGCACTGAGCAATGGCAGGATTGCTGCTCAGCAGAGTCCAAACCCAGGCCAGGGAGCATGTTAGCAGCTCGCTGAGCTCACTCTGGCATGTTTGGGGGTGCAGCTTTGGTGCACCTTTCCCATGGGGACCCTGAGCGCCTCCTGGCTCTGCCCCACGGCTTTCCCCATCTCCCTCCCGGGGAGGCAGGAGGCAGAAACATGGGGCAGAAACGTCCTGCAACCCCAGCACCTGACCTTTGTGCTACCAGACTAGGTAGGCAGCATGCTCAGCATCTCAGAGAGGCTTGCTGGCTGCTGACAGGCTGAAGTGGGCTTCCCCAGCTCCTGCTCCCCTGCCTCTCTGCGCCCCCGCCCTGTGCTGCAGCACGCCTCCCCCCTCCGCCAGCAGCCCTGGCGCTTCGTCTTCTGCAATTCCCTTGGTGTTGGCTCCTTCACCTGCCCAGGCAACCCTTTTGGTGGATGCTTTAAAGTGCTTAGTGCAAGTAAACTGTATGAAAGCACAAGCTGCCGGGAGATCTGCAAGGAGCAGGTTAGCCTCGGCCAGGGCAGTGGTCCCGACCTGGGTGGGATGCAGCCCCACGGCTGCTGTGGGATGGAGAGGGCAGAATCACATGTCTGCGTGGGCTGGGGACCTCACCGGAGCAGTGTGTGAGCCCTGGGCAGCCGGGGCTGAGGAAGCTGCCGGGGAGCTGGAGCAGATGCCGTGCCGGGCAGCTGGGCTGCACAGGCAAGCAGAGCCTGAATCGAGAGAGGAAACCAGGAGCGATTGGCACGTGTGGGCTGGCAAGCTGGAGGCTGCGAGGGGATGGGATTGCTGTATATAAATACATCAAGGGAGTAAACACAAGGGAGGGAAGAGAGCTATTTAAGCTAAGGGACAATGCTGGCACGAGAATAAATGGTACAAACTGGCCATGAATAAATTTAGGTTGGAAATGAGGAGCTGAGTGAGATTCTGGGACGAATTCCCCGCAGGAGCAGTGGGAGGGGAAAGCACAACTTAGCAGTGGCACTTGCTTTGGTATCAGAGGCAGCTGTGTGCTGCCGTGCCTGCGCAGCAGGGCTGAGAGATGAGGACCCGGGGTCCCCAGCCCCTTGCCTCCGCGTCACAGCCACCCTGGTTCTGTGTGGCACCGGCAGTACAGCCCCCTCGTGCTCCTGGCTTGGCCGGTGCAGGACTCCTGGGGCGATGGCTTGCAGGGAGAGTTCCTTCCCTGGCACACAAGTTTGGGTGCGCTGTCATAGATGCTGCTCCTAAAAGCAGGATGGTGCCAGTGTCCCCCTTCCTTACTGATGTCACTGGCAGCACTGGGGCAGATGCACTGGGAAGGTGTCCTGGCCCGTGCGCGTAGTGCATCCCTCTGCCATGCATCGCATCCCTGTGCTCCTGACCTGCCAGGAGCAAGGAGCCCTGGCCTGGATCCTGCCCACTCCTGGGGGGCACTGCACTGCACGCTGGCCCCAATGCAGCAGCCTGGCAGTGACCTGCTCGCCGTGCCTGGTGCCGGGGCTCGGGTGCCTCCTGCCACTCTGCCCGGCTGGCGGCACAGCCCACGGCACAGCTGAGCACTTGGTATTCCGGCAGCGAGCCTGCTTGGCACGAGAGGGGCTCTGCCGGCCCCACACGCCCACGTCTCCGCTGCTGGCTCAGGCCTGGCCAAGGGGGCTCAGCTGGCATGGGCTGGCCTGTGGCACAGACAGAGGCACATCTGCAGTGGCAGGAGGGGTCCCAGCCCCTCCAGGGTGTGCCGCAGCATCCCCCGGCCCTGCTGCTGCCCCACTGCTCTCCCTCCTCCTGGGGAAGCAGGTCAGGGCACCACGGAGCATGCTCCAGAGCTTGGTCCTTTGCAGCCCTGCGAGGGGCCAAAGGTGCCTTGCTCTGCCGGGACTGAGGCTGCAGAGCCCTGCACGCTGTGGAGGCGGGAGCCCCGGTCCCCACGAGCAGGGCTGCATGCTGCAGGAGCCGTCCTGGCAGCTCTGCGTGGGGTAGGGGGCTGCGCCGAGGGGCTGCCGGTGGCGGGAATGGTTGTGCTGCTGCCGGAGCTGGGGTCGAGCCAAACTGGCGCCGTTCCCCAACCCCTCCTGGGAGCGGGGAAGGGAAATGGTGCAACCGTGCGTGAGAAGGGACGTTTGCAGAGGCGAAAACATCCCACTGGCTCAGAAAATTGCTGCAGAACCGGGCTTGAAATGAGTTGATATTGCTGAATCCAAGCGGATCTCATATCCCGGGCAGTTGCAATGCTGGCGTCAGCGCTGTGGCTTCCCTCCCGGGGCACCCAGGCAGGGCCTGGCCGCACCGTGCAGGGGGAGTGGGCTGCTGGGGATGCGGCGGGGGGCTCCAGCAGAGCCGGGCTCCGGGACCACAATGGCCACGGTGGGGGGCAGGAACAGAGCCGGGGGCAGTGTGCACGGGCGTGCTGTTGTCTCAGCTCTGCCAGTGTCATCCCAGTTTGGCCCCAGCTCCTGCACCGTGTCTCTTGGCCAGGGGCATCCCTGTGCCTCCAGCTGCCTCCACTCACTCAGGAAGCAGCATTTCCAATTTCAGAGGCTGCTTTCCTTTATACCACAGCCCTGCCCATGCTGATTTGCTCTCTGGGCTGGAGATCACCCTCCAGGTTACCCCTGGACTGGCATCCCCGCCAAGCCCAGGGTGGGCAGCACTCCAGTGTCTTCCTATCCCTATCCCCATCCCCATCATGCCCCAGTGATGACTGTTCTCAGGGGTGTCTCTGTGCTGGGGTGCTTGCTCCTGCATGGTGTACCCATGCCCAGGGCCTGCCTGCCAGCTGTGTGTCGCAGCGGGGACGTGGGAGCAGGGCTGCGTGACCCAGCAGGGATGCTGGAGCAGGGCTGGGTGTCCCAGCGCAGATGTGGGAGCAGGGCTGGGTGCCCCAGGGCGTGCAGGAGCAGGACCCGCCAGCACCACACGTGCCGCAGCTCGTTTCCCTCACATGCAGACATTTGGCTGGAAGCTTAGTGCGGCCTCTTGTCTCCTTGGAGCAATCAGGATTTGTCTCTGCTTGCAATGTTTAACGTTGTCTTCCAGAGGCTGAATACCGTGGGGAGCCGTGTAAGCCGCGGAAATACCTGTGTGAGCTGGGATCAGCCGGAGGCTGGCACAGTGGGCCGGCAGCAGCAGGGATGGGGGACCGGGAGTGCGTGGGGGCTGGTCCTCGTGCCCCCAGTGCTCATGGGTGGGCTGGCGTGAGCCAGGGTGAGGATGCTGGGGGCCAGCACCTTGCTCCCATGGGGCTCCCCACAGCAGGGGGGCAGGACAGTGAGCCCCAGGGGGGTGGAGGGGACTTGGGGGGCCCTGGAGCTGTGTGGGATGGGGAGGAGGATGCCAGGGCCTCCGGCTATCTCTGGCTGGGATCCGCCTGCCAAGGCGCAAGCAGCTATTTCTGTCAAGGTCAGCGTGTCTCCACAGCAGAGAGCAGGGAAATGAGGAATCATGTCGAGAAATTACCTCCCTAATGGGGTCTCCCCTGCACGTGAGCGTGGCACGGGGATGCCGGCATGTGGCGGCTGAGCAGGGAGACTGGCACGCAGTGTGGGAATCCTGCTGCCCCGGCCCCGAGGCTGCGGCACCCATGGGTGCCTGGCGAGCGGAGCACGGTGCCCAGGCACCTGTGCCCAGGCACCGTCCCTGGCTGGACACACGTGCTCCAGCCCTGCAAGGTGCTTTTCTGGGTCAGCTGCGGGGAGGAAATCATGTTCCTGGTGCAGGCAGGCTCTCCTCTGCCCTTCCTCCTCCTCCTCACGCGCTCCCTGTTATCTAATTGGGTTTGTCATGCTGGAAAGGCAAAGCCCTTCAGGACTCTGCTGTGGTCTCGCCAGCGCAATTTCACAGCTGGCCTCAGCACCCTGGCAGCCGACAAGTGAGTAACTCAGCTGGGCACCACGGGCACCCCTGCCCTCCCCACACGCCCTTGCAGCTGTGCCTGCCTGCCTGGGGCTGCAGGGGACAAGGCCATCGCCACCGCTGGACCTTCTCCTCCAGTCCTGCCCAACACTCGTCCCTGTCCTCGAGCTGTCTGTCCCCAGGTGCCCCAGTCTCTGCATCCCGTCCCCATCCCTCACCCCGCTCCAGGGTGATTGCGATGCTGCCTGGAGATGTCTGAACCGACACGAGATGGAAGCGTTCAGAGAAATGACATTTCCTCCAGCCTAGGAAGCTCATCCTCCGTTTAAAGAAAACTAATATAAAAGCTGCCCTGGTGTGCAAGGGGCTGATGGTATCAGGCCGGCAGCCTCCGGCTCTCGGAACCACAATAAATCTCAGCAAGGAGCTGAGCCAGCTCGAGCAGCCCCACGCAGACACGCCAGCATGGTGGTGGGGGCACGGGGGGGCTGAGCCGTGTCCCGGGGATGGTGCAGGGACACACAGGCTGGAGGGGACAGCTCAGCGTGGGGTGGGGTGACCCACTGGGCTGGTCCCGAGGGTGCAGAGAGCAGGGACCCTGCGGCAGCGCTCCTGCTCACACCGGCATTGTGCCGTGGCGGGGATGGTGCCGGGACCGGTGACAGCTCCGGGGCGTGGGGCCGTGTGGGTGGCCAGGGCTGCTCCCCAGCCTTGGCTTCAGGTCCCCAGGGAGCTGAGCTCTGCCCCGGGGGGGAAGCACCGTGGCCCCGCAAGAGCATTTGCTCCTCCAGCAAAGCAAGCAGCATCGCTGGCATCCCGCGGCGGGCGGGATGGGGACCGTCCTCCCCCAGCGCACACCGTGCCGTGGGGGCTGGCTGCTCCCCGCTGC
>WAAD01024673.1:640671-658973 GCA_013389945.1 Fregata magnificens
GAGGGCCGGAGCTGGCGCCCGGGTGCCTTTGGGCTGGGCTTCTCCCTGCTGCCGGGCAGGGCGTGCAATGGAGGTGGGGTGGGAGGGAAGCGCCCTGCCACCCCCGGGCGCTGGAGATGCTGCCCGCTGCCTCCGCTTGCCACCCTCGGCGCCCGTCCCATTCCCTGAGGCCAAACCCCGTTCCTGACCTGCCTGGCATCCTCCTGCGCCTGTCACCAAGCTGCCAGCTTGGATCCTGGCCGGGTCCCCGGGATGGCTACAGGGTCACGCCTTGCTCCGGCAGCAACACCGGCGGCGTGGACAGTGCTGGCAGTCTCTGCTGCGGCGAGCGGGAGCTCCTCTCTTTCCAGTCCCCCCTTTCACTGCTGCCGTCCTCCTGCCCAGCTGCCATGGAGCAGCAGCGATGCTGCCCTTCACGGGGGGCACAGCAGCCCTCGCTCGTTCCCAGGGCTGCGGAGGCTGCGAGACACCCCCCGCCCGGGGCCAGCCCGCACCTCGGCAGGGCTGGTGCCGAAGGTGGGTGCCTGGGAGCGGCAGCAGCGGGAGATGAGAGGCTGCCAGGGATTGCAATGCTGAGCTTTGAAGGCACCCTGACAGGCTGTCGGGGCCCTGCCAGCCACGCTGACAGCCTGGTGCAGAAACACACCCCCACCCCCCCCGCCACCGCCACGCTCTGATCACAGCTTCGCCGTCACTTCAAAGCGCCCGCTGGGCTCAGATGGGCTCCCACGCAGCCTCCTGCCCCATGGCTCTACTCCTCCTGCCCCACACCCCACTTCTCCCACCCCACAGGGCCCAGATCCACTGGGGTTCCCCAGCTCCAGGGTAGGGGATACCAGCGTACAGCATTGGGGACCAAGGTACACACGTGGTCCTGAGGAGCTCTGGCAGGAGCCGATGGCCCCCCCAGCCTGGCACTGCCCTGCCTCTGTGGGGCAGGGCCCGCAGCCCCAGAGCAGCTGTGGTTGGGGACCCTAGGGGTCCAGGCAGGGATCCAGGGGGGCTGCAGTGCCAGGGCAGGGGACAATGGGGACGAGCTGGGGCGCAGCATCCATGGGCACAGGGCTCACACAGTGTGGCTAGGACAGGGCATCACCATCGAGACACGGGTGTCCACCATGCTGGGGCACTGGGTGCTGCCAGTTCACCCTGCCTGGGGTAATGCAACACACCCCCCTGTCCCAGCCCGGCTCAGGGAGGAATTTTCCATTCCCGAATGGAGGTTGGGGGAAGGCGTGTGTTTGCAGCAGCCCCCTCCTCTCCCTCCCCTCGCCCGTCACCGGAGCAGCTCAGGAAGGCGCCTGCCACATTTGTCTCCAGGAAGGTGCGGAGCAAAAGCCTCCCGGGAGGGAGAGCTCCCTGGAGGGGACCAGGGACCCCAGGCAGCCTCCGGGGGCAGCCTGCACCCCTCTTTCCAGAGGAGCCACCCTGCCTGCAGTCATGCCACTGCACCTTGCCTGCTGCCGGGACAGGGAAGCCCTGGCAGTGGCTCGGGATGGCGGCACTGCCCAGCTCGCCGTCGGTGTCCTGCGAGCCGCCAGGATCCCCGGGCTACACTACATGTGCACCCGCCCACAGTCCCGCCTGCGCCGCCTGCTCTGGAGCCTGGCCTTTCTGGCCTCCGCTGGGCTGCTGGCCACCGGCACCGCCGACCGCCTGCACCACCTGCTCTCATGCCCTGTGCTCACCCGGGCGCGCCTCACCTGGGCCCCCCAGCTCCGCTTCCCGGCCGTCACCCTCTGCAACCCCAACCGGGCACGCTTCCTGCGCCTCACCAAGCCTGACCTCTACTCGGTGGGCCAGTGGCTGGGGCTGGCCCAGGAGAACCGCTCGCTGGTGCCCGAGATGCTGGCTGTGCTGGGGGAGGACCGGCGCGCGTGGCTGACGCGTCTCGCCAACTACTCGCGCTTCTTGCCGCCCCGCCGCTCTGAGCGCACCATGCAGAGCTTCTTCCACCGCCTGGGCCACCAGATTGAGGACATGCTGGTGGAGTGCCGCTTTCAGGGAGAGCGCTGCGGCCCCCAGCACTTCGCTCCCGTGAGTCCCCTCCTGGCAGCGGCAGGACAGCTGGGCTGCCCCATGGGTGCTGGGAGCAATGCTTCACCCCCCCCAGCAAGGGCCGAGGAGTGGCAGCATGGGGGGGGGGCTTAGATGAGCCCTTCCAAGGGCCATGCAACACTGTTCCCCCCCCTTCCAGCACCTCCATGGGATTGGAAAGGGATCCCTGGACCTCATCCTGCTTGCAGAACACCCTGCCAGATCCCTGCCTGCTCCCTCACCCCCCCACACTTTCTCCATCCCCAGGTCTACACACGCTATGGTAAGTGCTACACCTTCAATGGGGACCGGAGGAACCCACGAGTGACCCGCCAGGGCGGCATGGGCAACGGGCTGGAGATCATGCTGGACATCCAGCAGGAAGAATACCTGCCCATCTGGAGAGAGACCAGTGAGTGGGGCCGCGGTGCGGGCAGGGCATGGGTGACAGCTGCCGGGAGGGAGGGCTGCTGGGCAAGCAGGGCACCCCAGGGGGTGCTATGGGGCAAGCGGGTCACTGGAGGGGTGCTGGGCCCCAGGGTGCAGGTGCCGGCTGGGTGCAGGCGTGCAGCCCCTCTGTCCTTCTCCCGCAGACGAGACGTCATTCGAAGCTGGCATCCGGGTCCAGATCCACAGCCAGGATGAGCCGCCCTACATCCATCAGCTGGGCTTTGGTGTCTCGCCCGGCTTCCAGACCTTCGTGTCCTGCCAGGAGCAGAGGGTAAGGCAGGATGCCCTACAGCCCCTGGGGGGCTGCCCATGGGCACCCAGCCCGGCATGGCCCTGCAGTGATGCCCCTCTCGCCCTGGCAGCTCACCTACCTGCCGCAGCCGTGGGGGAACTGCCGGGCCAGCGTGCAGGGGGAGCAGACGCTGCCCGGCTACGACACCTACAGCATCGCCGCCTGCCGCCTGCAGTGTGAGAAGGAGGCTGTGGTGCGGAGCTGCCACTGCCGCATGGTCCACATGCCAGGTGAGGGGTGTGCGTGATGGCATGGGGGCACCCCGCTGCCCCGACGGTCCCACCCGGGGCTGCCTCGGCCCCCTACAGCCTGCACCCAAACATCACCCCTGCCCCATCCCTCTGCACTCAAGGACCACCCCTGCCCCATCCCTCTGCACCCAAGTGTCCCTCCCGCCCCATCCTTCTGCACTCAAGAGTCCCCCCTGCCCCATCCCTCTGCACCCAGGGACCACCCCGTCTTCTCCGCATGCTGGGTCAGCCCCTGTCCTACCCTCCTTACACCCCAGGTCAGCCCCTTCCCTGTCTGCCTTGTGCCCAGGGGCCACCCCTACCTCAGCCAACCTGCACCCAAGGGCCACCCGTCCCCATCCCCTTCGCACCCAGGGGCCACCCCTGCCCCACTGCCTTTAGGGGAGCAAGTTGAGGGGGGGGGGGCAGAAGCAGGCCAGACTCCCACCCCCCCAACCAGGTGCTTCTCCGCAGGCAACGAGTCCATCTGCTCCCCCAACGTGTACATTGAGTGTGCTGACCACACGCTGGGTAGGTGCGGTGGCGGGCGGGCAGCTGGGGGCCAGCTGCGTGCCCCCGGGGAGGGGACCAGGGGGCTGCAGCCATGCCGATGGGTGTGTGCCCCCAGACGCGGCAGTGGAGGACAGCCAGGAGCGCTGCAGCTGCCCCACGCCATGCAACCTGACGCGCTATGGCAAGGAGATCTCCATGGTGCGCATCCCCAACAAGGGCTCGGCGCGCTACCTCGCCCGCAAGTACAACAAGAATGAGACCTACATCCGGTGAGCCGCTGGTGCCAGGGTGTGCCGGGGGGGTGGGCAGGGGGCTGGGGACAATGGGGACTTGGGGGACCCCCACCCCACTCCTGGCAGTGTGCGGGGAGTGGGTCCTGGCATGTGTGATCCCTGCAGCATCCTCTGCCCAGGGGTTGCTACGACTAGAGCATCTCCCCGGCCCATCCATGTCTTCCCAGCCCTCCTGCCAGCACCTCCCCACCTCCCAGTCCCTCCTGACCTGGGACATGCCCCTTCCATGTCCCCACCACACCAGCCTGAATAACTCACCAGGGCCCTGGGAGCACCTGGGAGCACCTGGAAGCAGCTGGGAGCTGGGGGGCTCGGGGACGGGATCACGAGGTTTGGGGGACAGTGGGGGTGGGAGGGTTGGTGACCAGCCTTCCTTGCTGAGTACTATGGTGTCCCCACAGGGAGAACTTCCTGGTGCTGGACATCTTCTTCGAGGCGCTCAACTACGAGGCCATTGAGCAGAAGAAAGCCTACGACCTCGCCGGGCTTCTCGGTGACTCCCCCCACCTTCCCCTGGGACCCTGAAGCGCGGAGCTCTGGGTCCCAGCCCAGGAGGGTATAGGGCTGGTTGGGGAGGGACTGCATGGGGTGGGAGCCGGCCGCAGCCTGGCTGAAGGGTGGCATGCTGCTGGCCGTCCCCTGTCCCACATGTCCCCTGCTCCCTCCGTCCTGCCGCCCCTGCCCCCATGACTGTGCTGTCCCCCTCTGTCTGGCAGCCCTGGTGCTGCCTGCAGCCCCGCTGGCCCACCCTGGGCTCCCAGCAGGCTGCACAGCAGGTCCCAGTGACCATCTCCCCCTCCTCCTCCCCAGGGGACATCGGGGGACAGATGGGCCTGTTCATCGGCGCCAGCATCCTCACCATCCTGGAGATCCTGGACTATGTCTACGAGGTGTGCTGAGCCCTCGGGTCTGTGGCTCAGTGGTGGGAGTGAGGCTGTTGCACTCGGGCAAGGTGCAGCGCAGGGGCCGGGCTCCCTGGGGAGGGGGTGCTGTGCATGGCTACCCCAGAGGGCTACCTACAGCCCCCAAATCAGGGAACTCCCAGCAGGAGGCAGTGGGAGAAGGATGGGTCCCCCAGCATCCCTCAGTGACCTGAGGATGGGGAGGGTGGCGGGCAGAGGTGCTGTCCCCACTGTCAGCCCGGTGTCCCCCAGGCAGACAGGGGAGTGGGAAGGCAGGTCGATGCAGACCGGGGTGCCCACACATGGGGTGCTGCCTGCGTGCGGGTCCAGGGCTGACCCCCCATCTGCACCCAGGTGATTCGGGACAGGGTGAGCCGGGTCCTGCGCCGCTCCAAACCACCCCTGAAGAAGCCCTCAGGCAGCATCGCCACACTGGGACTGGAGGAGCTCAAGGACCAGGTAACTCTGGTGCGGGGGGGCTGCCCGGGGGGCTGCGAGGATGGGGCCTGGGCAGCATCCCCAAGAGCGAGGGACAGCGTGGCTCTGTGTTTGGTGACCTCAGGCTGCAAAGCTGGGACAGCCCCGGGGTGGCAGGGAGCTGGGTACCCCTGGGGGCACTGCTGGGGACAGGCTGTGCTGGGGGCGGGGGGGGCAGGGTGCATGGGGTCTGCGCCCACCCCACTGACTGCCATCCCCACAGAGCCCCTGCGAGACGCTGGGCCGGCACGTGGAAGGTGCCTACAACGCAGGCATCCTGCCCAACCACCACCACCGCCACCACTACCCTCACCAGGGCGTCTTCGAGGACTTCGCCTGCTAGGCCAGCTCGGGACTGGGGGGGGGGCAGCCCCCCGCAACTCCCCTCCCCAGCGTCTGCATGGAGAGGGACCGCAGCATCGGGCGCAGTGGGCGCAGGTCCCCACCTCCCCTACCCCACCGCCGGGACTGGCCATGCCATTCGCCCCCGGCGATGCCGCTGGAGCTGCCTCGGCACTGGCACCGGCACTGGCACCAGAGCGGCCCCCCAGCCCTTTTGCCTGTCCCCTCCACTTGCCCCCAGCACGCAGGCTCAGCCCTGTCTCAAGCACACGGCATGGAGGGGGACGGGCACACTGGGGGGGTTTTGGGGGAGCAGCGGGGTGCAGGGCAGAGGGGCCCTGGTGATACAGACCATGCAGGGGGTAAGCTGGGATTCTTGTGAGCCCCTCCAAGCCCTCCCCTGCTGACCCTTCCTGGGTGGGGGGTCTCTGCCCTGCATGGTCACCCCCAGGAGAGAGACGTGCCTGGAACAGCTTCCCCCCACCCCAGGGACCAGCCCCACCACCTTCCAGCTGCAGGGCAGGGCAGCACTGCAGGGCACCCCTCTGAGCCGTACGGCCCCCGGGCCAGCCCAGGGACACCCCACCTGCAGCCACACCTGCATGGCACCACCCTGACCCCTGGCGCCACCACCACTGTGACACCCCCCCAAACATCTGCCCGCCCTTCCCCAGCCTCATGCAGCCTGCCCCAGGGCTGCGGCTCCCCCATCGCTGTTCCCAGCCAGACCCCTGCACTGTGACCCCCCCCTCACTCCAGTGTTGGCCCCTGATAGCTCCCAGTCGTTGCGGCACTGCAAACCTACTGCCTCCCTCCTCTCCTGCCCCCAGTCCACCGTGCCCCCCGAGCCCTCCCCATCCTCTCCTTGCCCAGGTATTGCCCAAAGCGGCTCATCCCTTGGTGCAGCCACCCAGCACAGCCCAGGCAGCACAGGGGGGGTCCTGCCTTCGATCCCCTGCCTGTCGCCGCTCTTTTGCACCGTGCACGTACCCCTTGCCACGCTCCCACCCCCCAGGTGCTGAGCACCTGCTGTGCCTCCCCCAGACTGTACACGGTTAGGAGGGTGCCCCGTTCCCAGCACCGCCCGGACAGCCACAGCCCGACCTGCCGGCCGGAGCCTTGGCCAGGACTGGCACCCACAGCCCTCCTGCCTGCCCCGAGATGGCAGGACCCATGGCAGGACCCACGGCGCTCCCCCTGTCCTGTCGGTCATTGCCTCCTCCCCCTCCACTGTAGCAGACACCAGCGCAGGGCAAACCGCCCCAAAATATCTCAGGGGGGGGGGCGGACTGGCAAAGCCCCCCTCGACAAACACACGCGGCAGAGAGGGCAACCCCAGGGCAGGAATTTGGGACCACTGGGGGACACTGGGGTTGAGCCAGGTGGCCCCTGGCCCTGCCGGTTTGGTCCCCATCCCCAGTGCCCGCAGATGGAACATGGCCATGTCATGCCGTGGCCAAAGCCATAGATGCAGCAGGAGCCATCATCCTCGCAGCCCCCAAGGCCCCACACATCAGAGACGCAGGGCAGGGACCAGAGCACCGGCCTGGTGATGTGCCCGGCAGCCCTGGCTCTGGGTATGCATGGCCCAACGGCCCCCCAGAATATGCACCCATGTGGAAACATGTTCCCCGTCACTGCAAGCACCTGGCTGTGTGGTGTCCCGTGTCCCCCTGCATGGGGGGACACACAGCAAGCCTCCCGGCAGGGCAGGCACAACAGCGCTCCCCGGGGAGCCCCTCCAGAGCACCCTGTGCCTGCTCCCCAGGGGGTCCCCCCACACCCACCTGTAAGCAGGAGTGTCCCCGGAGGGGTACCACGCATTAGCCTGGGGACGTGCCACAGCTGTGCCGGTCAGCCCCAAATCGAGGTCTCCTGTGGCAGGCAGGCGGGGTGCAGGATGTGGCTCCCTCCCTGCCAGCGGGAGCAGCGAGCCCCAAGCGGGGTGGGCACGGGCACGGCGGCGGGAGGGCCGGCGCGAACACCCTCATGCTGGTGAACGTGAGATGTGCGTCACTGTTTTATAAATGTACAAACGCTCCCTAATAAAGAGGCACAAGTAGGTCCGGAGCTGCCTGCGAGGGCTGGGGGCAGCAGGCAGGGCTGGCGGGGGCAGAGAGGTGGGGGAGCTGGTCCCACCCCGGGGGGACGTAGCGGTGGGACCCAGGGAGCACTTTACAGCCCTGTGCCCATGTGCTGGGCACCGAGAGAGCCAGCATGCTGGGTTGCCTGAAGGCAAGCATCTCTGCGTTGCCGGCCGCAGAAAGCCTTGCCTGCTGCCCAGCTCTTTGAGCCCCGGCTTGTGGCAGAGGTGCAGTGATTGCCGGCTGGGCACCAGCAGCGGGAACTGCCAGAGCCATACCCCGGCCCTCAGAATGCTTCCCAGGGCAGGGTGGGCAACTCACCAGTGCCCCACCAGGCTCTATGAGCCCCGGGCAGGTGGTGCGGTGGGGAGGATGGGCTCCTGCCCCTCCGGGCGCTGCTGCAGGGTGGGGGGCAGATTGGGAGGGCAGAAACATGGGCTGGGGGTGTTTTGGGGGTGCTCCACGGACACCCCATGCTGGAGTGGCACCCCATACCCTGCCAACACCGAGGACCCCATGCAGGACCCGCTTGCCCATGGGGTGCCCCCCCCACAGTACCCGCAGCCCCTCCACTCCCACGCCTGTTACCAGTGCCAGGCACAGCCCCTATCAGTTAAAGGCCGGTGCTTACACTGGCACTGCCCTACACAGCATCACCAGCACGGTGCCAGCAGCTGCCGGCTCCTCTGGCACCCGCTGTGGGCCATGGGCCCCGTCCCCCCAGCGCGGGTCACGGCGCAGGTGAGATGCCAGGGGCACCATCAGCTGTCCCACAGTGGGACCTCCAGCAGGACCCCTATGGGTGCCATGGGCAAGGGGTGCGGGGTGAAACTGAAATGGGGAAGCAGAGGATGGGTGGGGGCGAAGGGGGACCCTGCTGGGGCAAGGCCCTGGGGCTTTCCCAGGCAGAGGTGCTCCTCCAGCTCCTGCCTCCTCTGGACCCTGCTCCATCCGCCCCAGTCACCCTGTGGCACAGAGAGAGGGAACAAAGCAGGAGACAGGGGCTGGCCTCACGGTGGAGGCTGCCAGCACCGGGCACCGCAGGTTTCCCTCTAAACCAGTGAGGGCTGAAGATGCCCAGGTTAACTGGGTGCAGCTGGGACACAGGACCCCACTCCACAGCTCACACCATGCCCTGCAAGGGGAGCACTAGGGTTGGGTCCTAAAGTGAAAAGTGGGGAAATAGCTACATCTGCCACATCTTTTCGCCACCTGGTAAGAGGATGAGGTCCCTTTGGAGTCCTTTGGGCTGAGGCTGTCCCTGCTATCAGGTCCTGACCCATCTGCCCCTCCAGGATGCCCTGCCACGAGGCCACCTTCATCCACACCAAGGCTGTGACTGGGAGCTCCTGCTGCCTCCTGTCCCGCAGCGAAGATGTGTCGGAGGAGCTGAGCGAGGAGAGCGGGATGCATGGCGAGCTCAGCACACGATGCTGGAGGTGCTGCAGGACACGCTGAGGAAGGACCAGGTCCTGATAAAAAACCTGAAGGACATGGTGGTGCTGACCAGGGAGGGCAGGGGGGTGAGGACTGGGTACAGCGCTACGCCGTGCTCACTGAGATGCTGCTCCAGCGCCTCATCTCCCAGCTCTGGCAAGCGGCTTTCTGGAAAAACACCTGCAAAGCCAGATCCTACACCTATGAGAAAATAAAGGTGATTTTGGAGGAGCAGGAGTGAAGCATGGCCAAAGGAAAGGCTGAGCCTCGTGGAAGTCTTGTGGAGTCCCAGCTCCCCAAGACTGCTGGCAAAGCAGCCTCAGGACAGGTCCCGGGAGCCCTGTAGCGGTGACCTAGTGAAGGTTTGACGTAAAGTTATTTTTATCTGTTGCTGTCAGCACCTCTGTTCTTTAATTTGGCAACTTCCTGGTGGCACCTGGAGGTGACACCTCCTGTAGGGTCTCCCACCGCCTCCAAACAGGACGGGTGGGTGAGGTGACCCCCACATCTCCCTGCCTGCGCTGTGCCTGATGTCCCGATGCGGGTGGTGTTGGGCTGAGGAAGACCAGCGGGATGACCCAGATTTAGCACCCCAGGGCCAGCCCCAAACCCCAGCGCTGTGGCCCCCGGGTGCCCCCTCCCATGCTGCACCAGTCCGATGGCCACGGTGGGCTGCTCCTCCCAAGGGACAGGGCCGCTGCCACCCGGGGCTCGCCGGGGTGCAAAGCAATGTCAGCCCAGCGCAGCGCTGCTTGAATAGCCTGTAATGAGCCACATGAAATAGCTGGGGCATAATTAGAAGGGGATCCACTATAGTGAAACAGGCCCTTAATTTTAATGAGTGCAGCCCCCTGGACAAATGCCAGGCACCCGACCGTGGCAGGATTGGCTGTGCTGGCGACAGCTCCTGTCACCGTGGAGGTGACAACCCCAGCAGACTCAGCTCCTGCAGGATGCGGTGCCGGCCCCAAGGGAGGGGGCACCAGGATGGAGTAGCCAGTGAGGATCCCTTCTGCCCATGGGACGGGCATCTCCTCAAGCACTTCCCACCATGCCTCCACCGCCACACACTGCAATTACTGCTGTTCCCAGGGAAAAGCCATGTTTCAAAGAAAACAAACCATCCGGCTTGGGAGTGGAGGGGCTGGAAGCGAGCCCTGGAGTGCAACGGGACATGTGGCCTCGCTGCTGTCACCTCCTCCCCATTGCCTCCTGCCCAGAGATGCTGGTGGTGACAGGCAACACCTGGAGAAAGGAGTGACCCTCAGCATCTCCTGATGACCTGAGCATGCCAAGCTCGCTGCTTTGCTCCTGGCTGTTTCCCCATGACCCCCTTGCTGGGAAAATGGACTGGTGGTGCCCGTTGGTGGGGCCAGGCAGGGGATGCACAGCCCTCACTTTCCAGCGCTCGGCCCCTGACAGCAGGCAAGCAGGCTGGAAAAACCAAGGAGGCAATTAAAATCAAAATCCAACCAAGCTGCCTGCCTCTCCCCCCAGCCCCGGAGCTTTGGGTTCCTGCAGTCTGCCTGCGCTGGGGCTGTGTGTCCCTGGAGGGGACGTCCTCGGGCATAGCTGGGTGCACTGACACCCCCGTGCAGGGAAACCCCTGCAGGCAGGCACACGTTGGCCGCAGCCCTGCCTGCACTTAGAGCTAACCGCTGTTTCCTTCCTCGAAAGGCTCTGATTTCCCCAAGCTTGGCCAGAAAAGCCCCTGGCCAAAGCGCCCTGCACCCTCCGGAGGGGCTCGGCAGCACGTTGGGCTGTGATCCAGGGCATTGGGCACAGGCAAAGCCCAGCATCTCCCTGCCCGCTCCTCCTTAAGCAGCACAGCTTCTCCTGCTTTCGCTTGCAGCTGAGAGGAAATGTTTGCCGGGGTTGGGTCCCGCTCTGCCGCTGGCGGAGCCGCTCCTGTGGGACAGGCAGTGAGGCACCGCTGGCCCCTTCCCAACGAAAGCACAGAGACGAAAGGGCGCTGCGCTTCCCCTTGCCCTCCAGCCCTCTCCTGGCACGGCCTCGCTTCCTACATCCTCCCAAAGGTCAGCGATCAAGCTGATTAACATTGACGGGGCTGAAGTAACTCTGCCGCAGGGTTTAGTGCAGCCAGAAGCGACCCAAGCAGGGCTAGAGAAGCAGGCATTGCCTTCCCCTTTTGCCGGCTCACTGCTGCATTTGCAGAGAGGTGCCTGCATGACCACACCAGGGGAGCAAATCTGGGGGGGAAGCGCAGAACAGCAGAGCAGCAGCTTGGGTCTTCCCCGGTTTAAGCCCGTCTCCTTGCCGTGGTGCAGGAAGGAGAGGGGAGGCAGGCGCCTGCCCAGCCCCGGTGTGCCCAGCTGGCCCCTCTCGTGCTTCAGAGTGCTTTGCTCTGAACCGGCCCTTCACACCCTCTTCCAAAAAACTCCCCAAGAGGAACTTGCACTGCTCTTCGCAAAGGCCATGGTGAGCCAGTAACGCTTTTAGAAAATTTTCTCGGGGGAAGCAGAAGTCTATGGGCAGCAAACACATGTTTTCTCCTGTCCCGTTGGTAAAATTGCCCTTTCACCGCTCTGCCTCTGCAACGGCGTCTGTGCAAAAATCAGCACGTTGTATGGAAGTACCGGTCAAACCTGAACAGGGATTGCAGAAAATCCCTGTCTGCTCAGCTGCCCACATCAGCACCCGGGGCCACTCCTCCCTGCCTCTTTCAAGGGTGTCACAGTCCCGGTCCAGCGCCCTGCCTGCACCTGCCAGCCCCGCACAGGCAAGAGGGGGGTTTCAGCATGTTGCAATGCTGGAAATAACTTGGCAAACACCAGAACTGCTTCAAACACTGCCAGCTCCCTTTTAAAAGGGAGCAATAACTGTGCTGGGAGTGCCCCGGGGAATGCCATTTGCTGGTAGGTACGCTGGCGCTGGCGCAGGGGGGGCTTGGTTGGCGTTGATAGTGCGGAGCGTTAGGTATGCAAATAGCTCTAACTCCGTCTGGGCAAACAGCAAAGAGACAAGAGCAACTCTATCTAGACCATCTTGCAACAATTAAATGACAATTCAGCATTTCTTTTTGCAGCCAACTTGATTTGAAGCCCGCTTTATTACCATTTGGATACTTTTCTAACACCTAATCAAATCCAACTCCTAGGTCTGCTTTTCAGAGGAGAAATGTATCCGTAAAGCACCTGCACCCGCCTCGTTCCCTCTGTCCCAGATTCGCGTTTAAAGGGAATTAAGGATGCTCTCAGGGAAGATCAAAGATAGAAATACTTAGAGCAAGCTAACGGTTATCATCTGAAATATAATAAAATTATTTTTAAACATATATGCTCCTACACAGTGGATATGATGACTGGAGCAGGAATATATGAATGAGGTATCTTTGGGGAAGGCATGCCACACAGCCCAGGGGCTTTCCAGGAGTTTCGGTGAGCACTAACAGCCTGGTTAACTAACAGCGAGTAGGTTCAGTTAATTTTCTTGGGTTTGTCTCTTTGATACGGGTGTCTCGTGAACAAGTAAAACGTGATGACCAAAGGACTGGTGGCAAGAGCACGTGAAGCCATGAAAATCATGCCTAGAGCAGGCAGCATGGGCAGGGGACACAGTCCCCACTTCTCATACTGCAAAGAGGAGCTGTAGGTGGTGAGACAGTCCGGGGCAGGACCATGGTGCTTTGCTCGACCCAGCACCACGGCAGCAGGACACCAGAAACCACAAGAAGTTGAGAAGCCCCGAGGTGCAAAACAGCTTGAAAAAGGGTGAAACCAACCCAGAGAGTAACGATTCAACACAGTGCTCGGATGCGGTTTCTGGCCCAGGAGCTTCCTGTAGAGCCGATCCCAGATGCTGGAGGGCAGAGCTCACCCCACTTGGGCACCTGACCTCTGCTCTGACGTGGGCCAGGGGTCCCCTGTTACTCACATTCAGCCCACGAAGGCTGTTATGGGGACAGCACATGTTGGAGGGCACACGGCTGCACCAGCCCCTCCCCGCAGTGCTTTTCCACCCACAGCGGGGGCTGAGGAGGGCTGGAAACCTGGTCAGCAGGATCATGAATTTACAGCACAAGGGAAGACAGGGCTTGCCCAGAGCTCGGCACGCTGCACATGGGCACCGGGGCTTCCCGTGGCAAGCGGCTCAGCATCCTGCTGCACCATCAATGACTGGTAGCAAGTGGTGACAGCAGGATGGCCCCAGGGACAGTAGGCATCAAACGAGGTGCAGGACTGCTGCTGTGAGCCCCCAGGGGTTCAAGATTGCATTTCCAAGTGTCTGCTTGGCCTGGTGTCTGCCAACTTGTCCCTAAGCCAACAGGCTCCCCCTGGCCTCACTAAGGAGAGCCAGTAGTCTCCCAGCTCAGGTAGAGGATGCTGTAGGCAGCTTGGGGAAAGCAGCATCCCTGGTAGGAAGCGGTCCAGCCAGCTGCAGCCAGGTTTTGTACAAGCAGCAAGCACCTACCGCCACACAGATCCCCAGCAGGATGCCCAGAGATGCCCCAGGGAAGAATCAGCCAGACCCACCGTTTCATCTCTCTGTTTTATTAGTGTAAACGTACCCCTGCCCCTCCCGCCCCCAACTATTAAATACAAACCAGGAGCAGAGAGCGGCTCCTCAGTCGCTTTCTCCTTAGGAGATGCGCAGCCAAACCTTCTGCCGTGCCCACCAAGCCAGGCACTGTGTCCCCCGTCCCCGAGGGCGGCCCCGCGGCGGGGAGGGCTCCCACCTCTGTTGGGAGGCTCTCGTCTGAGGGCTGCGACCTCCGACGTCCTATTGATACTGCGAAGGCCAAAGCGGCCTGGGTCACGGTTCCCATGGGGAGCAGCTCATGGTATGTGAATACAGCAGGATCCCCTCTGGCACCTCCTGTGTCCACCAGCCCCGGGGGCCAGGACCCCCCACCCCGACTTGCCAGGAGTGCTCTGGCTCATTGCCAAGTGGCAAAACCCCAAACCCAACCTCCTTATTGCTCTTTTGAGGTGGGATGTGCCCCATCCCGCCATCCCTGCACAACCGGGCCGATGCACCAAAGGAGCAAGGGGCACAGCCCTGTCCCGGGGCGCTGGGGGAACCATGCGGGATCACCCCCAGCCCCGTGACAGTCACAGCCCCACAGCAGGGGGACCTTGGGCTCTGTGTACCCCCGGTTGAGGGGGGACAGCAAGGGACAGGGCAGCCCACCACCTCCCTGCTGGGCAGCAGGGCCAAGACTGAGGGATGGGGCCGGCGGCCAGCAGCTCTGGGGTGAGGATCCAGGCATTCCGGCTCACAGCTCGGCAGCTCCGACCCCACCTTGCCCCGGGGTCTGCACAGCTGCGGCCACTCCGGAAGGACCCAGGCACCCCAGGCTGGCAGACCCCAGCCTGCGCAGCCCCAGGGGGGCAAGTCACGAGCTCGGGCACCGGCAATCCCTGCAGCCATCAAGAGGAGGAAGACAGATTTGGGCAGCAGAGGAGGTAGGGTGGGCAGGCAGGCATGCCAGGGCAGGGCCAGCCCCTCCGCGCCCTGGGGTTCAGGTGCTGTTCCCCTGCTCCTGCTCAAAAAGCACCATAGCCAGCTGGGAGCGAGAGCCTACACCCTCCAGGCTGCTCTGCATGCAGCGGTGGTAGATTTCCTCGCTGAGCCGGGGGTTGCAGGCCTGGTGCCGGTAGCGCTGCAGCAGGGCAGGCTCCACGGCCCGGAAGACGTGGAGGTTGGAGTACTTGATGAACATGTCGTAGATGTCCAGGGTCTCCAGGATGTCCTCGTTCTCCTGCACGTCACCTGTCATGCGGGTGCGTGCTGCCATGTAGTCGGCGTTGTAGAAACAGGCTTCGTGGAAGACATCACGGTCAAAGTGCCCTGCATCCCGCAGCAGGTCCAGCGTGGCAGGTGGCACCTGGTTGTGGTAAGCGATGGCGGGATTGTAGCCCTGGAAGTGGATGGGGAAGAAAACCTGCCAGTTATTGATGGTGTTCATCCGGCAGCGGTTCAGGAAGTCGACGGTGACCTCTGTCCCCACACCGGCCACAAAAAAAAGCGTGTCCACGGGATGCTTCTTGGAGATGATATCCATGACCTTGATTTGGGAGGGTGCGTCCGTCTTGACGCTGATCCATGGGATCTTCACCTCTGCATACTTGCGCTCGTACTCGGTGATCTGGGCCTTCACAGGGGCAAAGATGTCATTCTGGGTGACCTGCTGGGCCTCAAAGGGGTCATAGATGAAGAGGAAGGTGAGCACCGCATTCTCGCTGCTCTCAAAGGCAGACGCTGCGTAAGCCTCCAAAAAGCGGGCAGCGTGGTCCCGGTCGTGGGCCGTCAGCGGCAGGATGACATTGATGCGGCTGGCCTCCGTCACATAGGGCATGGGGATGATCTCCACCTCGCTCAGGGGCCGCACCAGGTGCACACGCTTGGTGACGGAGCGGCTGTGCCCCTTCTGGGTGACCACCTCCACCTGGAGGTCCAGCGTGTACTCCATGCCACGCGTGGGGTCAAAGCGCCGGTACCCGTTCACCAGCTGCTGCTTGCGGATGTGGAGCACTGGCTGGTACTTGCGGTTCAGCTCCTCCATGGCCGTGGCCACCACATCGGCCACGTCGGCCAGGTCCACGCCACGCAGCTCGCACTTGGGGGAGCCGTCCATGCAGGCATAGACCTGCTCCTCCGTGAAGTAGTCCCAGCGCAGCACCTCAAAGCGGGTTTTGGGCTGGAAGGGGGGTGGGATGCCAATGGGCCACGTGGCACCATGGTCTCCGTCAACGGACAGGCTGCTGGCGTTCTGGATCTCCAGCTGCAAGAGGAGAGACCGAGGAGTGAGAGCGAAGGTGGGTGCAGGTAGGCCTTCCAGCTCTGGCTGCAGGCAAGCTGACTCCCGATCCTCAGATCCTGGCCCAAGCAGCAGTGACAGAACAACTCTGCCTTCAACCTGACTTCTGTCCAGCACCTCAGGTTTCCTCTGAACACCACCCCGAATATGGCATGCCACCTCCATCGGTAGGATCCGCGCCCTCTCCCACCTTGCCTGGCCTTTGCTGGCAGACCTCAGCACCCTGCTGGCTCCATCACCCTGAACCATCACCACAGCTCCAGGACCCATCCAGCTCCAGAGCTGCTCTCCAGCCAGCACTGCTGCCCCTGCAGCCACATGGCCTCAGCTGATCCCATCCCACAGCAGGTTCAGGTGAGAAACCCCCATATTATTGTGGAGAGGTGAGACAGAACAACCAGAAAGCCCACAGGAATGACAGGAGGAGCCCAGACCCTCCCAGCCAAGCCAGGTCTCACCTGGAGCTGCTGGATCTCCTGGTACGTCCTCTCCAGCTCCACCTGTGCAAAGTACTTGTGCAGCCGGTACATCTGGAGGGGATCCAGCACGGGATGGACAGTGAAGGCACTCTGGAAACGGAGGTCGGTCTCCCGCTCGGGGTCCGCGTTCTTCCCCAGCTCAAAGTAGTGGTAATGCAGGCCCTGCACCAGCCAGGGGAGACAGGTCATGGCCAGCCCCAAGCCACGCTCCCACCCCACCAGCTGCCATCACAGCAAGCTCAAAGGATGATAGGGCGCAAGAGCTGGTCCCCCCAGGCCCTAGGAGCCCCTGAAGAGGCAGGGAAACACGCTGGGCCAGGATCAGGCTCCTGAAGGCCATCTGCACCGCAAGACCTACCTCATGCTCCTCAGCACAGTTGACAGATGTGTAGTCAATGATGCAGCGGCCCAGCCACTCATCGGGCCGGGCGCTGAGGATGTCATTGCGGCAGCTCTCCAAGTGCTGCTGCAGGAGCAGGAGGAGGCTGCGGGACAGCAGGTAGCCAAAACCCCCGTAGCAGTAGCGTCCCTCAGTGTCCCCGCCGATGAACTCCTCGGGGCGACCCAGGTAGAGGTGGGTGTCGATGCTGAGGTGGGCGACCAGGCGGCTGATACGGTGCGCCTCCGTGTAGGTATCATCCTGCACCAGGAAGAACCAGTCGAAGTCGTTCACGTAGTGGTCCAGAAGGTACCTGACAGTCTGGTACATGTTCCAGATGGGCCGCTCATCGCTGTGCGTCACCACCGTCATGCCGTGGGGCACCTTGCGGCCCCGTGTGCCTGTGAAGTACACCAGGCGCTCCAGGCGGTGGGCCAGTGTACGGTTGACAGCCACCCCCAGAGTATTCAGCGTGCTCTTAGAGGTCAGCACACCCACGAAGAGCCGCTGCCGCATCCCCAGCTCCGTGCTGATATACCGGGTCCTGCAGGAGGAAGAGAACGTCTGGCCCTGGGGCACTGCACCCCACCTCGGCCTGCACCCTCCCCGTCCCCCCCCAATGGCACCGATCTCTGTTCCTCTGCAGGAACTGCTCCCAGGCTTCAACCACACACACAAGACATCACCCCAGCAGCACTGGCTGCCACTCTGCCTGGGCCACAGGCACAGCAGAGTGCTCTGCTGAGGTCCCCCCCAACCTGAGACCACGGGGGACCCTCCCTTCCCATCAGCCGGCCAGCCCGGCTCAAACCAGAGGATCACAAAAGGCTGAGCGCAGCTAAAAGAGGGAAACAGGGCTGCATGCCCCAGCTCTAGCGGGGACATGACCCACCGGGCACCCCACTGTGCTGCCAGCCTGGGTCAGGACAGCCGAACTGGGAAGCACCTTCCCGCCACCCCTGCCAGATGCACTGCTCTTGAGCAGGCAGGTGAGCCCGTGCCATCCTCCCCGGGGAAGCCAGGCCCCGCTGGGGTGGCTGAAGCCTGCATGGGGCCGGCTGCATCCCCCTCCCCGCCATGGCCCCCAGCTGCCCCACTCACAATGACTTTCAGGTTTAATTCTCCCAGCCCAGCGCAGCAGCAGGAAGCGNCACGCTCCCCGTCATCCCGGGGCCGCCAGGACGGGCTGCAGCCAGTCCCGGAGCAGAGCTGGAGTTTGCAGCGTTGGGTGGGGACGTGCCACCGCGGGAGGGGTCCCTGCTAGGGGAAGGCAGGGCAGGAGCGGGGCCGGGGCAGGGTGCCCAGCAGCACGTGCTGCAGCAGGCAACCTTTGCACAGCAGGCAGCGGCACAGGCACGAGGCTCTTCTGGGCGCTCCCGAGGCGGGCAGGGGCAGGCAGGGCAAGAAGCTGGCGGCAAAGGGGAGGAAGGGAAGCAGCAGGGAAAGGTACGTGCAGTGAGAAAAATCCGGCTGCAGCCCTGGGCGGCTGCAGGGAGGGGGGGAAGCACATTGTCGGGTCACCTGTAAAGCCCCGCAGCGCCGGCCCAGCGGGCAGGGGCAGGCAGGCAGCCCCCCCAGCGCCGGCCCAGCGGGCAGGGGCAGGCAG
>WAAD01024673.1:663450-690171 GCA_013389945.1 Fregata magnificens
CGCTCCCTGCCCGCTCCCTGCCCGCTCCCTGCCCGCTCCCTGCCCGCTCCCTGCCCGCCTGCTTCCCCGGGGATTAGGCGCCGCGCTCGGCTTCCCCAGGGGGATTTGCCCTGGCTGGTGTTTCCTTCCCCGGCCGGAGGGAGGGAAGGAGGCCGGCGGTGGGGGAAGAGGTGCCCGCGGAGCCCAGCCTGGGTGGCAGCGAGGTGCTGGGCGATAGAGAGGCACGACTGCAGCCTCTGCCCCTTCCCGGTGCTCTGGTTTTGTGAGCCGTCCTGAGCCGGCTGCTGTAACGTGGCACTTGGAAGGACTGGCGCTGGCGCGGGGACAACCGGTGGCAATAAACCCATCCTGTACCAACCGAGCCCGGAAAGGCGCCGGGGGAGCAAACGGATGCTGGAACCGGCTCCAGGTGGGAGTGGGCAGACGGCTGCTGTAATTAGGTTTAAGCTGGAGCTGGATCAGTCTTTGCGGGGGATTATGACCCCTCTGTCTGCGTAGGCACCGTGGGGGGCCTGGCGACCGCCTGCTTGGTGTCCCGGCACGGCCACGGCGTTTCGGGTGAGCCCCCGGGTAAGGGGCAGCGCCAGCCGGGGCCGATGCCCCTCTGGCCCCATCGGTCGGCGAGGGAGGGCTGGATCCAGCATGGGGGCCTGCTTTGTTTTTACAAGGACACTAGGAGCTGGAGCAGGGATGAAAAATAGCCAGAAATATGATTAGAGGATGGGAGAAAATGCCTTGGAGTACAAGCTTTAAGAGCTCAATCTGTTTAGCCTATAAAAATAGAAGACTGAGGGGTGACTTAATTACTGAGCATAATTACTTCACAGGCAGAAAATACCAGGTAGTGGAAGTCTCCCTTTAATCGAGCAGGGAAAGGGTGCCAGAGAGTCAGGGGCACAAAACTGAAGCCGCAGACAAATTATGAAGCACCGCATCCCGGTGGCAAAGCTCCCTGGGGGTGCAGACGGGCTCCCCAGGGACAGTGCATCCCTGCAGCCACCCTCTGGGTGACGGCCTGTGACCCCGCAGCCTGCGCGTGTGAGGCTGTTCCCCCATTCCCTTCCTTCCCACCTGGGTAGCGAGGGACCGGAGTGGGTTTTTCGGTGGCTGGGTGCCAAGTGGTGGGCATCACTGTCTGGCACGTGCCAGCAGTGCCTCCATCCCCCTTCTCTCTCTCTCTCTCACCAGCTGGGGCGGGTGCCGGGGCGCAGCTTTGCCGGCAAGCCATGGGGCAGGCGTGGAGATTTTGATGCCTCTCCCGGGAGTCCCCAGAGCCATGACTGCAACTGTGCAGACGCTGCGGTTCAAGCTGCTGCCGCACGAGCCGGGCCAGGAGTGGGGGCACAGCTGCCAGCAGGAAATCGAGCGTCGCTACCAGGTGGTGCCCTCGGTGGTATGTGCCATGTGCTGCCTCTTCGGCATCATCTACTGCTTCTTCGGTGAGCCAGGCCAGCCTGGCGGCTGGTGGGGCGAGTGGGGAGAAGGGCGGGGGCAGCCAGGGGGGTGCTGGCCATCCACCCCCTGACTGCGGTGGTCTCTCCACAGGCTACCGCTGCTTCAAGGCCGTGATGTTCCTGACAGGGCTGATGTTTGGCTCCATCATCATCTTCATGCTGTGCTACAAGGAGCGGGTGCTGGACACGCAGCTGAGTGTGGAGGCGTCGGTGGGCATCGGGCTGGGTATCGGGGTCCTCTGTGGGCTGGTCACCATGCTGGTGCGCAGTGTCGGCCTCTTCATGGTGGGGCTGCTTCTGGGGCTGCTGCTGGCGGTGGCCACGCTGGTGGTGATGGAGCAGTTCTACCACCCGCCGACGGTGTGGATCCCCATCGCGCTGCTCCTGGGCGTGGGGATGCTCTTCGCCGTCCTCACCCTGCAGTGGCAGCGCTTCTTCACCACCCTCTCCACCGCCGTCTTCGGCAGCGCCATCATGACCGTCACCGTTGACTACTTCATCGAGCTCTTCCTCCTGGTGCAGTACATTTACGAGCGCATCAAAGTGGCCCCCGCTCGGCCCGTGTGCTGGTACAGCTGGGTCATCCTGGGCGTCTGGCCGCTCCTCACCACGCTGGGTGTCCTGGTGCAATGGAAGGTCACGGCCGAGGGCTATTCCCACACGGAAGGTGCGTGGGGGCTGGAGGAGATGGATGTGGCATGGGGTGGGTGCAGGAGCTGGGGGGCCAGGGTGGGGTTTCCCAGCGCCTGGTTTGCATGCACAGATAAGGGGTTTGGGACTCTGTGGGGACATGGCATGGCAAGGGGAGGCCTGGGTGTGGAAAGCCAGGGCTGGTTTGGGTGCGGGGAGGATTTTGGGGTGTTCCCTGGCACTCACAGGCCCCTCTGCCCCGCAGTGATCATCAGCCGGCAGCAGCGCCGTGTGCAGCTGATGCGCATCAAGCAGCGGGAGGACCGAAAGGAGAAGAAGAAGAAGCGGAGACCCCACCACCCACCGCCCCACCAGCACAAAGCCCACCCGCCCGAGCCCGCCTACCGCCGCAAGCCCAACCCCGTGCGCCGCTTCGATGGGGACGTGCTCTCCCCCGTGAGTCCCACGCCCAGGGTAGAGATCTCCCCCGGCCTCCGCGGCCCTTCCTTCTCCATGTGGGTGGGCTGGGGCGCAGAGAGGGGAGAGGTGCCCGGGCACCAGCTGGCATCCAAGCTCCTGGAGGGATGAGGCCAGGGCATCCCAGGGACTGGGCAGCTCAGGAGGGGCTGAGCTGGGACGTGCCCACCACGGAGCACTTCAGCCTTTGCAAACAGATGTAAACTGTTGGCCAAAAGCGCTGTGGCCGCAGTAGAAACAGGCGGTGGGCAGGGTGTGAAGCATGCGCCCAGTGAAGGGATGGGGCTGTGCACCCTGCTGCGGCCAGGAGGGCCCGAGTGCTGGGGTGGGTGGGATTGCACAGGGCAGGTTCTGGGGGGCTGCTGCAGAGCTTAGGGTGGGGTGGGACGGAGTGGGTCAGGAGCAGAGCCCCCCTCACTTTCTGTCCCCCCTCTTTCAAGCAGAGCTACATCCAGAGTTTCCGAGAGCGGCAGACGGGGCCGTCCCTGAACAGCCTCATTGCCAGCTCCCATGCCGTGGTGGACCTGGACTATGACTGCAGCTCCACCGTGCCCCTCACCACGGGCTCCGGCCCCGCCGTGCGGGTATAAGCCAACCCAGTGACCTCAAGCAACACCAGCACCCCAGCCTGCTCCGACAGACCCCCTGGGACAGGCGGGGCTGTGCCCTCGGCCCCAGGCAGCCACGCATGCCTCGAGGCTGTGGATGGAGACCCTTCCCAGGGATGCGTGGGACTTGGCTGGGTGAGCCCTGGCTGCTCACGGGGCCCGGAGGTGCTGGGGGAACCCTCCGGCAGGGACTCAGCCCAAGGACCGGGGACACCAGCACCCATGGACGCGTGGTGCGAGCGGCTCTGCTGGGGCGGGGGTCCCTGAGCCCCCGCTGCTGCGTGTTTCCCCATGGCTCGGGCACGCTCGTCCTGCATCCCAACATCTCCCTCCCCGTGTTTGAGCCCTCCCTTTCCCGAGAGCAGCTCCCCGTGCCTGCCCCCACCCCATCGCACCCCCCCAGCAACTCCCCAAGTGCCTGTGCCCCACATCCCTTCCTTAAAGAGCAGGTCCCCCAGCCCTTGCCCCCCCACCAGGGACTCCCCCAAGCATGTGTGCCCCATCCCACTCTGGCCCCAAGAGCAGCTCCCAGGCAGTGCTTCCCAAAATCTGCCTCCTCGGAAGGTCCCCCTGCCCTAGACACCCTCCCTGCCCCCAGAGCGGCTCCCCCTCCCCCCCCTTTCCCCACCTGCACCAGGGTGGTCTTGGGGCAGAGGCTGCCAGGGCCAGGTGGTTCCCGTGAGGATGCTGCCCTGGGGTGATGCCGTGTGCACCCCCCCAAAATGTTTTGATAGGAGACAGGACATTGGATCCAGCCTTCAGGCAGAGGCTGGGCTGCCTCAGGGACGCAGGTACCCCCATGGCGTCAGAGGCCGTCGCTGTTTTGCTGGCGACTGGATTTTATAGTGGCCGGGGGGGGCCCTGGGGTCGGGCCAAGCCTCCGGCTGGGGCAGGGCAGGGCAGGAGCCCCTGCCCAGAGCACCACTGCAGGCAGAGGCTCCCGCCTTGTATATATTTCTCTTGCTGTGATTTGTATTAATTTATTACGGAGTGAGCCAGGACTTCCCCGCGGCCAGGCAGGCAGGATGGTGGTGAGACTGGATGGGGGTGCCCCCCTGCTTTGGGAGCACCCCCCCCCCCCCGCCCAAGCCGAGCCCGGCCAGCCCCGCTGCCCCGGGGACTGCATGTTTCTGCCAGGCGACCCCGTCCCCGCAGCACCACACCACCGTCCCCCTTTTCAGTCTCTTTTGTAAATGTGCCAAATGCTGATGAGGCCACGGCCGCACAGTAAAGAGCCTTTCGGAGCCCGGCGTGCGGGGCCAGGGGCTGCGCTGGGGGGCAGGGGCGAGGGGGGGCCCCGAGGGCCGGCCTCCCCAGGGATGCTGGACAGGATGCAAAGCTGTGCCACCACTCCTTCTCCTAACGGGACCCCGGCTCCCTGGGGTGGAAGAAGCCATGTCAGAAAAAAATGCTGTTTAATGCAGAGCCCTGAGGCCAGAGCAGGCTGGGGATGGTGTCTGTGTGTCCGTACATCCTGGGGGAAGCATGACCCCCGTCTCCCAGCAGCGGCGTCTGTCCATCTGTGTGCAGCCCCTGAGCGCTCCATCCTGGCTTCTAGCTCCCTGCAGGGACAATTGGAGTCAGGGGGAGCTGCAGCATCCCTGGAGCTGGCGGGGCACCCAAAAGAGGTGTTCCCAGCCAAGGGGGGGGGCACAGACCCCTGGTCCCATATCCAGCCTGCTCCCCCCACCCCAGTGCTCAGATCCTTGCAAACAGTGGGGCGTGGGGACAGGGCCCCTGGTGTCCCTCTGCTGCGAGGCACAGCAGCACCACCAGCCCCCAGTGGTGCCCCTCTGAGTGCCTCCTCACCCTCCACGAGGAGCCGGGCAGTGGAGCGGTCATCGAAGGCGTCGCAGGTGTACGAGTCCTCGTCCTCAGGGCCCACATGGTGGATGATGAGCGTTCGGTAGCAGTCCAGGTTGCAGATCTCATACTTGTCACCAGCAAAGATCTCGGTGTCCCCGCGGAGCCAGCGCACCCGGCCCCGGGCGTGGGACACGGTGCACTCCAGCGTCGCCTTGTGCCGTGCCAGCACCGTCTTGTCCCGCAGCGGCTTCACAATCCGGATGGGCAGGGCTGGCGGGTGGGGGGGGAGCCGTCGGCATTGCGGGGCAAGCGGGCTCCCGTGGGGACCCCACGGGCCGACGAGCGCACCCCAGCCCTGATGCTGGAGCCCAGCCAGCCCTTGCGCCCCACGCCGGTACCTTCCACCCGCAGGCTGGCCTCCGAGCTGACCTTCCTGGCTGCGAAGCGGATGAGTCCCGCATCCTCGGGGTGCACGCCGCAGAGCAGCAGGAAATGCCGGGTCCCTGGGGAGGGAGAGGCCGGCTCAAGGGGACGGTGATGGGCGCCCAAGGCAGGCGGGAGGCACAGATTCCCCCTTGTCTACGCAAACTTCCCTTGCTTGAATTCGCCCCCTCCCAGCCCCAAACTGGGTGTGGGGCTGCCTGCACCCCCACCTTCTTGCCGTATCTTCACCATGCTGGAGACCTTGATTTTCTCCCCATCCCGGAACCACTCGCCCTTCACATCCCCGTGCGATGTCTCGCAGGTGAAGACGGCGTTGTCACCCTCCCGCACCTGGGCATCCTGCAGGTCCTGCACGATGCAGACCTGGCGCTCTGCAGGCGAGGGGCAGGGTGCCAGGGCAGTCAAGGGTGAGGGGGAGTGGACAGCGCAGGGTTTGGGGGTGCGTGTGCCCCCAGGAGGGGGGGTGGCCATACCCTGGACGTGCAGCGTGGCAGAGGCCCGGCAGTCACCTGCGTCGCAGGTGTAGATGCCAGCATCGGCCAGCTCGCAGCGGCTCAGCTGCAGGATGCGTCGCCGACCCGACGAGTAGATGCGGCAGTTGGGCCCCAGCCGCAGCTCCTGCCCGTCCTGCCCAGGGAGCGCGCGCGCTCAGGGGTGCAGGCAGGCAGCACCCCACTGCTTTGCTTCTCCCTCCCCTGCCAGCAGCCCTGGCAGGGAGGGCAGCGGCCAGGGGCAAAGCAGGGAGGAGGATGCAGCTGGGCGCTGCTGGAGGGGATCGGGAAGAATCCTCACCTTGAACCACTTCACCTCCGCGCTGGGGCGAGACAGCTCACACTCGAAGATGGCGACCCCTGTCTCCGGGATCCCCAGGTCCCGTGGGACCCTCACCATCGTGACTGGAGGCTCTGAGGGGAGAGGACACAGGGCAGGAAGGTTTGGTAAGGGAAAGACATGGGCTTGAGGCTGTGGGGATGGGTAGCTGTGCCCGGGGCATCTCAGCATGGGGCGAGCGTGGCACTTCCCAGGGCACCGCCATGGGCAAGCACTCATCACTGGTGTCCCAGCTAGCTCTGGACCCAGACCCTGGCCGGGGGGTCCCCACTCCTGAGCTCACTTCTCCTCCCTGGGGACAGGGGGACACCTGTCAGCATGTGCCTGGAGTGGCCCAGCTCAGCCCTGGCATCCGCCTTGGGACCGAACGGCTGCAGGATGGGCAGCACTGGTGCCATGTACCGCCCTGACCCTGCCCCAGTGACCGTACCCCGCACAAGCAGGCGGGCGCTGCAACGCAGCGTGTCAGCGGTGAAGGTGATGGTGCCGGAGTCCTCCAGCGCCAGCCCCTCCAGCGTCAGACTGTGCCCGCAGCCTGTGGCGCTGATCCGGCATGTGCCACTGGGCTTCACCCGGATGCCATCCCGTGTCCAGACCCCGGGCACGCCAGGGTGGGACAGCTCCAGGTGGAAGGTGGCCGTCTCCTTCTCGAAGGTCTCCACATCTGCCAGTGGCGTCCGGATCGATACCTTCCGGGCTGCAAGGGACCCATGTCCACAAGTGGGTGCCTGCTCCACCCCAGCGACCCTGGCTCCCCAGTCTATGCTTGCTGGACTGATCCCCTAAATCCAGCCCTTTTTACCAGGCGCCCACCCCTGCCCATCCCTGATCCTCACGCTCACCTCCCTGCTTGACCACCCCTTCCAGCCAAGTACCAGCTCTGCCCAAGCTCCCTCCTCCAGCCTGCAGCATCCTTGCAGCAGGCTGGTGCTCTCCCCATCCCCGTCTCCGACCCTGGCTTGGTACTTACGCTCCACACAGAGCCTGGCCTGCGTGCGGTCGTGCAGGCTCTCACAGCGGTAGGTGCCACGGTCGGCAGGACCGAGGCAGCAGATGGTGAGGGTGCGCCGGCGCCCCAACTCCTGCAGCTGGTACTTGCTGCTTGGCTGGAGGAGGATGCCCTGCTTCAGCCACTGCACCTCGGCAGCCTCGTGGCTCACCTCCACCTCCAGGCATGCGTCCCCCTGCTCCTCCGCCACTACGTCCCGCAGCTTCCGCACGAACAGCACCTGCGCCTCTGCATGGCCCGTGTGCCAGGTCAGCATCTGGCCCCGGGGCTGTGCCCCGGCCTGTGCCCCAGCCGGCTCCTTCCCCCTCACCTTGCACGCTCAGCCGGGCCGTGCTCACCAACCCCTCGGCGTTGGCTGTCACGGTGGCTGCGTCACCCGGCTGGCACTGCCGGAGGGTGAGGCTGTGGCACAGCCCGCTCCTCGTCACCAGCAGCCGCTCGCCGGGGACCACAGGCTGGCCGTTCAGCTGCCAGGTCACAGCCACGTCCTCGGGGGACACCAGGCACTTGAAGGTGGCGTCCTCCCCCTCCAGCACTGTCAGGGTCTGCAGCTCCGTGATGATCTCCACCACCCTGGGGACTACAGCCAGGGTGTCAGGGCACGGCACCAGGGACCCCCCATCCTGCAGAGCCGCTGAGCATCCCTGCACTCCCCTGCCATCACCGTGCCCAGCTTCCCCGCTGCTCCCATGGCACAGGGGCCCCTGCGGTGGTGGCCAAGCCTCGGGTACAGCTCACCCTGCACTGTCAGCATCGCCAGCGTCCGGTCATCGTTGGACTCGCAGCAGTACTCGCCTGCGTCCTTGGCCTCCACGCGGCTCAGCACCAGTGAGCGCTCTCGCCCCTCCGCCATCATCTGCCAGCGGGGGCCAGGTGCCAGCACCCGTCCGTCCTTCCGCCACACCACGTCGCCCCGTGCCTTGCAGAGCTCGCACCACAGCACCACCCGCTCACCTTGCCGTGCACGCACGTCCGACAGCCCGCGCAGGAACTTCACTTGCAGCTCTGCACAGCCAAATGCCCCGCGTCGGCACCTGCTGCCGCTGTGGGGGGTTCCTGGGCACCCCCATCGCCCCTCACTGCCCACCTCGGACGCTCACGTTGAACTGCATCTGGTCGTCGGGGGAGAGGCAGGTGTAGACGCCGGCGTCCTCCTTGGCCACGTTGTGGAGGATGAGACTGTGCACACGACCGTCCCGCCGCAGCTCGCAGCGCTCGCCGGCCACCGCCGCCTGCTGTGGGCCCAGCCAGGTGACATCAGCTCGCTCCGTGGAGGCGATGGCAGAGAGCACGGCGCTGCCACCCTCCAGCACCAGCAGCTTCTCCCGTTCCTCCTGCTTGTTCACGAACAGCACAGGCGCCTCTGTGCCGGGGGAGTGCCAGGCTTAGGCATGCCCCCGCCGGCAGCACTGGCATGGGATGGGGGGCACGAAGCATCCCAGCTCAGGGTAGGGGACTGCTCCTGCCCCCTGGCATGGGTGAGGGACACCTCCAGGCTCACCTTTCACATGCAGCATGAAATGCACCTCGTCATCCCCGGCATCGCAGAGGAAGATGCCACTGTCACCCAGCTCCACTTGCCTGATGGTGAGGCTGCGCACAGGGCCCTCGCTGCACACCAGCAGCCGCCCGCCCGAGTGCAGGGTCTGTCCATCCTTTTGCCACTGTGCCGCCGCTGTCTCTGGGGACAGCCGGGCCACTAGTGTCACACTGTCCCCCTCCAGCACCTCCAGCGGGCTCTGCGCCTCCTCCTTGTTGACAATGCACACGGGCTGGGCTGGGGGGCACAGGGGACAAGGCAGGGTTCAGGGGTCTCCCCGCGGTGCAGGGCAGCGCAGGGACGGGACAGCTGCGAGCAGAGAGGCGGTGATGCCCACAGTGTGTCACCATGGGGCAGGAGGGCTGTGGGGCTGATGGGGGTCACAGTGCATCCAGTTGCGGGATGCTGTGAGTGGCTGGGGGTTGCTGTGGGGCTGACTGGGGATCATAGTGGGACCAGCCAGGGGTTCTGGTGGGCCAGGCATGCAGGCTGGTGGGGTCTGGCAGCTCAGAGTCCCCTCGGGGAAGGGGCCCCAGGCAGGGACAGCGGCAGAGCCCATCGGTCCTGCATCCCTCCCTGCACAGGCAGCTCAGCTGCCGGCTTGGGGCCATTAATTTCAGTGTCCCCCCCATCCCGAGCACCTTGCTGGGGAGCCGGGACACCTGCTTGCGCCAGACCCTCTCCCACTGTGCCCAGCTCTCCATCCCCAGCTGATAAGGGTCCAGGCTGAGCTCAGCCCTTGGCAGCCGAAGCAGGAGGAGCGGCGCCTGGGAGCCGGCCAAGGATAAATTTAACCAGCCCCTGGCTGGGGGAGGCGGGAAGGACGCATCTTGCCACAACCCTGACATGTCCCTTTCTGACCAACAGCTCCTGCTGGGTTGGGGACAGGGGTCCCGCCCTCTGCTGCCACACTGCCTCCCTGGCCTCCTGCCATCGGAGAGGTCACAGAGGCATCCCCTCCCCTCGCCCAGGGCTGTGGCATGATCCCACCATGCTGGGGGTCCCGGGGCGCCGAGCTCCTGCCGGCTCACCCGACACCTCCACGCTCATCACCACGCGGTCGCTGGCAGCGTCGCAGACGTAGCACCCTGAGTCGCTGGGCTGCACCCCACAGATGGTGAGCTGCCGCAGCACCCCGCGGGCCTCAACCTGCACCCGCTCACCCGGCTGCACCTCCTGGCCATCCCGGAGCCAGCGCACGGTGGCGTTGGGCCGGGAGAGCTCACAAACCAGCACCAGGTCCTCCCCAGCCACCAGGCAGTGATGCTCCACGGTGCCTGTGCTGCCCACGATGGTCACCGGTGGCTCTGGGACTGGAGAGACAGGCTGTCACCATGGGAGCAGCAGCCTGTGCCGGGTGCTGCAATGGCCGGATCCTGTCTGGACCTCCTTTGGCTGCAGCTGGGCAGCACAGGGGTTTCCCCAGAGCCCCCGCGTGGGTGCAGCCCGCTCCCTGTGTCCCCCCCACCAGCCTCCCTGTGCTCGCTGCCACCCAGCCCAGCCCCACGCCAGCCTGGCAGCAGCCAGGGACCCACCTTGGTCCTCGCCCCGCTGGCCATCCCCCCCAGGACCTCCCGCTCACCTTCCACAGTGATGAAGAAGACGATGCTGTCGTCACCAGTGTCACAGAGATACTCCCCCGCGTCCCTGCCTGTGGCACCCAGGACGACGAGGGAGCGGCGTGCCCCATCCTCCTCCAGCCGCACGCGCCCTGTGTCCTGCAACTTCTCCCCATCTTTGTACCACTTCACCTCCCCGTGGGCGTGCGAGAGGTGCACCTCCAGCACCAGGTCCTCCATGGCCCGGCAGTGCCGGCGGGTCGGCAGAACATCCCTCTCCAGGATCCTGACCAGTGGGTCTGCAGCACCCAACACCAACAGAGCTGGGGTCTCCAGGGTCCGTGTACCCAGCATCCCCTGCCAGGCTCTCCCCCAGCCTCTTGCTCACCCGACACTTGGACAGTGAAGGTCACTGTGTCATCAGCGGCAGTGCAGATGTATTTCCCAGAGTGCTCGGCTCGGGCCGCAGGGATGAGCAGGCGGCGGTGGGCACCGTCCTCCTCCAGGACCAGGCTGCCCCCAGCCTCCAGCCTGACGCCCTCCTTGGCCCAGCACACGGGCGCATCCGCACGGGACAGCTCACAGCCCAGCGTCACTGTCTCCCCCGGGGACACCGTCACAACGGGGGGAGGTCTGTGGGGCTGGAGGATCCTCACTGGCGGCTCTGCAAGGATGGCGTGGCCATGATGCAAAGCAGCGCGGGGACAACGTGGCCACGGGGACGTCTCTGCTGCCAGCCCCAGGCGAGTACCCATGCTGGGTGGCCCAGGGGGTGGGCACCCACTGGCTTCATCACCATGAAGGAGCCAGTCCCCCTCACCCAGGCTGGGAAAGACCCTGCGGCCGAAGCCCCATAAGCGCCTCCCTGCTCCTGGTTCCCCACTGACCTGACACCTTGACGTCAAAGGAGATGGCCTCATCCTTGCTCTCACAGATGTACTCGCCCGCATCCTCCGCGCTGCTCCTGGGGATGAGGAGGCAGCGCCAGGCCCCCTCCACCAGCAGCAGCAGGTTGTCGGTCTCGTCCACCTCCAGCCCATCCTTGAACCAGCGCACGGGAGCATCCGGCACGGAGAGCTCGCATCGCAGCTCCACGCGCCCTGGTGCCTGCACCAGCAGCTCCAGCGAGCGCTGCGGAGGGTGCAGGATCCTCACTGGTGGCTCTGCCAGGGATGTGGAGGGATGGTGTGAGACCTGCTCTCTGCACCGCTCCTGGCTCTGCTGTCCCTACTTACTGTCACCTGTGTCCCTGTCCCTGTGGGGCTGCACGGATGCTACAGCCTCTCACCCCAGTGCAAAGGGGCAGGAGCTGCTCGAGGCCAGGGTCAGCGGGCACACGGTGCCAGCCCAGCATGGCTGGAGAGGGACACCCACCAGCCCCTGGGTGATGCAGCTGCAACCCCTCCTCCACGATGCTGAGGGCAGGGAGCAGGGCTGGGGACCCCATGGCACAGAGCCGGGGCAGTGCTGCCCTGCCCAGCACATCCCTGCTGTGCCACCAACCTGCCACCGAGACATGGTAGGAGACAGATGCATCCCTGGCATTGCAGATGAATTCCCCTGTGTCCTGCAGCCGGGCACAGGGCAGCACCAGCCGGTGCCGCGGCCCCTCCTGCTCCAGCACCAGGCTCTCGCCCGCCTCCACCTCCTCCCCGTCCTTGTACCAGCGCACCGGGGCTGCCGGGCGGGACAGCTGGCACCACAGCTCCACGCGCTGCCCAGCCACGTAGGCGTGGGGGGCCTCCTCGTTGGAGTCAATGATCCTCACTGGTGCCTCTGCCGGGGGACACATGGGGGGACTCAGCCGCAGTGCTGGGTGAGCCCCACGTGAGGACCGGCAGCCCCCAGGCAGCTCACCGCTCACAGTCACCCTGAAGCTGGCGGCATCATCCCCAGCGTCGCAGGTGTACATCCCCGAGTCAGACAGCGTGGCTGTGGGGATGTGCAGCCTCTGCAAGCATCCCTCCGAGTGGATGGCCAGGACCTCAGTTGGGACCACGGCCTTGCCGTCCTTCAGCCACTGGACAGGGGCACCTGGGGGGGACACCTGGCACTCCAGCAGCACGGGCAGCCCCGCCAGCACCTCCTGGAGCTGCTGTGCCTCGGGCACCGGGGCAACACGGACCTGTGGGGCTGAGAGGACCAAGACCCTGCATCACTTGGCCTCCATCCTACCTGCCCTGGGGCCAAGCGGCTGGGGTCATCCCAGCCCTGCAGTGCTGGTAGCTGAAAGGTGAGGGAGCACCAGGGCTGGGGTGTGAGATGGCATAACCCATGGGCAGGCAGCATGGTTGTGCCCTGGGGTGCAGAGGGGCAGCATGGCACAGGGCTCTGGAGGAGACAGAGCAGCTAACCTGCCCCTGCCCACATCCCCCACCAGACCAGGGTCACGGGCAAGGAGCCGCTCACGAGGAGGCAAGGGGCAGCCGAGATGCTGCAGCTGCCAGCGGGACGGCAGCGTGAGCAGGGAGCTGGGGCAGAGGGAGAAGAGGGAGAGGGCCGTAGCTGTGCGTCACACCCACCTGCCACAGTGATGGTGTAGAAGGTAGAGTCCCCGCCGGCATCGCAGACAAACTCCCCTGCGTCCTGCGGCCGGGCACAGGGCAGCACCAGCCGGTGCCACGGCCCCTCCTGCTCCAGCACCAGGCTCTCGCCCGCCTCCACCTCCTCCCCGTCCTTGTACCAGCGCACCGGGGCTGCCGGGCGGGACAGCTGGCACCACAGCTCCACGCGCTGCCCAGCCACGTAGGCGTGGGGGGCCTCCTCGTTGGAGTCAACGATCGTCACCGGTGCCTCTGCTGGGGAGAGACGCGGGGCTCAGCTAGGATGTAAAGACCAGAGCGGCTGATGGTGGCAGTCACAGCCCTGCATGGAGCAATGGCTTCACCGGCTCATTGGCTTTAAGGCTTGAAGGCACCACCTAATCCACGTCCTGCATAGCACAAGCGTCTGTGCTGCCCTGCCTGGGCCTCCCTCTTCTCCTCATCCGTCACACCTGGGAGGAGCACCTGGCTTCCAGCTGCCTCTAAATCGCTGCTGTGCGCTCACTCCTCTGGTACCTGCCCTGCTCTGCCCCAGGACGGAGCTGAGGGATGTGGACGGAGGATGCAGGTAGGCAAGTGCCTCGTTAGCAAGCCCCAGCACTGCTAATTGCCGTCTGTGGTGCCAGCATCAGCCCCTGTGGCTGCCCTACCAGGGGCACCCACCCCTCTGCCTGTCTCCCCATTTCGGAGGCCGCCAGGTCCCGGCTGGTGCTTGTGTCTTGGCTCAGCCTTGGCATTTGCTGATACTGCGGTGCAGGCATGTGGCTTGCTTGCAGCCAGCAGCCCTATCCCTCCGGCTCACTGGGACCCAGGCCCCCATGCCAGATCGCAGTGCTCGCTAAACACCACTGTTAACGGGTTACACACGAAATGTGTGCCACTGCTCACATCTTCCCACTGACTTGAGTCAGATCTCTAAAGGCAGAGGGGCTCCCAGTACAAGCTTTAGGTGACCAGCACTCCTCTCTCCTGGGGGAAGGTCAGGATGCGGCCCCTGCCTGCAGCAGCCAACACTGCCTGCCCGGCCACACACATTGCGGCGGGCTGTAGCTGGCCTGGACTCTGCCATGGGTGTGCAGCCAGCCCTTCGCTCTGCGTGGGCATGGGGCACAGCCAGCACCAGAGCACGCTGGTGGCCGAGCAGCGACCTGCCCTTCTCATGGCCCGCAGCTGCCCCGTGCTGGGCGTCGAGGCTGCAAACTTGCCAGTTTCCAGCCATGATGCCCAGGCTCAGCAGTGCACCGCAGCCCCACAGCGTGCGAGAGCGGTGCGGCGCCAGTTTGCAGCATTCAACCTGCACCACGCTGGGCCTGCATCCGCCTGGCTCCCTTATCAAACGCTCGGTGGCTGCCTGTCTCCCTGGACCTGCTAAAAGTAATCACGTTGCTGAAGTGCAGCTGGAGATGTTGAACAGCACTGAAGTGAGGAAGGGGCAATGTGCCAGCACTCGGTGGGCAGCACCGCTCTGGCCCCAGCCCTGCTGCCGGCTCCAAGGGAGCCCCGGCGCTCGGCAGCTGCCGGAAAACCCAGAGGCGTGTGGGGGTGGCCGGGCTTGAGGCAGGCGGGCTCCACGCCACAGCAGCCCCTGGGGGATAGCTGGGATGCCTCGGGGAAACCCAAGCGTGCCACAGCAGTGCTGCTTGCAGCAGCCAGCCTGGCACTCATGCCAGAGAGGTGCCAGCCTGAGCCTCCTGGCACCCGCAGCAAGCCCTGCCGGCGATACCGATGGCCGAATCCTGATCGAACCGAGCCAGCCTCTCTAAGACCCTTCCATCTAAGTTATGCAAAGCTGCTCAGCTGAAAGACTGAGCTTCAGCAGATGGTGTTTCCCCCTCCCACCCTAGGGAAGCCGAGCTCTCCATGCCCTGCTCCCCCGTGGGGCGGACAATGCCTCCTGCCTCTGCCTAGAGCACACGCTGCCTGTCCTTCCCGCTGGCGACTTTGCCTTTATCACACTAAAACCCTCCTTTCTTCACCCTCCCGGTGGTCACCACTTCACTGACTCTTCCAGCATCTCTCATTGCTCATCCCGTCTTCAGTTCTACATCCTCTGCCATCAACTTTGGCACTTTGCCACGTATTAACACCATGGAGAGGTTTTACTGCTGCAGTCACGGAGCCTCTTAACTGGGCTTTAGCTCTGCCCCCGGTCACCTTCCTGTGGTTGTGGGATTGTGAGTTTCGGGGCCAGCAAGGGGAAGTCTTTCACTCGCTTTCAGCTTTCATTATCCTCTGCCAGCCGGCGACGCCAGCAGCCACTCCACGGCCGGGGCAGCCGCCGCGGGACACCGTCCCCCGCTCACACCCAGCAAACATCACTCAATCCTCCGTAACCAGGCAACCGCTAATTTTCAGGTCAGCAATTAACACCATCCGTCAAAGCGATGTCCGACCGCGAGTCACCCCACGCCAGGTGCCGGGTGCTCGTACCCACTATTTTTAGGAACTCAGAGGAGGGCTTGTTTACCGGCTATGGGAGAGGTCCGGCAAACACCCCAGCGTGGGGGTGCTGGGTGGCAGCCCTCGGGCGCCCGAGTGTTTCGGACCAGCAGAGCGAGCTGTCCCCTTTGCCATTCAGTCTGGGTGGTTTTACGCACCAGAGCTGCTGCAAAGACCCCACCTGCCCGACCTGCTGGTGGAGACCCAGCAAGAGCATCTCTGACGAGCATCCCCAACCCCAGAGCAGCAAGCAACAACGCCACCGACAGTGACAGGTGCTGTGGCACCCTGCACCACCAAAGAAAGCCCCCCAAGATGTGACCCCACCAGCCCGTCTGCATCACACCCACCTGCCACAGTGATGGTGTAGAAGACAGAGTCCCCGCCGGCGTCGCAGACAAACTCCCCCGCGTCCTGCGGCCGGGCGCAGGGCAGCACCAGCCGGTGCCGCGGCCCCTCCTGCTCCAGCACCAGGCTCTCGCCCGCCTCCACCTCCTCCCCGTCCTTGTACCAGCGCACCGGGGCTGCCGGGCGGGACAGCTGGCACCACAGCTCCACGCGCTGCCCGGCCACATAGGCGTGGGGGGCCTCCTCGTTGGAGCTGACGATCCTCACTGGCACCTCTGCCGGGGATAACGTGGGGCTCAGCATGGGCACCCAACTGACAGCAGCTTTCAGCCCCATCATGGGGGCAAGAAGGGGGGCAGGAGCACTGTCAGGAGGTGGGGTCCAGGCTCCCCCACACGGTCCCCAGCTCACCGGTCACGGTCACTACAAAGCTCACGGCATCATCCCCGGTGTCACAGGTGTACGTGCCGGCGTCCGAGGGACCCGCCGAGCGCAGGAGCAGCCTCCGCACGCATCCCTCTGCCTGCACTGCAATAACATCGTCCAGGGGCACAGCCTCGCCGTCCTTCAGCCAGTGGACAGGGGCACCTGGGGGGGACACCTGGCACTCCAGCAGCACAGGCAGCCCTGCCAGCACCTCCCGGAGCCGCTCAGCCTCGGGCACTGGAGCAAGGCGGACCTGTGGGGCTGAGAGACATCACGGAGGGGTGAGAAGCATCCTCCAGCATGAGAGCCCCTGCTGCTCTTCTCCTGGTAGGACCCTGGGGTGAGCGCCCTGCTCACCTTGCACGTACAGTGTGGCCGAGTCCCGCACGCCGCCGGACACGAAGGTCACCTGGGCCCCGCTGTCGGCCAGCCGCGCTCCCCGGATCAGCAGTGAGTGCTCCGTCCCGCAGTGCCACACGCTGCACCGGCCGGCCGCCTCCTCCTCCTCCTCACCCAGCCTGGCTCCATCAAGGAACCAAGCACCGTGCACCGCAGCTGACAGCTCCAGGGAGAACTGCGCGTCTTCGCCATCCCACACCCGTGCATCCTGCAGACCCCTCTCCAGGCGAGCTGCCGGGGCTGGAGCACGGCCAGACTCAGCCCCGGTGGCACCGGCCAGCAGCGTGCCGTTGCACGACATCTTGGCTGGCCCCTGGGGAGACCTGGGTCCCGGTGGGGGGTGGTCCCCAGCTCGGCATCGCCAAGATCTCACCGAGATGCACGGAGCCAGGGAACTCCACAGGGCAGCTCCGGCCATGTTCGTTGGCAGCGCAAACACGGAAGCAGTAGTCGGCCTCACGAGGCACACTGTCGCCCAGCACCCGCACGTGGCCGGGCAGGTCGGTGGTGAGGCACTGCACCCACTCACCCCCCGCCGCCTCCCGCCGCTCCAGCAGGTAGTGGCTGGGGGGGCGGAGGTGGGCGTCGGGCGCGGGGCACCACGTCAGCAGGGCCGTGTTGCTCTCTGCCACACTCATCTCGGCTGCCACCGGCACGCTCGGGGGGTCACGCTTCACACCTGCAAGTGACAGCCCGTGTTGCCCGCTTGGGGACAGCAGCAAGGCTCCCGATGGCGTGGCAGAAGGGCTGAATGGGGCTACACAGCCTGTTTCTCTGGGGATCCTCCCTCTGATGGAGAGGATGGAGAGGATGGTCTTGCTCCCATGTAGCATGGCGCTGGTTACAGGGGTTTGTGAGTACCAGCGAGGCTGGGGCCCTGGAGCCCTGCTAAAAGCCCCCTTCCCCAAAAAGGCTTCGCAGCATCATGTCCCCAGCACAGTGGGTGCCCATCCCGTCTCTCCCCCATGTCAGCTCCCCGTGAATGGGCAGGACAGAGGACGCGGGGCCCCTCTGAGCCTGGGGCTTACACTTGACCCGGAGCTGGGAGGATGTTTGCGACTCCCCGACGGCAAAGGAGATGATGCCCGCGTCCTGGCGGGTGACGTGCACTAGCACCAGGAGGTGCGTCCTGCCGAAGCTCTTCAGCACAGTGCGGGGTGACTCCCGCAGCTGCAGCCCATCCCGACTCCAGCAGATCCCCTCCAGCGCCTCCCGTGTCTCCACACAGAAAACCGCGTTCTCTCCCTCCATCACGTCCAGCTTCCGTGGCAGCCGCTTCGCAATCACCCCTACGAGAAGAGATGTGTGAGGCCTGGGGAGGTATGCTGGGGAGTGAGCTGGGCTCTCCGGGGTGGGAGAGAGGAGGAGGAGGAGGAGGTCTAGGAGGGGCAGCAGCAGGCACCATGGCCAAACAGTGGGAAGGCAGATGCAAGGGGCAGCGGGGAGCCTGGCAAGGAGAGGGATAGGAAGGCAAAGCCATGCCGCCGGAGACCTGCCCCCCACCTCGGACGGAGACCTCGGCGATGCTGCGCCCCTTGCCCTTCATCTGGCAGAGGTAGATGCCGTCATCATCAGTGCGGGCGTCACGGATGGTCAGGCGCCGCAGCACACCTCGCTCTTCCATCACGTACTTGTGGCTGGGCTGCAGCTCCCTGTCCTCCAGGTACCAGGCAGTGGGGATGGTCTCCAGCGGCACCTGGCACTCCAGCACGGCGTCTTCCCGCTCCGCCACCTCTACATCTGCCAGCTGCACCTGGAACCGCAGCCGGTGCTCTGCCACCGGGAGAGATGGGCGTTGAGGGCGCACGGGGCACAGCACCCACCAGCAGCCCTTTGCTCAGGGCTCTCCCAGCTTGCAAACAGCACTGAGCCCTTGGCCCTTCTCTGCCCCTCTCCTCTTCAGCCCGCGTGGGATGGGCACTGCCCCGGGAAGCACATCCCCCAGAGCGGGGCAAACCAGGGCATGGGCTGGGGACACCCAGCGATGCCCCCAGCATCTCAGCAGGGAGTTTTGGGGGATGCAGGAGCGTGCATGCCAGCATGCCGCAGCAGGTGTCTCAGTGGAGGGGAGCAGTGGGGTGCAGGCGGGGGATGTACCAGGTGCGGGGTCACCCCGGTGCGGGCTGTCCCCAGCTGGCAGGGTGGCACAGGGGGACAGGGCTGCCGCCAGTGCAGATGCTTGGAGCCGTGCCCTGCAGGGCTGCCCGCCAAAACCACTCGGCACTTCCAAGGGAATTTGTCACCAAGGCACTGTCCCCGCTCCCTGCTCAGAGACACCTCCTCTCTGCTTGCAAGGAGAGAGAGGCACAGAGTGGGGCACAGGACCCCAGGGCAGCCCGGCATCCCCTGCTTCCAGCTCTGTCCGGAGGAGCCTGGGGTGACCCCACCTGCACGGGCAGGAGGGAGCCCAGGGATGCTGGACTTACACACAGACACATCCCTGCCAGACGAAAAGCCCTGGACCGCCTCAGTGCCCGGCCGCCCCTGGCAGCACTTGGCCACGCTCCTACCTTTCACCTGGAGCTGAACCGCGCTGAGGGTCTGGCCAGCAGTGTTGGACGCGGTGCAGACATACAGCCCCTGGTCCTGGGGTTTGCAGTACAGCACCTTGAGGATGAAATAGCCCTCCCGGTCCTCGTAGACAAGATGCCTGCGGCTGGGGGCAAGGGGCTCACCATCCTTCTGCCAGATGATCTCTGGCTTGGGCTTGCCGGTGACGTAGCAGCGAAACTTGGCGTGCTTCCCTGCGCTCACGGCGAACGCCTTGGCCCCCAGTGCCCTGGCTGGCACTGCGCTGTTGGGTACCCAGGTCTCCAGTCCTGCGTGCCGTCCTGCTGCGTGCCGCTGCCGCCGCTGCTGCCGCTCCGCCAGCAGCTCAGGGCCATCAGCAGGAGAGCCATTGGGGAGCCCGTCCGGTGGCGCCCGGGGTTCGACCAGGAGCACGGCAGCAGCCAGGGCCTCCCGGGAGCCGCTGCGTGCCCGGCACACATACACCCCCCCATCCGGGGGCCGGGCACCGAACAGCTTCAGGAAGTGCCAGTCCTCCGGCTCCTGCCCCACTGCGAAGTGGCTGCTCTCGAAGAGGTCAGAGAGCTTGCGCCCGTCCTTCTCCCACTCCAGCACTGGGCAGGGCTGCCCGGACACCCTGCAGGCGAACATCACATCCTCCCCCCTGCGCACCCGTGTGGACGAGGGGGCAACGAGGAAGGTGAGCGCCTCGCCAACCGAGCATCCCTCTTCCTGGGGCTCCCCCACCTCCACCTTGAGCGTGGCGGCGGCGTAGGTCTCACCAACGCTGTTCTTGGCCTTGCAGATGTAGAGCCCGCTGTCCTGGGGGGTGGCGCGGGACACCAGCAGGCTGTACAGGTCCCCCTTGGCCTCCATGTGGAAGCGGCCCGAGGGCTCGATCGGGGTCTTGTCTTTCTCCCAGAGGATGCTTGGCCGGGGGTCGCCCGTGATCTGGCAGCTCAGGACTGCGTCAGCGCCGCTTTGCACCGTGAAGGCACGTGGATAGGCCAGGAACCTGGGGGCTCCCCCGAGCCCCTCCATCGCTGCCTTCCTGGGGTCACGGCAGGTGGCTGGCCAGGGCAGCAGCAGGGATCATCAGCCTGGGGGGATGCACAGACCAACAGGGATGGGGGCTCAGGCTACGGCAAAGGGACTGGCGTGAAGCACCGCCAGGAGGGACCCCTGCCCAGAGCGAAGCCCCCAGCACCGAGCCCGTGCTGCAGGAGCATCACCCTCACTCTGAGCACCCCCGTCCTGCTGGATGTGCTCCTGTCTCAGCCCGAATCACCCATTTCCCAGCCCAGCATCAATAGAAGAGGCGACAAAAGGGGGTCTTTGCACCCCGAGAGGCTGGGGCACCCACAGCCCAGGCTGCCTGCCCCAGGGTCGCAGAGGGGACCCCAGCTCAGAGGACCCGTGCCTAGACGGGGAGCGCAGGCAGCTGCTCACTGGGTGCTGGGGACCGGGATGGCCGAGGCAGGACGGCCCCAGCCCATTCCTTCCCCACCCGCGGGGCATTCCTGCAGTATCGGGTGGTGGCAGAGCCGCATTCCTGCAGCATCTGGGCTGGCTCAGCAGGCGGGTGCTGATATGGGGCTGTCGCGGGCAGGAGGCACCCAGCCGGATCTGGGCGCTTCCTCCCAGGCTCGGAGGGGCAAAGGACCCCCCCCTGTGCCCAGCGGTCCCCCACAGGGCCCTGCCCTGGGGCAAAGCGGGGCTCCCCCGGGAGCAGGTCTCCCTCCAGAGTGTGGTCCCACAGGCAGGATCCAGTCCTTGGGTACTGAAAGCCACGGCTGGAGATAATCAGTCCCTCAAGCCCCAGGGGGCAGAGGGAAGGCCTGGGGGACAGGTCCTGCTTTCGGAGGGCACTGCCTCCATCCCCAGCACTGCGGGTAACTGTGCCCATCATCACGGGCAGGAGCAGGGCAGGGTGCTCCGTGCCTCCCCTGGGCGAGCACACCCCAGCCTCTGCCCGCACCGTGGCCGGGGCTGGGGCAGAGGTGTCTGCCTGCCTCGGGCAGGGGGAAGAGAAACCAAAACACCCCCTGAATGAGCCAGAGGGGGCAGTGGGAGAGGGCTGGTCCCCAAGGAGTGGCAGGGACCAGGGCCAGCTTTTCGTCCCAGACCCCTGTCCCTGGGATGGTGCATGCATTCAGAGCCACCTCCCCGGCCACACGCTCCCCAGACCCACGGGCCACCCCATGGCAGCTCCTGCAGACACACACAGCCCCAGTGGCTCAGCCGCCCTACTGCCCCTTCAACCACCCCCTTCCCCGATCGCCCTGCCCCACGCAGCCCCAGAGCCCGGTCCCCTGCCCCATGCACACACCTCGCTCTGCCGCCTCTCCCCTGCGTCTCCCAGTGCCGGCACCAGCTCCTGCTGCTTCCCCCAGCTCCGCTCCTGGGTGTCAGCGCGCAGGGGCCAAATGTTACAAATGCCTGCAGCTGCTGTCCCCAAAAATACCCTCTGATGACACACTGGGTTGATAAGGCTGAGCCTGCTCCATTCAGCGCCTCGCTGGGACAGGGCTGGCCTATGTATAGCAGCCCGGTGGGAGCCACCCGGCCTGGAGCAGGCAGGCAGCACTCCACCTCCGGAGATCTGGCATGTCGCAAACCCAGCCGTGCCTCAGTGCCGGGTCAGCCTGTGGCAGGAGGCAACACACCGTACGGGGTGCACAGCATGGGGTGCACGGCGTGGGACACCAGGCTGCAGTAGGATGGGACTTGCCACGTAGGACATGCTGCACAGGGTGGGACGTGCTGCACCAGATGGTGCATGAGATGCCAGGCTGCAGGGGATGGGATGTGCAGCACGGGCCACACTGTGTGGGATGCCAGGCTGCAGGAGGAGCAGAGTGGTGCAGAGGTTGCCCACCGCCCCGCAGGCAGGGCTGCTGGATGGGGGGCACCTGGCACTGTCCCCGCAGGCAGCGGCAGGAGGAAAGGCAGGACACACTGGGTCCCCTCACAGCCTGCGCCCCTCCTGCCCCAGGAGCCAGCCTTTGGCCAGCCAACCCGAACAGCACCATGGCATCCTTCTCCCAGTGCTGCTGCGGGGTCTCCAGCTGGCCTGGCTCTGCCTCACCTCTTCCTCCTCCTCCTCTCCTGAAGCTGGTCCAGCCTTCCCCAGCCCCAGGCAGAGTGGGGACCTCTTGCCATCCCTCCTGTTTCACATCCCCAGGACCTCTCCAGCCTCCAGGCTACCCTGGAGACGCCACAGTCCCCCCACCCCCAGCCTGCCCTCCCCAGGGCCCCCTCCTCACGTCCCAGCTGACCTGCGACCCTGGGGCGTCCCAGCCATCCCTGGCAGGAGGGTGCCCTGCCTGCTACTGCCAACATGCCCCCCCACACTGGGGCCTCGCAGGGCTCTGGACCCCGTCAGGTCCCCACTGTGCACAGCCACTGCCACCTCCCCAGAAGCCCCAAATCTGCAGCTCCTCCAGCACAGGGGTCACACTGCACTGGCAGCTGCGAAACTTGCTCAGGGTGCCCCCTCCGTCCCTGCCAGCACAGGAAAACCTTCCTGGCAGCACCCTGCCCGCAGTCCAGTCTCCCCAGTCCCATGCACCCACCACCCGTGGCAGCATATCCCCCCGCCCTCGCACCCCCCTGCCCTGGCGCCGTTCCCCCCCGCTAGACCACACTGTCCTTGCAGTCCTTGCATTCCAGACGTCTCAGCGCTTTCACTGCCCAGAGATAATATTCACGGCGAGCAGACGTTTGCGTCAGTGTCAGATAGGTCTCAATGCCACCCTGCCCCAGGGGGAGCGCGGCTGGCAGACGGGCTGGGCAGGCAGGCAGGATCCTGCAGCAGAGCCCCCCGAGCCACCAGCCTGCTGTGCACCCCACAGTCATGCTGCTCCTCCTGCACCTGCTGCCTGCCATGCTGCCCACCGCCATCCTGGCTGGCTGCACTGGGGCTGGTGCCGATCGGCAGCTCATCCTGGCCAAGGTGCGGGCTCAGGTGCTGGAGCATCTGAGCCCCCCGCTTCTCCAGGAGGAGCCTCAGAAGGAAGCGAGAAGGGTGCACCGGAGAGATGCCCTCGAACACACCGAAGTCGAGCCCGAGGAGATGGGGGACACCTCCCAGGTGATTCTCTTCCCTTCCACAGGTGAGAATGCCCTGATGGGATGGAGAGGGCAGAGGGGTGAAGCAGGGTGGAGGCTTGGACAGTGGGGATGCAGCAGGATGGAGGGGCTGCTGTGGGGGTCTGTGGGAGAAGAGAAGGAAGGTAAGCCAGGCTGGGGAATGGGCATGGGCATGGGCAAGGTGTGGTGGAGAGCCAGGAGGTGGAAAGGGATGGCAGGCAGGGAAAGGCAGAGCAACCCGGGACACAGGCACAGAGAGGGGCAGGCAGCACGAGAGGGTGCCGAGAGGCTGGGGAACGGCTGGGCCAGGTGGGATATGGAAACATGGGGAGGGCTGAGGAGAAGGCAGGATGGGATGCTAGGAAATGGGGCAGGATGCTGGGAAATGGGATGGGATACTAAGGGACCAGGCAGGATGCTGTGGGATGGGGCAGGATGACCAGCTGTGGGGCAGGACACTGGGAGACGGGGCAGGATGCTGGGGGCAGCAGTAATGGACCAGCGGGGCACAGAACAGTGGCTGCTGCATAGCACTAGACATCAGCTCCTCTGCATCCTGACGCAGCCCGCGCTGGTAGCTGGTCACCGTACCAGCACCCTGGGGACCCTCTGCAACACCCCACCTCGTGTCGGGCACCCTCCCTGGGTTTGGGCACATACCCTGAGCATCTTTCTTCTCCCACAGACATGCCCTGCGAGCCCATGCAGTCGGACAAGCTGCTGGAGGAAGAAGGGATTTTCACCTACCTCTTCCAGCCCTCAGCACACACCCTGAGCCGTGCAGTCACCTCTGCCCAGCTCTGGTTTTACACCGGCCCCTCAGCCGCTCCCAACCACTCGGCCCCTGACGTGCTGACCCTGTCGCCGCAGGGCCGCGTGCCGGTGACGGCCACGGCAGTGCGGACACCCGAGCACTGGACAGTGTTTCACTTCGCCCCAACGCTGCTGCCCCAGCTCTCGCAGCCACTCTTCGTGCTCCTGGTGCGCTGCCCTGGCTGCCCATGCCTAGCCGAGGGGGACAAGATGCCCTTCTTGGTGGCCACTACCCGGGCCAAGGGCGGCGAGAGGGCTCGCCGCTCCACCGTGCCCTGGTCCCTGGCCGCCCTGAGCCTGCTGCAGCGCCCATCTGAGAACCTGGCTGCCCACACCAACTGCCGCCGGGCTTCCCTCAACATCTCCTTCGAGGAGCTGGGCTGGGACAAGTGGATCGTGCATCCCAGCAGCTTTGTTTTCCACTACTGCCACGGGAACTGTGCCGAGGGCCACGGGCTGAGCCACCGCCTGGGCGTGCAGCTCTGCTGCGCCGCCCTGCCCGGCACCATGCGCTCCCTGCGCGTCCGCACCACCTCCGACGGCGGGTACTCCTTCAAGTATGAGACAGTGCCCAACGTCCTGGCCCAGGACTGCACCTGCGTCTAGGGCATCCCGCAGCCCAGCCCCGGACTGTGATCCCACCCAGGAGGAGTCACTCGCCCAGGGGACCCCCAGCCCTGCACTGCAGGGACCAGAGGGACCCGGCGAGGGGGTTTGGGCTGTGCCACCCTCCCCTGCACAAGCCAGAGTTTTGGGCTGCCCCAGGTACGGTCAACACTGCCAGACCTGCCCTGGGGCTGGACCCAGCCCAGAGCAAGCTGGGGCATGGCAGCACAGGGACAGGCACAGCCTCCGGCAGAGGCACCAAGCCCCTGCCGAAGCCAGCCTGCTGCCTGCAACCAGCTCAGCCCCCGTTTCTCCCCACCTGCTCCCCTCCCCCAATTTCTCACACACACACACACACACACCCCCCCAACAAAAGACTGGAGTCCAGCTCCGGTTGCAGAGTGCAACAGCCTCCCCGTGCTCCCAGGCAGGGCCAGGCTTCCGCGGCAGGGATCGGGATGTGCCAGGGTGAGCCCGTGCCAGGACCTCGCACTGGTGGCAGGGCTGGTGGCACACATGGCGCTGCAAGCGAGCCCTCTCCCGGCGGCACAGCCTGTTGGAAAACTTAATGGGATGAGTGAAATAAACCTGTTCCCTTTACCAAAACAGCCTGGAAACGCCAGCTTCCATCAGAGGCAGCTACAGAGGCAGCATGCAGTTGTGCAGTGTGATGCAAGCTCCCCGGTGGCTTTTGGCTGGAGGAGGGAGGGGACAGGCAAGCGCTGCAAGAGGCGTCCAGCTCTGACCCGGGGTCCCAGAGAGGGGACTGGGGCATGCTGGCCAAAATCGGCATGGTGTGGCTGGGTTTGATCCAGCTGTGGGCCAGGGGAGCGCAGGACAGGGCAGCATCCCTTCTGCTCCCGGCTGCAGCGGGATGGGGAGGCACGGGGGCAGCAGCAGGATGGGGAGGCATGGGGAAGCCCCTCACCGGGCCACCCCTTGCCGGGGACAGGACCACACAGGAATGCGGCTGGAGCAATCCCGCTCTGCCACGCTGATGGAGGCTGCCCTGGCCGCAGTCACCTCCGCACGGCAGGAACGACTGAGTCACCCCAGGCGAGCGGAGAGGCCCCTGGGCAGGCGGGCGGCGCTGCCCGCCCCAGCCCAGCTGCGCAGGATTCCCTTCCCACCCCTTCCTCCCAAAGGACCGGATGCAGCAGTTCAGTACAAAACGTCTCCAGCCTTTACTAATATAGATATTAAAAAAAAAAAAAACCAAACAGAGTGACAATCATTTCTGAGTAAAAAACAACGCTACAAAAATCCCCATGTGACCCAGGCTGAGATGATGAGAAATGCCCCGCTGGCTCCCAGTCGAGCCCGGCTCGGGGCACCGCGTCACCCCACTGTGGGACCAGGGTCCGGCCCTGCGCAGGGGGTCCCGGCCCCACGGCCAGAGCAGGAGGGGATGGGCTTTGGTCCAAGGGCGGCCGGCCGGGAGCAGGGCAGAGGTGGCAGGAAGAACAGCCCCTGCCCTCTGCACAGACATTTCCCAGCAGGCCAGCCCCGCGGCTCGCACCCCGTGCCAGGACGCCGCACAGCACAGCCCCCCCAGCCACGCCGTCACTTTCCGGCAGTGGCGCCACCAGGACCCCTTCCATCCCCTCCGCTTCAAGCGCAATGCCAGCCCAGCGCCCTGCCCCATGGTTCGGCCCAGCCAGCCGGACCCCCAGGCTTGGCTCCCCTAAACCCCCACGCCACAGGGGCAATACCAGCATCACCAGCATGGCCCGCACGTGCACAGCACCGGCCAGCGCGGCGGCGGGTGGCAGCGGGCACGGGAGGGCACTGGGAGGTGTGAAGAGAAGATGCTGTGGGAAATGGGTGCAGGAGGAGGAAAAGGGGGTAAAATGGGAGATGGGGGGTGCAAGTCCAGAGGACAGATCGGGAGCGGAGTATAAAAATGCCAGGGTGCACACGCTGATGAGTTTATAAAAATGTACAAAAATAAGATATTCCCTTTTTGAAAATTAAGTAGCAATGTCCCCCAAGGCCCCCGTCCCCACCACTGCCCACTGGGACGGGGCTGCCTGGCCAGCCCTGCCGGGCAGGCACGCATCACCCTCCGCCCCGCGCTCCTGGCAAGCTGCCCGTCCCGCGGTGGCGGCGGCACCTGCTCCGGCAGACTCCGCCGTCGTCCCTGGTGGCACTCACAGCCCTGCAGGGAACAAGAGGCAGGTTAGCACCCG
>WAAD01024673.1:694816-721270 GCA_013389945.1 Fregata magnificens
CACCCGTCGCCCGGAGGCTGCTCCCGCCGCCCCATCCAGCCCCCGGTGGGCCGGCTCTCCCTCTCCCCGCTTTGCCCCCGGGGAGCTCGTTGGCTCCCGGGATGCCGCCCCCGCCGAGGTGCGAAGCCGGGGCTGGCTGCTCACCCTGGGAAACGCTCCAAACCGTCGGTGCAGCAGCAGCCCCGGGGGGCTCGGCCCGCGGGGCGCTCAGGGATGAGCAACACCTTCCGAAGGAGCGCTGGTGGGCCTGGCCGCGGGGGGAGAGGTGGGAGCCAGCGCTCCGGCCGTGAGACTCGCCTGCACAATCACCCCCCGTCCCCCGTAACACCAAATTCTTCCTCTCCCAGGGAAGAGAAAGCGAGAGGATGGAAGAAAGGAGGCACCCGGCGGCACCACAGGACGGGTGGTCCCAGACACGTTGGGAACGTGGAGCAAAATACGCCTGTGTGCTGGGAACGTGCTTCACATCTTTTGAAACCTGTGCTGCTTCTCATGCCCCAGGCCAGGTCCTTGCAGCAGGACCAGGGCCGAGCACGCAACACCTCCAGATGTGCCCTTAGAGAGTCACCGCTGCTCATCCTGGGCAATAGCACCGCTCTCCCAAGGCCAGAGCGATGGCAGCAGTGGCTTTGAGTCACCACTCTGGAGCTGTGGGCTGTCCCTCCACAAGAGCACTGTGGCCGCTCACTTTCCGCACTGCTAAAAATGGCTCTGCGTGTTTTGTCAGGGCTGAGTCCCCACGCTGGGCCAACCGTGCCCGTGGCGTCCTGGGCAGAGCACCCTGCCCTTGTGCCCTCATGTGGGGAGAGGGAGGGACGCTGGGCTGCCTTGTGCAACCCGAATAGCTGGGGGGAAGCTGGTGTCTGCGTAAGCTGGTGAACCGCTGCTTCTTCCCACTGAAACATGTGCTCCCACTTGCAGAAGGGTTTCCATGAGCAGGCACTGGTGGATGCAGCACCTCCGCCCACCTCCTGCGGGCAGCGCCGGGGGCTGGCTGCAGGAGGGTTGAGGCCAGGCAGCTGGGGCAAGGAGCGGAGTCAGAAGCTTGGCTGCTGCATCCGGTGTGGGTTTTTGGTTATTCTGGGCCCATTGAGTAATGGCAGCCCTGCCGCTTCCCCAAGTCAGCAAGAGCCCCCACAGCACTGCCCCAGCACCCACGCAGCCCGGGCACAGGCCCAGGGCTCTCGTGCGGGAGGGCAACTGGAGCCTCCCAGAGCAGCGTGCTGCACCCCGACATGGGTGCAGGTGTGTGCACAAGAGGACGGGGTAAAGGGCCCCGCTTTGGGCTCTCTTGCTCAATCGTTCCTTCCCCTCTGCTCATGGATGAGTCCTTCCCAGGTGACAGCTTCAGCCATGTGGAAGGAGAGCCACAGCAGAAGGAAGGGGATTTGAGCTGGCCATGAAGAAACACTTTCCGTTGAATCCCGCCCCCATGCACACAACTGTGGTGTTAACATTTCTGGAAGGGGAAATGCCTGTTGCAGATCCAGCAACAGATGCTCTGGGAGCAACCCCTGGGCATAGTGTTCATCCCAGCCCAGGAGCAACAGGCAGAGCTGGATGCAGGGAGACAGCAAGCTGAGCACAGAAACTCAAGCTTTTGGAAGGATGCAGAGAAGCATTCAGGGCCAGGGAGGGAGCCTGGGGCCGCAGCCAGGTGGCATCTGCAGTGTGGCACAGAGAGGTGGGAGCAGAGCAGGGGGCTGCTGGCACGAGGGCTGCATCCCGGCGAGCTGGGGAGGGCAAGCAGCACAAAGCCTGTGTTGAACCTCCTGCTCTTGCCAGGCAGTTAAAGTGGCTTGGGGTTTTCTTTCCCCACAGTCACCGCTAGTTTTCAAGCGCTTGCAGGTCTTGCCTCCAGGCTGGCTTCACCCCCAGCAGCTGAACAGTTTGCCAGGGGTAAGGGACCTACGTGACCCTTTGACTCTGGTGCTCAGCGCATTAAGAACAAGCCCCTGTAGCAGCCTCACATTAAACTGGAGAGCATGACCCCTTGAGGCACTGCAAACTGAGGCTGTTGCACCCAGAACGAAGCCGCTTGTTGGGCTGGGGCCAGGTACAGCTGCCACAGCAGCAGCATTTTTGCACAGCACAGCTCAGCCCACGCCTGGCCTGCGGGGCAGAGCTTGCCTTGGGCAGCCAGGCCCCGAGGCTGGTGTCGGACACCCCCCACGGACAGGCTTTACTGTGCTTGCCAGCATCTGGCCATTGGTGTCATGGCCCTCCCATTTCCCCCCGCAACAGTGCCCTGCATGTCCCCAGGCTCTACCCTCATCTTGAGCTTGCAACACCCAAGTGCCTGCAGAAGCATCACCCTTTCAGCCTGGGGCAGAGGGCAAACCCACAACAGCCAGGAAAGGAAGGCGGTGGGCGAAGGGTGTTGCCCACCCTCATCAGCTGAGGCTGACAGAGCCCGGACGCATCATGGGCAGGAAGGATGTGCAAGACCAGCAGCCTTGCGGGGTCCAGGTCAGAGATGAGCTTTGCAGAGGAAACAGGCGCACCATCACCAACCACAAAAACTAGGATCATCCCCAAACGACTGCGCCTGTGGGGCAGAGCCCAGAGCTGGAGTGAGTGTGTGGGGGACATGGCAGGGTGGCTGCACAGCCTGGTGAGAGCGAGGGGAGCTGGTAATCAAGGAGATAGGGCTGAGGGGGAGTGTAAGTGCAGGGATAAGGAGAACATCCACTTCCGGGACAAACGCTACAGCTCAGGAGGACACAGCGAGAGCTCCCACAAGCAGCCCCTACTCACTGCTCAGCCACAGCACCGCGAGGGAGGCACCCTCAAGGACTCCACCGTCGGACCCTGCCTCGGCTGCCAGACACAGGGTGCCAGGGAGGGCACAGGGCGCAGTCTGGCTCTCGTTAGCAGCCTCAGTTCCTGCTCTAATTGATAGGGCAGGACGGGCTGGGCCCTGCTACGACTGCCTCTGCTTCTGGGGATGGTGGCAGTGTGGCAGATGGCAGGGCCGGGTGCCCCAGGCGTGTTTGCTGTGGGGTGACATGGAACCTTCCCGGCTGGTGCTCGGCAGCTGGATGAGGAAGGGGCAAGCTAGCTCCACCCTCCCCGAGCGGGGCCGCAGGCAGGCAGGGCTGCAGGTGGGCAGCACAAGTCCTCGGCAGCAAACACGATCTTCCCAGATTAAACAACTCGGCTGGCACCGGGACAGGGAGCAGACGGCTCGATTAGAGACTGTTTGTCCTGATACAGGACAGCTCCACAATTAGCTTAATAACCTTCTGATAACAGGCAGAGGCATGCTCTGTCACAGGAGCGCAAAGGGCGATGACCACCCCCTTTAACACAAGCTGAGAGAAGCTGCAGTGGCTTTAAAATAAAGTACCCTTCCCTTCCCCCCCTGCTTGATTACAAAGCACGGTAAGGGGCACATGGCACAGCCCCTGCTCACCTCCCTCCTGCTAGTGTCTCCTTCCCAGTTCCTGGGCGCTGACTTCTGCTGGCACCCTGGTACCGCACGTGGCACTCAAGCCCAGCCTGTGCTCGCTGCTCTTCCCCTGCCAGCCAAGCTGGAGGGCAGCCCAAAGGGAAGGGGTATACACGGTCCCGGGCCATTGCTCTGTAAGGTGGGTAAGGAGCATTGGCACCCACAGGAGGGATGAATCATAGAATCATAAAACCATTAAGGTTGGAAAAGACCTCTAAGATCATCAAGTCCAACCATCAACTAACACCACCATGACTCCTAAACTAGGCCCTGGAGTGCCACGTCTACACCTTTTTTGAACGCCTCCAGGGCTGACGACTCCACCACCTCTCTGGGCAGCCTGTTCCAATGTTTAACCACTCTTTCGGTAAAGAAATTCTTCCTGATGTCCAATCTAAACCTCCCCTGACGCAACTTGAGGCCATTTCCTCTCGTCCTATCACTAGTTTCTTGGGAGAAGAGTCCAACACCCGCTTCACTACAACCTCCCTTCAGGCAGGTCCACGAGCCGCAGGGAACATGTGCCCTTTGCTGCTACATCTCCAGTCCCCTGGAGATGAGGCCAGCAGGGATATTCTGCTAGAAGTAAATGACCAGTCCCTCCAGTCACCCAGTTTGATTAGAAACAAGGCTTCGTTTGTTAGACATAGTGCAAGGGGGCTGACAGCTAACCCACAGGCTAATGTGTGCTCAAGGCAGTACTGGTTTAGAGGGCAGAGGCACAGAGTGGGAAGCACTGAAATAGCCACACCCACGACTGAGGCATCATTTTCATTGGTGAGTTGAACAGCAAAGTAAGGCAGGGCTGCTATATACCCGTGGAAAAGAGGTGGTAGCTTCAGGCTCGTGGCAATGGCCAGCCTGAAGCCTGAGCCCACAGGTGCCTGGGGCTGCCTGGAGCCTGTCTCCAGAGCCCTGCGGCCACCCTAGGCCTAGGCACCCCTCCAGCTACACACACTTCAAGAGCAGCCTGCTCCAGGCAGATGCAGGCAGGGAAATGCTGAGATTCAGACCAGCCTTGCTCTATGCCAGCAGCTGAGCACTGGAGGCAAGTGCACCCAGAAAAGGAAAGGGGACAGAGGGGGAAAAAGCGAGAGTGTCTAAGAGCACAGGTGGGGGACTGCATGCTCCAAGCTGTGACAGGCAGAAGACATCTCCAGCTGGTTCAACAGATGTCACACCTTTCCACAAACCCTGGCTCTCCTATGCAGCCCCTGTTCCTGCACGGCCATGAGTTGGGGCTGCCTGCAGTGCTGGAGTGGAGGAGCATGTCGGGGAAGCCCTTGCACACACCCAGCTGATGCAATGAGGCCAGTTAATCCTATCACTGCACCTAGTGCGAGGAGCCCCACAGCAAAGTGTTCATGATCGCAAATTAACCACAGAGGGGTTAACCTGGTAACAACCAGGACAAAACCCTAAGGGAAAACAAAGCAAGTGTTTCATTAAGAGGCAGGAGACCGGTTGTGGCAGCACGTGTGAGCTTCCCTGTCAGCAGCTGGAGGAATGCAGAAGAGCAGGGAGCTGTTAATGGGACCAAGAGGCTAGTGCTGAGCTGAGGGCACAGACCTGCATAGACACGGCAAGGAGCAGAAGCACTTCTGCAGTAAAAACCGGGAAGAGCTTGAGAAGAGCTATGTACAGGCACACAGCTGAAACCTTTGGTTCTGGCAGTCCACACTTTGTCAGGCCCCTCAACACATACCCAGACACTGGAGTGGCAGAGCAAAGGTGCAGCTCGGCTAAGACGGAAAAAGCAGCCTCCAGGGATGGGCTTTCTCAGGGGATCAGCTTACGCAGAAGAGACATCAGTGAGCTGGTCCAATAACTCCAATTTTCTCTCTTACCCTTTGTGAAAAAGGCAGCTATAGAAGGTGAAGACAGTACTTACACAAGCTCCTTAAATGGCAAGATGAAGACAGAAAACCCTTACTGGTCTTTACTGGCTCAGCTCTCTCAGGCTCCTTCTCCCGGACAAAGTGCTAGGTGCTGGCAGCGCTTCCACTGAGCTCACTCCCGCTTGTGATCTGAGATTGCTCCAAAGGAACGGAGAGCAGCAGCCATATGCCCATTTAGGAGAGGGGAGAAAGTGGAATGCATTGTGACATCTGCCTCAAGACAGTATAGATCTTGTCAATCAAGTCTATAGAGGGCTAGATAAAAATATTGGTTGCTGCAGGCCTTCAGCAACTCAACTGCTTCTGGAAGTGACAGGAGAAAGTCTAATAGCACAGCGATTCCAAGAAAGCGTCCAACTGCACGCTGCAAGGTGGCCTTCAGACCACTACAAAGGACGGAAAGTGAACTTCCCGCTCTCTTAAGGCTATGAGGATGGCATAGCTGGGTTTTAGCAGGGAGGGAAACTTTCTCTCATCTGTCCAGGTGAGACTGGAGCAGCGGGATGCTGTGGGACCCAGTCACTGCTGTTTTCTAGATGAAAGAAGCTGAAGCCACAGACACCAACTTAGGGAATGTGGAAGGTTTGGATGTTGTAGAGACTGTTGCAAAGAGCTGCCATGCTCAGTATCCAGAGAAAACAGGCATCAGGTCATTGAATGACAAATACATGTCTTTAAAGAAATCAAGATCACCTCACCATAAAATAGAGGTTTTGTCACTAAGGATTCAGCAGTTGGAAAACTTGCCCTGAAGCTGCGTGTTGAACACTCATAGCAAGACAGAGACACTGCTCTGTGAAAAGCAACTATCATCAAAGGTCCCCGATTAAGGTATCGGATCCCACCTGGCAGCACATTAATGTAACAGGCCCATTTCTGCTCACCCCAACAGGGAGCTTCAACTGCATTGAAACACCACACACAGCATCTCCACTTGCTCTTCACTGGGCAGGGTGCAGAGACCCTGTGACACAGCAAGCCCAGGCCAGGCAGCAGCATTTTTTCATCTGCATTTAACTCTGTGCAGAAGAGGTTGAGACAAGGTAAAGCCTGGTACAGGGAAGAACCTGAGGACAGGTACTCCCACCTCCACAGCAGCAACAGCTTCTCTGAGGAGCATGCCTCTGAGGGCCTGTACAGCCAAGTAAGCAACTTGCTGGGGATGGAAGCCCACAGGATGCTCACCTGAGGGCAACTGTCCCAGGAGAACAACACATCCAGTACCTGCTGTCAGTCTAATCCTGTTTGGGCCTTGTTCCTTGGTTGCTGCTTGGGAGCCAGGCAGGTGGAGAAGATTAGTCTAGCAGCCCATCAGCACCCACCCTGAACAGGAGGGGGAGAATGGCTCAGACCCTGTGAGATGTTGGAGAACCCTTGAGGCTGCTGCAAAGCTAGTATGCAAGACCTTAAAAAGACATTCCAGCAGTGCAAGAGGATGAAACAAGGGAAACGTGACAATTCAATAAATATAAGCTTTTATTACAATAGAAAATAGTAAAACTCTTGTTAAAATAGACTCTTGCTTTTGGACTGCTCAGAAAAGCCTAAGCCTCACTTTTACCTGCCAGTGCCCACCAGGGTCCTGACCCCTAAGTGATGAGCAACACATTTCTGTGCTAAGAGCCTCACAGCTCCTCTGTCCCCAGTGACAGTGAAAGACTACAGCAGCAGACTGAGCCATGCCCCGCCAGGCAGGCAGGTAAGGGCTCTCTATGGGGTTATTAGTACAACATGCCTCATCCCCTTGTGCAATCAGGCTCCTGTTTGAAGCAGGCAGCTTTAGGGAAGCCGTGGACAAGAGGGAGGGGGAGAAAAAGAAAAAAAAAAGTCAGCAGCAGATAATGGCAGCTGTTCTGGGACAGCTAGGAAGGCAGCAGATACACCTGCTAGAAAGACCACAGCACCCAGCTGCCTCTGGCCTGCTGTTTGCCTAGTACCACTGCATGTCCCACTGAACATGCTCTGGCCTGGCTCCCCTCTTCCTTCAGTGACACTCTATATGACCCTGAAGGAGACTAGCAGACACTGCCAAGTTAAAACTCTGTGTAGCTTATGTAGTATTACAGAGAACACCCTCCACCTCCTCCTTCCATGGCCAGCCCAGTGCAAGTGAGTGACTGTGCAGTCTGGACCATCGTGTGCTCCCCTCCTCCTCACCAGAAAGGGCCAGGGGCAAGAGTAGAGTAGAAAGCAGAGGCCACGGGACAGCAAGGTCAGATGGGAGTGGGAGACACTTGTGCACATTGCCAGCACAGTGGCACTCTTGACTCCAAGTCCTGCCTGCCTACAGCTGGCAAGCTCACTCCAGTCCCTCGTACACAGCCTTCCGTAGCTCAATTGAGAACATCTCCTCCCAGGGCCCACGGATCCACTCCACCAGCTCTACCAGGAGCTCAGGGCACTCTGTGCGGATGTGCCAAGTGCTCTCCACCTTCAGCACCTGGGAGGGAGGAAAGAGATAGAGGCAGATGAGCAGGGCCTAGCCTCAAAGGCACTGATCAGCCCTGAGCTGCTATTCCCCAGCACAGCTGCCAGCTCCTCCCAATTCTTAAGTGACATCCTCCTCCCCCTCTGCTGCCAGCAGTGGAAGTGTCCCTGCATGACTTTTGTACAGCAGCAATTCGCTGTGTTCCCCTGCCTCTGTGGTGCAAGGCCCTAGGTTATGATGGGAGATGATAGCCCCAAGACACTCTTGGCAGGAACAGGATCTGAGCACAATCCAGCCCCCAGCATCTTGTGTGCCCCATGACCACCTCCTGGTTACCTCATCATAAAGCATCAGCTTGATGTCACAAGGACAGAGGCGATAGGTTATGACATTGCTAATACTGCTGATTGGGTGCTTCTCCTTCAACTGGATGTTGCTCCTAGGAGGCGTTTCTGCCTCATGGTCTTCATCCAAGGAGGGCTGCACCTGCCACTGGTGATTCTCCTCCAGCAGAAACAGCATGCTTCGGGTGCTCAGCAGGGTCACAGGGAGAGCAGATGCCCCTAAAAGGATATGAGGGAATAGGAGAGGCTTTGCTGAGAGCCTGAGTCACCACAGAACCAGCTTTGCTTTCCACTCCTCCCCTAGGGAAATCCTTTCCAGCAACAGCAACTGGGTGAACAGACTTATCCAGCTTCCTGACTGAAGAGGGGGGAGCACAGTAGCTCAATGTGGCTGGGCTTGACCAGCTTATCCAAGCTCATTGCAGGAGCATGCATATGAAAGACCACCACCCAGCAAGCCTCGTCCAGCCTATGCCCTTATGTGAGGCGGGAAAAGACACTTGAGTCCTTTGGCCTCTTAAAAAATGCTTTACTACTACTCAGTTAAAAGTCAGCAGCTCCAGCTAAAAGGCCACCTTTTTTGGCCTGAATTTGTCTGGCTGCAGATATCTGATGGTTGGAACAGAGAGCACACACATAAAGTTTAACACCAAGTTGGGATGCATCATAAGTATAGCAGGAAGCAAAATAGTTTTGATAAACTGTAGGGAGCATATCGTCCAGCTGATTTCAGTGGATGCAAAAGAAAAGCACTAGAACTTGGGAATAAGTCAGATGCACAGAAACAGGGAGCCACTAGCAGAACTGGCTGAGGTCACAGGGGATCACAAGCTGCTACAGCAACATGTTGCTTTTTTTGTCACATCTCACTCTTGGGAATTAGCAGGAATATCAGAAATAGGATGTTTAATTAGTCCTGTCTACTTGGCAGTGAGGCCTCAGCTGGAACTTTGTCCAGTTTTGGGCACCATAGTCTAAAAAAGGAGAAAAACTGTAGAGTAACAGAAATGCACTTTAAGTTCTCCCTCCCACAGGCTATTTGTTCAGCTTGAGGAGACCAATAAACATACTTCCCAAAGATTCCTCCTCATTCTTGTTCTCTCATACCTCTCCAATGGCCAATGGTGAAGCAGGATGCAAGAGCAGTAACAGATTAGTCAGAATGTGACTTAACAGCTAGGTTGATTTTTTCAGTGTCCCAAGCTAGGAAGACAGTGGAATTGTTCACTGAAGACTCAAATCCCAGGTTTAGCACATTTGGCCCTCAGCAAGCCCTGGGACAGAACTTGGTAGGCTCCAGCAGGCTGCTCCTGTCCTACCGTCTCAAGTTCTGGACACCTGCTTCTGTTTTCCCAAACCAAAGAGCCTTTCAGCTCCTCACACAAACCAGCTGTGTGTATAACCCCTCAGCTTTCCCTCAGCTCAGGGTAACAATCCAGCCCCTAGATCATTTCCAGCTTCTCAGAAGGCATTCTGAGTTGTCGCCAAACCTGGTGTGCAAGACCAACTGCTCCCTAGGGGCTGGACTTCCACATCAAAAAGGGCTGGGAGACTCACTGGATATATAGGAAGAAGCACGCTGCTATCCTACATATCTCAGCACATAAAAAAAAAGGCCCTCACCAACGCCCCCGCCCCATCTCTGCTGCAACGGCCGAGCTCTGCTCCCACAGACTATACACTAAAAATATAAGCATGTAAGCAGACAGCACAAGGCATAGGACACCTGGCCACTGAGATCTCCTGTACCTTGGATCAGGTAGGCCAGCAGGTAGAAGAAACAAGTGTCATTTGCAGCTGCAGAATCTGTGGTCTTGGAGTCCAGCAGGGGCCTAGAGGAGATACAACAGCAGGCCGATCAAGGAATCGCTCTGTTTCCAGTCTAGGCTTGCTGTGAGCTAGCTACCGTTCACTGTCCTCTTGAGGATGGGAGGGACCCATCTCTTCCAGATGTTGCAAAATTCCTCTCTCTCCTGTTACTCTGCCCACCACCTTGCCAGCTAGGAACCAAATGCTTCTCACAAGGGAGGCGGCAACTCTATACCTCCCCCTTTTCCTCCCTCCATTATATTCTGCTCAGGCTCCTCCAGGAGAGCTGGAGTTCCCCAACCTGGCTCAGTCCATGACACCCCTTTGCCTGCTCACCCCCTGTGCAGCAGGCACCTGAGCCAGCTGCCTTAAACCTGTAACATAGGCCTGGCTGCCACTTCAGTGGTGCCTCCTCCTGTGCTGCCCTGTTTTGAGCACTACACTTTCCAGGCACTGCTGGACAAGCAGGCATCCTCTTCTATTCGAAACCCCAACCTCTCAGAGGCTGTTCTTACCATAGCCAATGTTGTGGATTCATTTCCACAGTGGGGATTTCCTTCACTTTACTCCTGTGCTTAGCAGGCAGCTCTTGCATGAGACCTAAAGAGGGGGAGAAGGTAGACGTCTTTTATTGCAAGCCCAAGGGCAGTACATAACAGCTCAGGGTGGTTCTCTAGTCTACAGAGGGGCACTGGAAGTTATAACGCCAGTAGGGTTCTTCCTCAACTTTTTTCTGAGCTGGCAAGAAGTGAATTTCCAACATATATCCAACTACAGCTGTCCTGGTAGCTCTCCAAGAGCAAATCTTTCAAATCCTCCCCACCCCCGCTACAGCTCTACTCTTACATGTCAGGGTCTGCAGGAACTGGTCACAGCAGCTTTGGTTCCGGATCAGCAGATTGTAGGAGGCTTTTGGGTTCTCAAACTCCATTCGCAGGCTCTGGTGGCCGAGTCCAACTTCCAGATGGGAAACATCAGACAGGTAGTGAGAGTCATTCTTCTTCAGCCAGTCTGCAGGTTGTCCCCTAATCACAGAGCACAGCCCTCAGCTGCAGCAGGCTGCCCCATCTCCTCTCCCACATCAGATTGCAGCAGGGGATTTTGCCAGAAGAGCCTTTGCATGTCACCACACCTCCAGGGTAAGGCTGGCACAGGCTGGCACTAACCAGCACTCACAGCCTTGCTGCACTGTCTCACTTGCCACCATTCTCCTCACCTGATAACCCCAGTGACTTCCAGCACATAAATCTTGAGATCAGAGGCAACCAGGATTGAGAGGAACTCTCCTTGTCGGCCAAACTTCACCATGACCACCTAGAGCACAGAGAGGGTGGGTCACAGCACTGGCCTGCCCCTTGCCAGCCCACCCATTGAAAGGACCGACTCAAACACACTTCAGCTCCCTTCACACCTCACAGTCTCTGGGATGCCACCCCAGAGCAGAACTTGCAGGCTGGCTAGGATAGCCAAGGAGCTGTAGGAGCGGTGCTGCAGGAGCTCACCTTGAGGAAGCACTGGAACTCCTCAGCGTTCTCCTCAAAGACCTCCATATCCAGGTACAGCTTCAGGCGATGATCCACAGAACGGAAGTCCCTCGTGTTCAGGATGCCGTTTACAGCTGAGGAGAGCAAAGGGTAGCATTGACACTCTGCCCACTGACCAGATGCTGCCCAAGCATACAGACTGGCACCAGGGCAGCAGCGTCACCCCCTCTGCACACCTGCTTCCATCAAGTCTCTCCTCAAGACAAAGGGCCAAAGCCAGGCCTTTCCAGGCCACAGGTCTCAATGTAGAGACATGAGGGGATTCCATCACTCCAACACTTGCTTTTTCAGCTATACAAAGCTTTGGTCTAACCCATCTTCAACCTATGCTCAGCTGAGTCACAGGAGGACACACTGCTTTGCTGCCAGATTTGGCAGGAGGGCAATTCTTTATCACAAAGCCAGAAAGACGTTTCTCATTTCAGCTGATGTCAGCTCAGGTCAACTTTTTAAACTCTGACTTCAACTGTAGTAAGGCTAAAGGGGACGGAAGAAGACACCAATAAAACTGCTTAAGAACATAATTAGGTTTGTCATGCAATTGTATGGCCAAATAATTTATACAACAGCCACAATACTGCCTGAGAGTATACACTTCCCAGCGGAGCCTGTTCTCCACCAGAAACGCTAATCAACTTCTCCTCAGCAGGAACTTTTTCATGGGCTCAGTTTTAAATTTGAACCTTGTGATTTGACCCAAAACAAGAGACTGCTTTATTTCTCACACTTCAAATGTACAAGACTGAACATGGCAATCCTAAACACTGGTCCTACACCAACTCCTCTTCAGAGGCACAGCAGTCATGAAAGGCTGGGGGAGATCTCTATAGATCAAGAAGCTGATGGGTTTGAAAATCAGAACTAGACTGCAGTTGCAGTCACTTGGTGGGCTGGACCAGATAGCCTCCATAGCTCCTTTCTAACTTCAGTTATTCTGTAGATCACAAGCTGATGCCCAAGCAAAGGCAGTCTGCCATATCAGAATTCCAAGGCCCTTCACAAAAAGCATTTGTGGACCTCCTAGTAACTGTTTTCTTGCACGATAGCCCGCACACAGCCAGCACAGTCTCTTCTTTTGGACAGGCTTTGTCATCTGAAGCTCACAAAAACCACTGAGGAAAGCACAAGTAACTGTAGATCCACTAACCAGAGCCTCCAACAAACACACCAGCGTCACACTGCACTTAAGTCAGAGAATAAAGACAGAGAAATTGTGCATACCATTCTCCAAAGGTAATGCTCCACTGGCAGCTCACTGGCGCCACAGGAACCCAGTGTGTCTGTAACTCAGCAGTGCAGCTCCCAGAACAAGACCCTATTACTCAGAGTCTAAGCAATATCAGGGATTAGGAGCTGACTCAGTTTTCCCTACCTTCAGGCATGAGGATTGAACAGAGAAGGGGAATGAAAAACTCTGCTCACAAGAACCATGGTCACTGCTGGTCGTGCTTGATGACCCCCCTTCCCAATTAAACAGGAGGCAGCGCACCTTCAAGCACCAGTGATAACGCCCAACACCAAGCTGTGTACGCCCCTAAACCCTGCACAGCTCCTACATACTCACAGGGACTGAGATTCCATGCTTCCTCGGACTCAGAGTTCAAAGAGAGCCGGGAAGGAGTGAGCCCATGAGAAACACTGTAACGGTAGCTTCCCATCAAGCTGCCCCCATTGGTGTCTGTGTGGCTGAGGGACAAGTACTGGCTCTTCAGGCCCAGCTCCTTCTTCCCACAGCCCCCGTCTGAACTGCGGGAGCTGGAATGGAGAGTGCTGTCATGCTCGCCACTCAGCTCTGGGGTCCTGGTGCTGGTATCCATTTCCAAGCTGTCCTCCCCGCCGATGTAGAACTTCCCACTCCCACTAGCCAGGGCAGGTGCTTCCTCTGGGCCCTCCTGCTGGCTTCCTCCCTCCAGGACAGAGTCTGACAGGTCCTCACTCGTGCTATCAGGACCAGGTGGCAAAGGTGTGCTGGAGCACACCTCTGAAGGCAGGATGACCACATGGTCACTGGAACAACTGGGACAGGCTATGGGCTCACCAGCTGCTGCAGCATCTGTGGAAGATTTCATCAGGGATAAAGAAAAAGCAGAACAGCTCGCCCCCAACAGGATTTTACTTCCCCCCGCCCCCCCGCAAACCAGAAACCATCCCTTTCAAAGTAGATAATAGTTATAGTCCAAGTTGAGCAGCTTGTTGAGCAACTCTGTTCAGAATGATATCCTACACACCTCCCCTTGCAAATCAACAAGAAATTCTGGATCAGTGCCAACATCCACCTGAAATAGCTCTGTTCAGATTTAGGGTGACTAGTGTGTGCTGTAGTTGCAACTGAAACTACCTCAGGGCTTTGGCCCATGACTTACCTCCACTTCATGTCCACAAGTGCTCACATAGCCTTTGAAGCCCAAGCTCATGACCAGTCAATCCAACCTTCCTCAGCCACCTCCATCCCCAACTTGGTTTATCCTCCAGCCAGCCAAACCATAAGCATGCCATGTCCCTTCTCCATCTGTCCTCATCCCTCCCGACCCCAATTCCTGACGCTCCCTTCACCCAGACCACAGCAGACTCCCAGCTGAATCTTGGGACTCCACTACACTGGCAGGGGGGAGAAAGTGTCCCGGGGTGGAGGAAAGTGCTGCAGCCAGGACACCACTTCTGCCCTCACTGCACTACTTCAGTCCCAGGATACTTCATCAAAAGAGCAGCATCTTCTGAGCTAAGGCTGGGCACTCCCCACTTCAAATATAAACTGAGCTTTGAAAAACTCAGCAATCAGAAGATGCCTATTCAGCACTAGCCATGTCTCAGCCAAAATACCACATCTAGTTTCAGACACCCAAAGAAAAATGTGGATAGATGGGAAAGAGTACAAAGGAGACCAGCAAGAATAACTGCATTGTATGAGATATGACTGACAAGCAAATTATCTAGGGAGTTGAGCTTATTTAGTCTAGAGGACAGAAGACAGGACTAGTCGCAGGGGGAGAACAATGGCCCTCAAGTACAAAGAAAGGAATAAATCGTTCCCCATAAGGGAAGCAAGAGTGGGCTTAAGATCACAGCCAGGGAGACTTAGGTTAGGGTTCTGGTTGTTTTTCTGATGTCTAACAGCCAAAGTTTTACCTGAAATACTGGACCAGATTCCACAGAAGCCTCTGTTAGCAAAAGCCCTTTAGAACAAATTGGTCTCTGTGGCAGAACTGACCACGGTTTCAACAGGACAAGAGACTACATGACCTTTAAGGCCTCTCTCAGACTTCAGACTTCTGTGGACCATCTGCAGTTTCCAGCACCCCTATGTTCTCCCAGACCCCAGGCCACCCACAACAGGGGTGCTGTTTGCTTAACCTTAAACCGGTGGCTTATTCCTGCTAGTGAACAAGGCAGGCTCTTCTCAGTCCAAGTGGGCCGAGTGAGAGTACATCCCACAACAGGTTTTAATTCCAGTACAGCCAAGGCATCACCCTCCCCTAAACATTCCATGCTTTACACCACAGCTGCCATCCTGTCAGTCTGCCTGGGCATTAGAAAACATCCTTTTTCTAGGCGCTACATCCTACCTTGATTTGAGGCAACGAGGGTCTCCAGGATTTTGGCATCTCCAACCTCTGAAGGATAGAGACCTTGATGCCAGGGAGCCAGGGACTGTGAAAACTCCTGCTTGCATTTCAGGCACTGGAGCTTCGTGGATCCCTTCTCCTGGTCCTGATTTCGCCAATTCTGCTCAACAGCTGGGGACAACACTTCAAGGACACACTAAAAGTAGCAGCACAGAAAAAGAGTGCTAGCAGGCAGCTATAACCGTCCTAATAAAAGCAAGCCTCTGACATCAGCAAGTCTCCTCACATGCCTCATTACAGCATTTCAGAGTGCAAGGGGTGCAGGGCCATTTACCAGCTAACAGACTACAACAGCCAGTCTGTGCAAGACTTGCCAAGGGCACGGAGCTTCACTGCAGAAGACCAGGAGAACCTGTTTTTGCAGGTCTGTGCCTTGTATCTACATATTGACAGGCTCTCCCTGGAACTCTGGTCTCAAAGGTCCCATCTATTTGTGCTTTCTCTGTCACAACTTGTTGAAATGTACTTAAACAACAGTACCTCGAGAAAAATACTTGGATTTGAGACCACAGTCCCTACAGCAGCTGTGCAGGCCAGAGCTGCCATAGCATTGACACTGTCACTGTCCAGAGGGCTAAGTACAGGCTAGTGCATCATTCAGCACCCAGGAAACATTATATTGCACATGCACAACAAATAAGGATCACTAACTTGACTACTAACTTTTCTCCTCAAGAGGGAGAAAACTGCAAGGCTTTCTCCTTGAGAGCAACCTTTATGCTCCAGGACCTCCACTGCCTGTGGCCATGCTCACAGGGCCCTCCACAGGTCATTTGTGCAGCAGGAGAAATCCTGAGCTTACAAGCCAGACACCAGCTGCCACAGGGCAGCAGATGCACATGTGCTCTGAGAACAGGGGCCCTGTGCCAGCTGGAAGAATTCAGTGTCTTCCAGTAACACTGCCCCCCCTCCCCTCCTCCTTCCTTCCCCCTCTAGCCTCCCCTACCTGCAGACACTGCTCCGGGCAGTCATCAAGCACCACGTATTTGCGCTTCTGCCGGTCCTTGCGAATGTAGCTGAAGTGCAACGTGAGGACAGGGAAAACTCGCTCCAGGTCCTGCAGGAGACAGAAAACACCAGTTCTAGAAAGACGGCACAGCATGCAGCATACAGACTACATTTGTTTGCAACTGGCTGAAACGTGGCCATACAAGCACTTAATTTAGTAAGCCTTGAGTAGCCCTCCATAGCTGACAGCATTTGGGAGCCTGGTAAAATGGGCATAAATAAATAAAAAAAATAAAATAAAGTTAATGAGTGCTGAGGACAAGAGTAAGTTTCAAGGCCCAGAACAAAGCATTTCAAACAAAACACCTTTTCATGAAGGTACTTCAGAAGAATATCAAGCCACAAACATTCAAGAGGTACAAGGGCAGGAAGAAAAGATGAGGTGGAGCTTTTTGGGAAAACAGTACTAAGAGAAGCCTGTGAACATGTCCATGCACACATTGAATGTTAAAATCCTACCAGGAGGAAAAAGAGATTTCCAAACTCCCTTTCTAAAGGACCACAAAAGCAAAATAGGGCTTGTAGTGCTAAAGCATGCACCTAGAGTGGATGGAAAACCGCCCACTAAGCTACCAGTAGCTTTCTAAACATCACACTAGGCTCACTGCTGCGCTGTCTAAGAAAAAGTGCAATCCACAAACAGTCCTCCAAGGCCAAGGTCATATCCCAGTGAGGAATGGGTGGGAAGGAGGTCTCCATTTCATTTAGGCTCCTCTTGAGAAGTCTTCCATTCCTGCACACTGGAACAATTGTCTTTTTAACTCCAGCTTTGGAACAGAATTGGTGCTGGCTTCTGCTGCATTATCACAGGTACTCTAAGCAATACAGATGCTGTTAGATACACATGCATTGGGTGGAAGAGATGCTCAATCAATCAGGCTTTGCAGGAGCTAGGAAAAGACCTACAGGGTACTCTGACAGAAGCCCAAATCCAGAATGCTGGGCCACACAGGGAGTAAGATGCCAAAGGCTCACACAGAGGCATAACTCACCATCCTCTTCCAGCTCATCTGGGAGGTCTCCACCTTCTGCAGGCATTTCAGCTCCAGCTTGTGGAGGACTCTGGCAGCCTTCAGTTCCACCTCAATCACATGCTTAGCTGTGACTCGCAGGAAGATCCAGTCTGGCTCTGGGTCCCCTTCACCTTCTATTTGGCTCACCAGCACTGGCTGGCAAAGGTCCACTGCCAAACAAGACACAGTACAGGTCAGTACACACAGCAGCCCTTCAGGCCTGCTTGGCCCAAGCCCTTAGAATTCCCACAATAACAGGCAGCACGATCAAGCTTTGGGGATATCACATTTGATCCATCTATTCTACTGGGTTTTTTTCCACTGCTGTCAGTGAAAGGACCTGTTTACCTTCTGGCTTCTCCTCTTCTTCCTCCCGCAGCACTAGCTCATCTGCCTCCTCTTCTCCTCTCTGTTCTCCTTCCACAGGCTCATCCAGCTGTACTTCAGGCTCTTCCTCCTTCTCAGTATCACCCAAAGGAGGAGAGGATTCTTTCTGGGATACTTGGGGTTTTCCTTGCTCTGGGTCAGAGCTCTCACTCTGCAAGTCCATTGCAGTAGGTCTGCCTGCGATCTCATCTGCAGAATGGCTACGGCAGATGACAGGTACTTGGTCATGCTCCTCCAGGTGTCTCTTGTACTGCAGCCAGTCAACACCAAAGCGATCTCTGAAGCTGTCCAAGCGCTTCATCTCCTTCTGGTGCTGTAGGACCAGGCCTGCAGAGAGAAAACTTGGGGAGTATGAAAATAGTCACCAAGCCAGAGCACTCCTCTGACTGTGGGCAGTTCAGCTGCTGTGTTACTGAGGAAGAAGACAAGCCTCACCAGCAGAGAGAGGTAAAGCCTGGGGCTCATGTTCTGTGTCACTGGGCTCTGAAATGCTTGCTCTGCGCACTTTGACTTTTCCCTGGAACAAACAGGATAAGAATAGTTGGGAGGCACTAGAACAACCAAAACAGCATCTGATGAGGAGCTCTGCCAAGCTGAAGGGTTCATGGCTGTCACAGTGCAGAAGCACACCATGAAACACTCGTCACAGTACATCAAGACTGATGTTAAGCTCAGCCCCTTCCTAACACCCAGCAGCGTAGGGGATCACTACCACACAGTCAGTACAAGACCACATCCCACTGCACGAGGCTTTCACGTCAAGGCAGCCCCTTCACCCAACATGCCAGCTACATGGTTAAGAAGCTCTCTCAGTCCCAGACCTTGCTTTTCTTCCGAGGGAGCCTGACAGCCACATTCTCCGCGGGGGACTGACTGTCGCTGAAGTCTGCAGCACAGGAACTGTCCAGACCACTACGGTCCAATGCGGTCTTCTCTGAGGTAGAAGTGTGGATGGACTGTGACACACTTTGCACAAGTCTTGGAAGGTGCTAAAGCCAAAAGAAGAGAACGCTGCCTGCTGAGTACAAAGGGGAGACAAGGTAACCAAGCCACAACTCAAGCTGACAACCTCCCCACCCCTCACCCCAAACTTTCACCATCTCAGTCCAAGTGGTGACAACAGATCCTGCCTGGTTGACTGATTTAACCCAATCTCTGCCTTTCTTAAAAACAACAGATAGGAAACTGGTAACTGTTTGTTTTGCTGACATGCAATGCAAGTGTCAAGTACCAGACAGTACCTGAAGAGGAAACAGGCAAGGTTCCAAGTTCTGCAAGGCTACATAGGACAGAATAAGTTACACTGGCCAGTCCCAACAATTACCAGGAATCAGCATGGACTGAGCCAAAATGAACTGTGTCAAAGAGTCAAGGTAGCCCATGCAGATTTAATGGGACACATGACAATGCAAAAACCTGTCAGAGTTCCCACTCCCAAAGCCAGTAAGATCAGTTTACAGCAATTGTACTTACCATGAGGTCCGAGGAAGAGAGTGGCTCCCCATCCAAGAGGAACTGTAATTAGAGCCCCATTTGCAGTCAGTTTCTATTTGGCTGGCACATACTCAGGACAACATCTGCTGACTCCTATACCCCTTCAGGCCACCCTAGGATTGGGATCCTGGGCACAAAACTGCAAAGACTACCAGAAACAACCCTGTTCCTGCCTACCCATCACTCCTTTAGTTGTAGCTACCTGACCTAATAGCAAATAAGGCCAGAAGGGACCATTGTGGTTTTCCTGTTTACAGACTTTATGACTCCCAGAAACGTATCCAAGATAGTTTGCAAAAGAGATACAATAGATTATTCTGCAACAACTCATGAACTGTTTTGAGAGGCACTCATTTTCACCTCAAGGCTTGTGCCCTACTTCTAGCCTGAGTCTACCTAGCTTCCAGTAACTTGAGCTCAGTGAAAGCTTGTTCCAAGATGCAGTTTGAAGACAATGAATCCAGCCATTTGCCACTAATATGAAGGGCAGACCAGCTCTGGAACACCTCTGACCCTTAGCAAGCAAGTTTACTTTGCTAAATTGCCAGAACGCTGCCTTTGCTGGCTTCTTTATTTAAAACCAGATTACCAAGAATTGACCTCAGCACCAGAGTGCAAGGGAAACAGTGATGACACCTAGCTGAGAGCAGAGTGATGGGGAGCCACAGCTGCCAAAGGAGTACGTAATTAGGCAAGGTGGGCCAAGACAGTGAGTCCCTTCTTTGCAAAGTCCACCTACATAGTCACTATGTAGCAGGAACACAGTAAAGTTTTGGGACCATCAGTGAGCAAAACTGATGAAGTAGACAGTGAAGATGTGTTAAGATCTGAGGTCTTGCAAACCTGAGATCAGTATTCAACTCTGTCTGCCCTGGCCAGCACACCACATAAAAATTTAAGGCTAAACTACTCTACGTGGAAAAAAAACCCAAACAAACCAACCCACAAAACAATCACCACTGTTACACCACTGGAATAAATTTTCAGGTTTATGAAATTCTTTCCCCTTGTTTGGCCCTGAGTGTCAGAACACCCTATGCCTTCAACAGCAGGGGCAGAAGGCATGTGGCTAATACTCACACTGGAGGAGGCTGCTCTGGGAGACAGATGTACAAGGGTTGCAGATCGGTGATTTTGATGGAACCATAATGGGTTTCCCTCTAAATGCAGCTGGGTGGGGGAAATACAGAAATTGTTATTAGAAGCAATATTCTATACCCTGACCTAATCTGCCTGCAGGCTCCAGGCTTTCTCTCTACCTCAGGAAATATCCTTGCAGTGGAACGGCGATCAAGTCAGCAGAGAACTAAGCTTTTACAATGCTTCCTGGAATTTGTCCAGCAAATGGAGAAGGAAATTAAAGTACTTCCTACTCATGCCCCTAAATCATTAGGAGCTTTTTCAGTACTGACTCTGAGAAGTGTGGAGAGAACAGTCCTTTGCAGGCTATCTTCCTTCACAAGCACTATAGTGACTGCAGTTATCCTCCTTCAGACTTCTTTGAACATACAAATCTGCAACAGGGTTGGGGAGGATCTTTACTGAACTTCACAGCATTAACATCAGAAAGGGGGAGCAAAGAGGTCGGGATGAATATATGGAAAAAGTTTAGCTTGAGCAGGGGTCACCAAAAATGAAGGCTGAAATACAGGTGTCTCTCCAAGCCTCCCCCATCAGCTTCCTGCATTAAAATTAAATGCTCAAGAGTTGAATTGATCTTTCAAAACTCTCTTCTTACCACACCGTCTCCACCTTGCACACCCCCTGACCACAACATCTCTAATCTACCAACCCATCAGGCTTTGTGCTTACTTTTTTTACATAGTGCAGAGTGGACAATGGTGCCAATTGGGCATGTTCCAGCAGCAGGTTATAGGCCAGATCCAGGTGCTGCAGATTCACTAGCTGTTCAACCCCTGCAAACAAAGCAAGAAGCCATCAGCATGCTAGAAGATATAACTTAGGAACCTCCCACCTACCCATCTCCCCCAGAACTGAACCCTAGAAAAAATAGCTGTGCCCAAGGTTTCAAGTTCTGTTCCTCCTCGAGGAAGAGAGAAAGGCCTCAAACTCAGACATGCTCCTCCCTTGTGGGCTCACCATTAATGCTGTCAAGCTCATTGTTGCGCAGGATCAGAGTCGCCAGCTTGGATCGGCTGAAGATGCCAAGGTTTGGCACCTTGGACAGGAAGTTATAAGCCAGATTGAGGTACTCTAGTTCTGTAAGGGTCTGTTCAAAGAGAAGAGCAGCATCAGATCAGTTGGGACCTCAGCTCAAAGCCTGACCTGAACTCAAGACAGGGCACTAGCCCCTACCATTTTTTCCATCCCACCAAGGTCAACCAACAAGTGAGCTTCTTAAGAGTATTTCTGCAGCAAGAATTTGACGTTCACATTTGGAATGGTTTGTCTAGGGGTGATCAGCATGATCTACCTGCTTTACAAAATTTGCTAGGAGCAGCTTTCTCCTTCCTCATCAACTTCAATGGAGCACAGGAAGGGACTGGACCCCCTGCCTTAGCAAAAGAACTGAACTACCAGAAGAAGCCCTTTCTTACCTTTGCAAAGATGATGGTGAATGATACATTGTGAGCCCCACCAACTCCATGAAAAGTTGTTTCACAGCTTCTCTTAAAAGAAGCAGATCTAGCCCAGCAGAGCATGGATTTCATTGCCATTCTCCAGAGGCACACATGCCACTGTGATGAACTACCACCTTTCTAAAGTAACTGAGAGGAGATTTCTGAGAGCAAGAAGGAAATGCTACTGGCTGTCTGAACAAACTGAACAGCAAGTCTCTACAGCCCCATGCCTGGCTACATAATTCCCACCTGCTGCACAGACGAGAGCGAAGTCTTGGCCACAGTGGAGTGCACACTGCATGTGCGACTGTACGTACAGCATACACTGTATGTGTTGCTGTATTTATCACTCGGCCACACTGGAGTGCCAAGTGATGCATATGGTGATACCTACAGCTAACTTTCCTGTCTTAGAGTGGATGAGGAACACTGCCTTCTCTGCCTCAGCGGCACAGGGGCTGCACATACAGGACAACAGTTTCAAGGCTGCAAGCACTAGCTCTAAATCACACGCCTGCTGGGCCATGTCTCCAATTTCTTTTGTTATACTTCACCTAGCAGGCACATGGTCAATGATTACAGCACTTCAGCAGTGTCCTCTCCGTATGAGGAAACTCCGGTGCTCAGCCCAAGATACTCACTGTTAAATAGTGCTCACAATCCTGGATCTTGTTGTGACTCAAATTCAAGACTCTCAGAGCATTCAGTAATTGCTGAAGGACAAAAAGATACTAGATCAGATCCGACAAATGTCTCCATTGCAGCACGGACACCCTGTCCTGCTGGGAGAGGCCAGCAAAATTAACACTGCCCACTCCCTCCCACCCAGACCTAGCAGCATCAGTAAAGGAGAGCCCAGTTCTTGTCTGTGATCATCTCCTCTCTTCCCCTCAGTCATGCAGGAAGGATGCCCCACTCACCAGCGAGTCATCCAAGGCAGTGATCGAGTTATAGCTGAAGTTCAGAGTCTGCAATTCCAACCACGGGAGAGCACAGCTCAGATCGCCACCACATGCTGAAATGATTTCCTAGGAAGAAGTGAGGAGCCATTCCTTGGTGAGTACTAGCTGTTACAGTAATAGCAGATGAACACAGGAGAACAGCTAGTCTAGAACAAGGCTGGCATATTGTGCTTTACAGACCCTGCCTTGCCTAGAGTGGCAATGCCTTTTACGTCACTAATTCAAGTATTTGGAAGTGGTGGGAATTCCACAGCTAGGTATTTAGAAAGAAGGAGAGATGCTTTTGCTTTCTACACTCAGGTGGCAATAGTTAACGTAACATGTTACAATTCATAGGCTCTGAACGCTAAGCACAAAGATCCATGCTAACAAAACCTTTTTCAGACCTCCATCAAAGCAGAAGTAAGATACACAGGCCCTGGCCAAAGAACTTGTGCTCTGGCAGACAAAAGAAGCTCTCAAAGCACTCCCTACCAGCAGCCCCTGTTCCCCAGCTGGCAGCTGCTTCTCTGCCACAGACAGAAACCCAGAGCCCCATGGCTAGCACAGCCCTACTCAGTTCCCTGCAGCTGGAGCTTGCCTTCATGTCCCAGACACCTGCTGGGCACCAGTGCAGATAAGACACTGGGGCACAGCGTTCCCTCTGACAATCAGCTCTAATTTAAGCCTGCTGAGATACAATGAAATAAACCTCGATCAGCTGCAGGCCTTTGAACGCGGAAACAGCCAGACACACAGAACAGTCTGACCTAGCCAATACAAATATTTGCTGGAGCCAGAAATTCTCAAGCAGCTAAAAAGGAGACTACAGTGCACATGTGCATCCAACCAGGGACTACTTCAACACTGTTTGAGTCAGGAGCAGGACCGCAGAATGGGGAAGGGAGAAAAAGCCATATACAACATGGATTGATAAGATGGTTAACACAGTCTCCTACATCTTCCCTGTGTGAAGGGCTGTAGGATCAAGACAGCCTTTCTCCTGGAATTTCCCCCACGAGCTGTGTAGAGACACTCACCTCCAGCGTACTGATACATTTGCAACAGGTTAGAGATTCCAGCTGAGAATAGACAAATCGCAGTCCCCGGAGGCAGTGTGGAGGGACAGACCTCAACTGCAGCAGTGACGAGAAAGGACAATATACATCAAAATATTACAGTGTAAGAGCAGCTGCCACCCCAGGCCCATCTCTGCAAGGTATCTCCCATTTCCCTGCTGGAGCCTCCCTCTGCAACATTCCAGCCTTTGCTCACAGCCAATCTTCACCCCAAGCAAGTGTTGCAAGAGTTTAGACTTAGCCTTCTAGGGAAGCCACAAAAGCCTATCCAGTTTTTAAGGAGTAGAGGCATTCTGCAACCACAAAACTAAGTCAAGAAAAGCCAAACAGCAAGACTCAAAGCCAGTTCTGCCTTCTATACTTACTTCCAGATGCCGGAGAGACTTGAAAGGGAAGATCTTCACAGCAGATTGCAAAACACAGTTTGGAACATGAATGAGCTAGAGAAATCAGAAAAGAAGTCTCATGTCAAGCTCGATTTGTGCTGCAATACCACCCTGCCGATGCACCGACTGCAGCACCTTGAACAGGCCTCCCCGCCTCCAGCTTGGGTGTTCACTAACAAGCTCTCCCCCAATGCTGGTATCAGCACTGTCTCCTTGCTCCATAGTTCAATAGAGGTCAAAGAGAAAAGCACGTTAGGTAGCACAAGATCATGGTCTGCCAGACCACAGAGCTCCTTTTCTTCTCCCCTGCCTGCGTGGCTTCACCACTTTCAGAACCACAGGGAGGCCTGACATCAGCCACCACTAACAAATCTACTAAATAAAGACAAATCTAACTGCTGGAGCTATGTCTAGCGAGCAACTGAGCTGAACTAGCACACTGGTGGGAGGTGTGCATGTGCATTTCACTAGAACAGGCCAAATAACGCAAATCACAAGCAGATATAATGGAAAACAGAATTGGTCTCCAAGACACTGTTAGCATTAGACTGAGGTACCTGCAAACCTCCTCTCTGCGTTCTGTAGTGCAGCCACAGGCTCTTTCACTACAGGGTAGTTAGGCTGTGTTCATGTACCACAAAGCAGCTTATTAAATCCAGCTTCTTATGCTTTCTACGGACAGTCCATAAACAGTATTTCAGACAAAGTGAGTAATGAAGTAGTTAACGCTTCTGCTGCGGACACCAGAGTACAACTGGAGAGACCATCTCTGCCAGCTACATCCATGTTCACGCAGAAGTGACTCATCAGGTGCAGAACAGACGTCCCAAGGCCTTCTCACCACTACCGCTTCCATAGTTATAGCCCTGGCGGTGATGAATCACTGCCCGCTGCCTGCCAGCACTAATGCGGCATGTTGAACAGGACCATTTGTAGCGGAAGCTTGCACTGGGAAGCTCTGATGATCAGTTTTAGCAAAGTCTTTCAGATGCCATCCTTGCTCTGTGTCCTGACTGTCCCCTCTCCCTCCACTGTCTTAAGAAACTGATCAGGTTGATATAAATTATTAGTTTCTCCAAGCAAATCAGTTACCACACCACAGTGGGTAGCTTCCCCTTCTTTACAGGCTTGTTACTGAAAGAGCCCATTTTCTGGTTAACACAAGCACTCACCACAACATCCTCCTGACTGCAGCGTGCCTCCCCGCCTCCTCCTGCCAGGGACCTGTGTTTCTCCACGGGCTCTGGGCCCCACTCCAATCTCCACCCTCAGCACACTGCTACAAAACCCTCCCGACAACATTCAGATAACCTCTCCAATCTGTCTCATACAGAAAACACTTTTAAAGACATCGCAGGCCATAGCGCTCAGCCACAACACCTCCTGAGCACCACTGTGGAACCAAAGAACAGCTGCTAATTCCCCTTCCCCTTTCAGCTCCATTTCACCTCTACTACCCTCCTAGCAGTGCCCCAGTGCCATGCATAATCATGTGCAGCCTCGTAACACATGCCACCTTTCAAAAAGCCCTCTGAAGAGTCCCTAGCTCTGCACTTTTATCTTTATTACAGCCTTGTTAAAATTAACGAGGACACGTTACTAGCAACATCCCATGCTGTGAAACACAGCAACCAGAACCACTGCCCAGGCAGGAGCACGTAAAACTCGGAAATAAGAAGCGGAAGGTCTCAGAGTAGTGGGCGTATGCAACATCTAACTGCTCTGCTCAAATACCCCGGCTCTGCTGCCTCGTGCAGATCAATCATCAGTCAGGGAGCACTCAGCTGTGCTCAGCTGCCAGATACTGCCTGAATTGCTCAAGCATTTCAGGAAATAATCATTTTCCCAACAATGTCAACACCTTACCAAGGTCAGAACATAATTAACCCCTGCTGCCCCTGTTTTTAACTCTCAAAAACTTTCCGCTGAGTTGCATGGCTGATCCTAGATGAAGTAGCTACACACTATCACGCTGAACTATGACTCCACGCAACAACCCTGCAAGAGCTATCCAACCCACGTAGCATGCATGTGAGACGGCCAATGGGCACCAAAGGAGGTCACTCTGAAGCAGGCAGCTGTGCCTGCCACCTCCACGGGCCGTCCTTGCAGCACCCCCGGCCCCTCACATCCCTGGCCACGGTAGGTACGGACCTTCAGGGAGTGAGTCTTCTGCAGGACGTCGAAGAGGAACTGTGCCTGGAGGATGGCAGCGGTCTCGGCGGGGTGCGAGGGCAGGGCCACGAAGCCCCGGTTCTGGTTGCGGGAGCCCAGGTGCTGCTCGAAGACCTGCGTGAGGTGCTGCAGGGTGGGGGTGAGCAGCGTCAGCGTGCTGGAGCCGTCCAGGACGAGGTCCCCTGCAGGGAAGGGGAAGGCCGGGCCGGGCCGTGAGCGCTGCTGCCCACACACCAGCGCCTTCGCTCCGGCCCAGCGAGGCCCGCGGCGGCCGCCACTCACCCGCGTCCTG
>WAAD01024673.1:721831-766915 GCA_013389945.1 Fregata magnificens
CGTGGGGCGTGGGGCATGGTGCATGGTGCATGGCACAGCACGCAGCACGGTCCCGGGCACGGCGCAGCGCCCGGTGCTGGATGCTGCACGGCGTGGTGTGGTCCCGCGCGGCGCACCGTACGGGCTGCACGGCACGGCATGGCACGGCACGGCACGGTACGTGGTGCAGCGCATCCCCAGTGCCTGCCTAAGTCCCTTCACCCCCCCCTCCCGGCTGTATGTGTGTCTGTCAGAGCCGTCTGTACGTCCAGTGGAGCGGTGTCTCCTTGTCACTGTCTGGTGCTGGTACTTCGTTCTGGTGTGGGTTTTGTTCCCGTGTGTTCGTGTATGTGTCTGTCGGCCGTGCAAGCTCTGTCCTGTCCGGTACCTCTGTGAAGGGCCTGTGAAGGGAGAGTCACAGAACGGAGCGGGCGCTTCAGAAGTGAATGGCTATGGTGGTTTATCCAGGCTAGTTCAGTAGGGTATAGGATTCACTGAAATATTTAAGCCCTATAAAACACTTCTGTATTCTTAGTTTCAGCGTAGCCATGTGGCAGAGAGATCCACAGGTTAAACCCTTCATGCCTGACAACCGTGTGTTTACTGTCTTATGGGTTGCCTTTTCATTCTGGGGTGTGTGTCCCCATTCCTCCGCCGCGGCAGGGGAGAAGTAGGGGCCGCGCAGCCCACTCCCGTTTCATTCGGCTTTGAGGCTGTGACTGTCACAGCAGCATCCGAACGCTTCAGTGTATGCAGCAGCACCCCTCCTGCTCCTCTCCTCCATGGACAGGCTCATCAGTACGTCTTCCCAGGAAAACCTTCCTGGGCTTCTAATCCTTCTCCTTTTTGAGCTCTTCCCGTCTGTTCCTATCAGCTAGAGTCTCCTCTCCTCGTCTATCCCCAAACCAGCTTTGCCCCTGTGGCTTTAACCCTGTCTTAACACCCGCTCCTCGTCTAGACGCTCCACAGCTAAATTATTCTCAGCCCGATGGCCAGGGGATTAGAGAAGAGCTGAGGAGACGGATGCAGGGCCTGATGGCTGCCTCTGTGCAGCCCCTTGCCCACGGAGCAGGGGCAGCCTGCTGTAGCCCTCCTGGCTCACCTTTATTGCAAAGGGGCAGCGTGAACTGCTCGCCTCTGCCCCTCGAAGACGTGCCAGATGCATTTTTCTCAGCAAAACAGGAAAGCTCCTGCACTGGCCTTGGGGGGGTTGGGGGAAGCCCAGTTGGAGTCCCTGTTAGCAACATGTGGGAGATGCTGTAGCTGCCAGCATCGCAGGGGCGTGCCTGCTCGCTTTCCTTCAGCATTCCTCTGGCCCAGATGGTCAGTACAAGGTATGGTGATTTAGGCGAGCCAGTTCTGTTTACTGATGCGCTTGCAGAGAGAGCAGGGAGGTGTGAGCGTGAACAGGTCGGCAGGCTGTGGATTTTTCTGGCCTCCCTTTGAATCTGGCCTGCTGGCATGACGCTTCTATTACTGAAAATTACTTCTAGCGGGAATGCTGAATCACGTACTCTCAACAACCAGGAGATACAGTAGGATGAAGGTATCATCCATTCAGTTTTCTTTACTGGGTTTTTTTTTCTTTCCCCTTTTGTCTTGTGTTCTTCTTATGGCAGCCCAGGCAGTGATGCCAGCTGACTGGGCGCTTCAGCATGATGCTTATTAGCAGAATTCTCCCTGATACTCATTTTAAGTTTCCCTTTTAAATTTTAACCCATTTCTAAGTCTCTTTGTGCAGGGCGGCCTGAAAAAAAAAAAAATCTTTAGTCGTGTTTTACACCCTTGAGATCTTTCCAGACTGCTGGCTTGTCCCCTCCCCATCTTAGTCATCCCGTATTGCACTAGACAAATTTAGCTCCTAACCTTTCCTTATAAATCAATCCCTCTGGCCTACTGGCAATTTTTTGTTACTCTTCTCTGAACTCTGTCTGTTGTGGGTAATAGAAGAGCCAGGCCGGATCCGAGCAGGTGTCCATCCAGCCTTTCTCTGAGAGGTTGCACCAGGTTGCACAGAGTAAGGGGCAAGTGGCCTCTAGTGGCCAACCATCAATTAATGCACCGAAAGGGAGCACCAGTGCTCCCAGGCCATGGGCTCTCCCTTCTCCAGAAGGCAGGAGAGCCAGTAGGGTTAGGATCGGAGAACGCGCCTCCCATCCTCGCCGCTCTCTCGGCCCCAAAGCGGCGGGCCCCTCCGGCAGCTCTGGCCCCAAGCCCCGCCGGCTCCGGGCGCCCACGCATCGCGTCCTGCTTGCACGGGGTGACGAGCAGGGGATTGATGGAAACCCCGTGAGCACCTCGCAGTCCCTCTGAAATTTCAAAGCAAGCGCCAAGGACTCTCTTACTTTACCGCTAGTACAACTGTCTTGCCTTTAGCTGTTCAGCAGTGTCCTTAGAGTGACATATTTTCAGGATATTTCAGAACACACTGCTTCGGTGGGTAAAGAAAGATTAAGTGCTGGATTTTTCCTCCCTTTTAACTTTGTTTAGGCAGTCAGGCTGTAGTTTTAAACTCGGTGTAACATCTTGCAAAGCTGGAGCCAGCAGAGTTTGTCGCATCCAGCAGTTCTCTTGGCCACGGGTTTCCTCCCGCCCAGAGCAGTAACGCCCCTGTGAGCCTCTGCCTAGCTCCAGACAAACCTGAGCTTGACCTGAAACAAAGCACATTGTTTCACAACGTTGCTGATAGTTTGCAGTTTCCTTTGGAGGCCCCGCAAGGCACATCAGTGGCGCAGAGGTGGAGCTGAGCATTAGCATTTTTTTTGTTATATTACCTTTACTGTTTTGATACTTTTTAGGGATTTTGCCACCACGGGAGCTGCTGTCCAAAGCCCTGTCGTCATGTCACTGCTTGAAGTAGTAGCGCTTTGCAACACATTTTTGCGGGCAGCCCGTAGCTGTGGATGTTATGTTCCTTACAAATACCCAATCCTTTCTTTAACTGTGGCCCTGCAGGCCTGCAGAGCCAGGTTCTCCCGCCAGGTCTTCCCGCTGGAATAAAGCATTCCCTGCCTTCAGTTTCAAATGTGCTGCTGTTTGCTTTCATGGAATGATACCCTGTTCTTGAGTTAAATGTGAAAGGAAATAAAAGCCATGTATTACTCTTTTCTCTATCATGTCTCCTACTAAAAAGCAGCTCAGTCTCTGCTTACAGATGATTTCCAGATCTTCCTCCTTTTTTTCTGCTTTCTCTCTCGGAAGCCTTTTGCTCTATCTTTCTTGGAAAACAGGATGTGAAGGTGAATATTACAACTTAAGATCCACAGAGTGGATTGCGTATTTTCATTCTTTTCTGTCCTGTTCCTTATGACCTGGACTCTGCATTTGCTTTTTAGATATCTGTCTTGGCAGGATATTTCTTTTGAGCTGTTCAGGTCTCATCAAGGGATTCAATTACTGAAGAGTTCAATGAGGTGTGTTTGAGGGGTTTCTTCCATTAAGTGTTGCCTTGTTCCTGATAATTAGGAGGGTGGACCCAAGGGACCATGCTTCATCAGTGGTCAGATTAGCTCCTCAAAAACTGGCCTTACAGACGGCCCCGGGATTTTTGGTTTGAATAAGCTAAATGTGTGCCTTCAGGTAGGCAGAGTAAGCAGACATGGTAGTAGCACCTTCTGGAGATCTTCAAGGACAGAAGGAGGGATGATGAACTGGCCTTACTGGTGTCATCTTTAGACCATCTGGTTTAGTGTTTTAGTGGCCTGTCTTGAACAGTGGCCCATACTAGGTACTTCAGATGAGATAGTGAGAAACCCCGCAGCAGATCACTGGGATATAACCTATAATACTTCTTCCAAAGCTTTCATAGCTAGAGAATAGCTTGTTCTGAAAGATGGGGTTAACTTCTCTTAATTTTCTTTGTCATAAATATGACAACTTGTTACCCAGAGAGATGGCCAAGCTGTCCTTCAACTTTGCAGTTTTTTCCTCCTTGATGACATCACTGAAAAAAATGTTTTCTTTTGCCAGTTTTGAATTCATTTGTATTCTACCCTTGTAGTTTTAACAAATGTCCCTTTTCTTGTGCTGTGAGATGAGCTTTGCTTATCCCTGTGCCCAAAGCACTGTGCACGTGCTTACATCTTCTCTCCTTCTCTGTATGAGTTCGGGTGAGTTTTTGGAGGTCGGTATCTTCCCAGTACCAGTCTCTGTGCCATCTCCAACTCTTCCTGGGGGGCAGCCCATGCTGAGCACAGCCTGCGCTGTTTCTGTGGATGAAACGACTACAGCTGTTTCTGTGTTAGTCTCCATCCCACCCCTGGTGAACAGTGGCACCTCATTGTCTTCACTTGCAGTTGCATATTGAGCAGAGCGCTCCCTCAGGCTGCCTGCTGGGTCTTCTGCGTCCCTCAGCCACGCCGGTGCAGACAGGGCACAGATCTGCAGTCTGAAGGTTGGCCTCTTTCCCTGTAACGTCTTGTTTTGTGTTTGGTGTTTGAATGCTGAACTGTTTGTCCTTGTGCCACCTCTCTGGCCTCCACAGATCTCTGAGGTTCCTCCTGGCCATTTTGGGATGTGCCCAATCAAAGCTAGGTGGCACAGGACCACTCCACTGCCTGCTCCTGGCATGCCCTCCCAGCACCCGATCTCTCCAACTTTATCCTTCCCCGGCAGTCAGTCATGCCCCGGCTTTGCACAGATGTCCTGGTGGAGAGGTGGCTGAGCAGGAAGCCTTTCCTTCTCTCGCACAGCCTGTGCAGGAGCTACGCGTAGCCACTGTCTCGGTCAGCCCCTGTACCCTCCGAGCAGCAGGTCCTTTGGAGGAGGACAGGGTCCCACCTGCCTTTGAACTGTTGGAGACAGCGCACTAAGCAGCGCAGGCTGGGCCATTCTTGCCCCCTCGCTGCAGCGTGCCGGGGGACAGCCCTGTCCTAGCGATGCCGCGGAGGTTCCCCGAGGGCCGGTGAGGTGACCTCTCTGGGTTAGGAGCCAGGGGGGTTGAGGGCAGCGGCCAGCAGTCTCCCACGACATTCCCTTGTCCTGCCCTCTCTCCACAGGTTATGCCACTCTCCAGGTTTGCTGGGTGCCTGCCGGTGAAAGAGAAGGGTTGATATTTTGCCCAGGCCCTTAGGTCCTGAACCAAAATGGCAGCTGGAGAGTCCCCTCCCATAGGAGATGTCTTCATCGATCTGCAGCAGGTGAGGTGGGAATCCAGCAGCAGCGGGGCCGTCTCTTCCCCGGGGACTGCGCTCCTGCCAGGCTGAGTGCGGGACCTGCGTCCTGGCAGCCTGCTGCAGTAGGAGACACAGCCTCCGTTCCCTGGGGACAGGTCTGCACGAAGGGTGCCCCAAGGCTGCCCACGAGCCCGCATCCACCCTCCGTGCAGACAGCAAACTGGGGTCCAGAAACGGCCAGAGGTTGCGCTGCGGGGTCTCTGTGCCTTCTCATGCCCTTGGGTGGGGTAGGCAAGTGGCAGGAGGAGCTGGGTGGCTTGCAGTTAGGCTCACCCCATTTAGGCTGGGCTTGGGACACCCATGCTAAGGTGAGGGGAGAAGCAGTCTCACCCACAGATACAAAGCTGCTCCCGGGGCACAGCTGGGAACAGCTGGGGGATGCTGGGAGAGGTACGACTCAGCTAAAGCCTCCTTGCTCCCTCTTTCCGCCCAGCACAGACAGATTTGTCACAGTTGGGCCTCCTCCTGTTTCCATGGAAACACGGGAGTCCACAACAGCTCCGCACTGGCATTTCGGCTATATTGATGGAAAATTTTACCAGCTGCAGCTGCTCAGGAGGCAGAAAGGACAGGAGTCACTTGGCGATGCTCTTCTCAGAGTGTCTCCACCAGCAAAAGGCAGAGAAGTGCCCACAGCCTGAAACAGGAGGAAAACAGGCAGAAAAGCCTGAAGAAGGCATGCCAAGGGGAACGGGGTCCCCTTGGAGTGTGGAGGGGAGGTGGGAATGCACTGGGTGGTCACTGACCCAAGGGCAGCTCACCCATCCCAGCAGGGATGCTGTTTCCCAGGGGGAAATACAGAGGAGGTCTAAGAAAGTGAGGCATGGCAGACTGGGCAAAGGGAAGGCCAGAGGACAGCAGTTAGGTGTGAGGAGAGAGAAATTCCAGCTAAACAAAAGCTACGCATCTCCACTGGTAGGAAAGACAGGCACTGGCATAGTCTCTTGATGCCTGCCACTCAGGGGAGGTGTGGAGGACCGCTAAGGTATCTCTGCAGAGTGCGGCTTGGAGGCTTGCTGATCTGTTCTGGCTCTTGGTTTTGAGTGGAGCTGTACCTCTAAAGTGAGAAACTATGCCCCAGCCCTGTCGTGTGGAGCCTGCTGCTCCTCAGCAAGCCCAGCACCATTTGCAGGCCAGGAGGATCCAGAGGGCTGTAGGGGTCTGCAGTGTTTGATTCTTGTCTGGCGATTTCTGTGCAGGGCAGAGATCGCGCAGAGAAAGCCTCTCCTGGTGCCGAGGACGATGAGGACTTGGATAAGACTTTGTCAATCAAGAGATTTGGGGACCTGATAAGCAAATCAGCATCAAGCAATCTGGAGAAGCAAAGACGCAGCTACAGTGAGAGAGATTTTGAATGTATGTAGGTTTGAACTGTTGTACCCACTTCCACCCTCGCCGCCAACCCTCGCTCAGCCCCACGTACTCTGCAGGCTTGTGCCGGCACCCTGCAGATTGTGTTAGCCTGCTATTCACTTCCTCCTTCCAGAGTGTTCCCAAAGTGCTACATACACCCAGCTTAGCAGCAGTGCCCACGGCCTCTTCGCAGTCTGTTCCCTGTTTTCCCTGTCCCCGCAGATGTAGCTACTGCCCAGCCCATGTGGCAGCATAGCTCAGCCCAGGGTGTTCGCTCATCTCCTCACCCAGTGTTGGGGACCTCTGCAGCTACTTCCCCCACATTGAAATTTCCAGTTTAAAACTATTTTTCTTCCATATGGCTGCAAAGAAACATCCAGATATGGCCAGAAGCCAGGCTGTCCTCCCCAGTCTGAAAGCAGATGGCTCCAGTCAGACATGCCTCTGTATTTCTAAATAGCAACCATGAAACCATCAGGCTTATCTGCCCAAAGAAAGGACTGCAAAATAAAAATGGGGTGTGAATTTAAAATGCAGTAGCTATCTCACCTGAACTCCTCTGATCAGCGTATTTATTCCTCTAACTGCCCTTCCATGATGAAGGCAGCCAGTCTGCCCAAACTCATTGTGGCTGTAAAATGAGAGTGTGCCGACAAGAGTGGCCATAAGCTATTGCCTGGTGTAGGTGGGTTGCATTAGCTTGTAGTAACAGCAGTGAAAGGCAGGAAGAAGAGGCCCCTGGCCAGCAGCCTGCTTGTGTGGCAGACAAGTAGCAATGGTTGGGAGAGTTTCCCACTCTCTGGCTCTCCACAGTCAGATACTGCTTATTTTCCAGCTTAGATTTGACGGGATACAACCTCGGGAACCTTATGTTCCAAGTACCTCACCAGGCTGTTTTCTGCTTGGCCACTCATTTCCAATGGCTGTTGTAAAAGTTTTCTGGTAAAAGCCTATTACTGTAGTGCACCCGAGCTGCTCCTTTCTGCTTGTGTCATTTCTCTGCAGAGGCTCCATTCAAATAACGCTTTCCACCTGAGCACACAGTCACGCGCGCACATGGCTGCAAGGTGCTACTAGCTTTGCTGTGGGTTGAATACCTGTCCTGTGCTGGTAGGACTTACCTGCTCAGAAGCTCTGCCTGTGTGCACAGGTGTGTGGGTTGGCTTGGAGAACATGGACGATCTGCTTGAGCATGCATGGCAGAAGCTTCTTTGAAAATTTGACTAGAGATTTGTACTGTTTTGGGGTTTTTTTTCTTAATAGGAAAGTCCTTCTTTCTTTGTCAGAATCAAGCTTGTTTTCTTCTGAGGTACTGATGTATCCCTGTTATCTAGGACTACGTCAAACATGGTTGTCAGAAGTTTTATGCAGTTTGTATTCATAAAGCTGGAAGAGCTGGTTAGATCATTAGACTTCGGAAGATAACATACCAGCCCACGGAGGTGAATGCTCTCTGAGTTTAGAAACGTTTCCTGCCCTATTCAAAGCCAGGAATTCCTAATATGTAGTCTCTTCCTTCTGGGCTCCCTATCCAAATTACTTTTTCATATCTCTTGTATCAAGTTCACCGAGAAGTGTAATCAAACATCTAGGACACTGGTTTGGCAATAACTTTCCATACAGGCAGGCAGTGCAAGGAAGGGAGCCGGGAAGGAGGGTGGGGGCTGGGCACACAGGAGTTCCAGGAGGACAGGGAGGAAGAAGAGGGAGGCATGAAGCCTTTTGTGTTTGAGAGAGATATGTTTTTCTCACCTCCAAGCCACCCCTGCGGAGATGTGATCAGTTGACACAAGGAGTGCTGAGTGCAGGGGTGAAGAGTGGTGCTCCCCTCTTCTGTGCCAGATCAGCCGCTTACCATCACTGCCCTTTCCTCTAGCCCAAGGCTTCGGTTTCCTTCTGATCTAAAATGTAAATGTTTCTGTCTTGGGCTGATGTGAACAAGCCAGAAGGGAAAGATGGGCTGTGTCCTCACCAGCAACTTTGTGCTGTAGAAGGAGCAACGAGTGTACAGTTGGGGCCTTCCTTGCTCCTCGTGTAAGGACATGAGAAATTCATGCCTGACCTGTCCGTGGCATGCAGAGCAGTGCTATGGGAGTGCAGCAGCGGAGCAGGAGGGCCTTTCTGCCAAAACCTGCGAGTGAAATAGCGTACATCTAGTTAAGTCAAAGAACTAGAGAACACTTTGGAGGAAAAAGTGTTTATAAAGAGCCCAAACTCTTTCCAATTTGCAGATGTCTGACCATTCCCAGTCTCCTCTAATCTTGCCACAAGCCTCTCCTGCTGAACCAGGGGTGCGTGTGAAATATCCCTGCTGTTCCCAAGGGGGGAAACAAGGGAGAAAAGACTTGAGAAACCAAAGGAAAGGAAACATGACAGCAGAACAATGAACCTGCCTGGCTCTCCCAGGGAGAAGGTTACAGCTTCCATTGAAAATGTCCTTTGAAGGTAGTTTTCACTATAAACAGATTTTGCTGCCATGTCACAGGAAAGCTGGGAAGGAACCAAATCAAAACAGACTGGAAACAATTCCTCAGGAAGAGCTGCTGAGCAAAGCCCCCTTGCGAAGTGGCTGGTGCCCCCGTGATTTCAGCTGCTCCGGGTGCAGCCCCAGGATCTGTGCATCCTGCAGACTGTCTATGGGAGGCTTTGTGCCTGCAGATAGACCTGGCAGAAATGGCTTTCCTCTCTCTCTCACAGGGAGATGCTGAGCTTACCCTGTTCCCTGTATGGTGCATTATGGTTGTTTTTGAGTGAAGGCTCAGAAATGCCATTAATTTCTTCTCACTCTGTAATTCCCATGACACTTAGGTCAAGCCTGTATGAATTTCTCTTTGTAGATTAGTTTAAAGAAAAGTCCTTCTGCCCTGTTTTTTACCCTGGTTTTTAAAAGACAGCCTCTTAATTGAACCTGCATTTCAGAAGCTGGTAGGCACAAGCCCTCACAGTACCTGGGATGTGGACTTAGGTTGCATCTGCACTAAAAGGCTTGGGTTCCTGTGGGTATGCAGGAGGGACTTTCTGTCAAAGCCTTGGGGGATAAATAAGGTGCATCTATTTAACTCAGACAACACTGTGCAGGAAAGAAGTGTTTGTAAAGGGCCCAAATCATGCTTGTTTGAGAATCCGAGAAACGTTTCCCCATGTTTAGGAAGGGGATGGTGCCCCTGGCAGGCCACCGCAGCTCTGTGTAGCCATGCGAATGGCTTTTGGCAGCACTGGGAGAGGAGTCCTGCTTCCCCCAGGGCAGTGGAGCTGCGCTGGGGTCATTTGGCACTGCATGGGGGCTGCCTCCCCAGCCATCCCAGACTGGACACAGCCTGCCGCATCACTGAAAGAGCTTTGCTATGTCCCTGCGGGCTGGTGGCTCTCCTTGCCCTTCCTGGCCCTTGATCTCCAGACCATGCTGTTTCCTGGAGGGGCGCCTGGCAGGTTCCTCCCAGCCTCTTCCTGCCCCTGACTCTCTTTTTCTCTCTCAGTCCACCGCCGAACCTCGCACCACATCCATCATCCCCTTTCCACTCACCTCCCTTCTGCCCTCAAGTTCCAAAAGAGGCCCCCCCGTGCCAGCAGGAGGAAAAAAAGGAGGAGGAAAAAGAAGAAAACCTCAGTACCCCCCTCAGAGGTGACCCCCACCATCCAGGAAGAGGACGAGGAGGGGGGAGAAGAGGAGGAAGAAGAGGAAGAAGAAGAAGAAGAAGGAGAGTCTGAGGCAGAAGAGGCCCAGGAGAAAGAGATCTCTGCAGAGTCTGAGGGCGAAGCTCGTGGGAAGGACACGTCCCCTAAGCTGGAGCCCCCAAGCAAACCAAAGGCAAGGCTAGGGCGTCCCTACCTGGACCGGGCTCGGAGGCTGGGGAAGAGGTGGAGGCTGGGGAAGAGGTGGAGGGAGGGTTGACGCCGGGAGGGTGCCAGGGTGCATGGTCATGGGAGTGTGCTGGTCAGGGGGAAGAGGTTGTAGCTGTGCCATATTGTGGGAGGAGTGGTTTTGTCCCTGCTTAGCAGAGATGGGCAATGGAGGACAGTGATAGGTAAGCCATTGCTTGGGGTGGAAGCTGGGGAGGGTGTGCATGACCATTTTGGGGGTGTAAGACCTACGGGGGAAGATCAATGTGCGGTTCTTAGGGTGTACAGGATATGGGGGAGCTCAATACAGCCAGTCCCAGGGTATGGGGCATGTGGGGGAAGTCAGTATGGCCCATTCTAGGAGGCAGGAACATGGGGAGGATCTGCACATCAGGGACTGGGGCAAAAGCTGCCCGCCTGGGCTCTTGCTGTCAGGACTGTCGTCTCTGCAGTTCACCATCGGCAGCGATGAGGAGGAGTTCGGCAGCACTCTGGCCCCCGCGCAGTTCCACGTTGAGGAAGAGTGTGGCATCCTGTCCCCTGTGCCACGCTTTGCTGACTTGCTGCAGGACAAGGGCCCTGCCTCCCTCCACAGGTAGGAGAGTGGTGCTGAGCTGCCTGCCACTGTCCCTGGCTCGGGGTCGCTGCAAAGACCCTGTCCCCAGGGGTAGCAGCTGTGCCCAGCCTGCACTCACCTGCTGAGCCAGGGGGGGACATGGGGCCTGGAAAGAGAGCGGCTATGAGCAACACGGCTGCTCCCCAGTGGGACAGTTACTCTCTGGGACTCCTGTGACCTCCTTGGGTCCATGGGATCCCCAGAGTGCAGGTTTGGGGGCACAGGGCTGCACACGTGGGGTACCCTCGCTCCCAGTTAACTTGCACTGTTGTGCTGACCTGCAGGCTGGGGAGCCCCAGGAGGCTCGGCTGAGTCAGGGGACCATGAGGCCATTGACTCGGAGGTGGGTTCCCAATGCTGACCACAAGCTAATCCCACTCTGCGGTTGGGGAAAGGAGGAGCAGAAGGGGCAACCTTTAGGTGTTGGGACAGGTGACTCCTGGCTTTCCCCCTTCTCAGAGACTTGTTGGTCATGGCTGGGCTGAGGGACCTCAGCCCCTGAGAGGGGCTGGTGCCCATCCTCACTCATCTCATTAGCTACCATCGGCCTTTTTGGTTCCTACAGCCTCCCCGGGCCTCGGGAACGTCTGTCTCGCGGGTGGGAGAAGCGCAAGCCCTGGGGCCAGGTGGCAAGCGGACAACGGGTCACCTATGACTTGAAGGAGAGGATGTGCATCGGCAGCATGACCACGCTGGAGAGCGCGGCGTACCAGCGTGTCCCCACAGATGAGGCCGAGGCCCAGATGCTGGCGTCTGCTGACTTGGACGGCATGAAAAGTGAGGCTTTGCGACACGACCTATGCTACTAGTGCGCGTGCCCCTTGCTTCTCGCTGCTTTGCCCTCTTCCCTAGCAGCTCCAGGCATGGTCTTCAGCCTGCTGCAGGACCCGGTCCCCTGTCCCCCAACCCCTGCTGTTCCAGCCCTGGCTCTTCTGTGTCAGCTTTTCAGTGTCCACAGTGCCAGTCCCCATGTTTCCAGCACCTCTACTCACACCCACCCCACGAATGCTTGCTCCTCCACCCGCCCCACTGTCCTCTCCGGTTCAGGGCTCCCTGTGTTTTCCTGAGACCCAGCTCTCTCCTCTCCTGACACACTTTCCCAGTGATCAGCCCTCTGTGTGACACGCCAGCTCCAGCATTGCAGAAAACCTGAGGTGAGGAGCCTCCCCTCTCCTCCGCTCTCCTGGCGGAGAGGCAGCTGCCCCCTCCGGAGCGCCTCGGAAGGGGACTGCCCCTGTGTGCGGCGTGAGGGCAGACAGAAGAGACGTCATGGAAATGCACGCTCCGGGCCCGAGGACATGGAGAATTCAATAGGTTGCTCTGCAGGCTGGAGAGGGAGGGAGACACCAGAGGGGAGTGAGGAAGAGAAGCGGTGCTGCACGCACAGCTTGGCTGTCCCCAGGTCACGGGTGCCGTGTCCCTGGGCAGCCGGCACGAGACTCCACGGCAGAGCAAGGATCCTGCTCCCAAGGAGCTGGTGGGGCAGCCCCCCACGGAAGCATCCCCGAGTGGAGCCAGCCTTCCTGGGACCTCGTCAGTCCCCAGGGGCTGCTGCTACCGGCACCTTCATGCCCCGTGAGGAGGGGACCAAGGCACTGGGGCTGGCCCCGGGGCTGCGGTGAAGCCCCCCCAGGGGCAGCTTGCTTTCTGTACATCAGCCTGGCTACCCCGGCCCCTCCTCTGAAGGCGAGTGGCTCATGGCGCCTGACCCCTGACCTTCGCAAGGACAAAATGACAACCCTTCGAGAGAGAGAGGAGGCAGCGAAGGAATCGGAGAGGGGCAGCAGCCCGGAGGTAGCGATAAGCACCTGCATTCGCAACTCGCTCGGCTATGAAGACTTTGATGAATTTGCCTTCAATTTTGAAGACTATGATTTATGGGACGCCATCAGAAATCATCTGGGCTACCCAGGCGGGGAGCCCACCTGTAAGTACTGGAACAACGACCCCACGGTTGCATAGATCAGAACCCCCAGCTAAAGTGTGTATCCCCCACCCTGTGTTTGCTGTCTGCGCTCTCTCCATGTCAGGTTGGTCTCCTGGTTTAGAGAAGGTACGGTCTGCCCCACCGTGTGCCTGGGGACACCGGAGGAGCTGTCTGGTATCTCTGTGTCTGTCCAAGGTCTTTGTACAGATCTGTGTCGTAGTGCTGAGGTGCTTCCCTGTGTGTGTCTCGCTCGAGCAGTTCTGGAGGCAGCTGCATCTTGCTGTTTGTGCTTATCAGGATGTGGCCCATGCCACGGCCAGAGAAAAAGCAGCTGCTCCGAGGTGTGTATAAGGACAGAGACATTTCCCCTTCCATCTGTGGCACAAGGTGACAGCGTGCTGCTGCTCTGTTTGCTGGAATTTGAGCCGAGCTGCGGATCTGACAGCAGCGTTGGGTATCAGGTTCTCAGCTCTGCACCATAGCCTAATACCCAGAGGAAAAAATAGCCTAGTCCCTGTGTCTGCAGGCTTGAGCATGGTTGTGAAACTAGCTAATGGCAGGCTGTCTGGGGTGCCTGGAAGGGGGGAAAAGAGGAAGGAAGCGAGAGTGGGAAAAGCAGGGAAGGAGACAATAGGAATCCCGAGAGCGAAGATCATCTTTCTGTTCTCCACATCTGTTTCCGTACCTGTGCATCTCTTGAGATGGGTCTCTGGGCCATCCCAGGGACTGCACAGAAACCGGAGCCTTGCTCCCACCTCACGCAAGTGGTCCTTCCTCGGCAGATGGTGGTAACTCACAGTTAAAAGTGGCTTTGCGTGTCACTTTGCGAGTGACACTGTTCATATCCATAGCTCTGTGACAGCTACCCAAATGTCCTCATCTGGATCATGGTCTAATTTTTCAAGGGATTTTAGGAGTGCATGTGGGAGGGTGGCGTGGCCCCAGAACTAGCCCGCTTGCCAGCTTTGCATGCAGGAATGGTGAGGCGGAGTGCTAGCAACAGGGACTCAGGACACCTTGGTTCAGTTTCTGGCTCTGCTACAGCCTCACTGTGTAATCTCAGGCAAAACATTTAACATCCCCTGCCTCCCAGTCCCAGCATCATGTTCTCTTTCTCAGCTGGTCCATCTTTACCAGCCTTCGGGGAAGAAATGTCAGTCTATGTGCTTCTGCAGGGACCGGCAAGTGGGAGTTTGCTTCTGGCTGGGTCTGCTACCTGTTACTGTAAATTGATAGACAGTATAATAGCAGCAAAGTTCAAAATAGAAACCTGGAGCAAATTGGCTCCATCAGCTGTCCCGAGCTGAGCAAACTGTACATTAAAAGTGTGAGAAATTGCACCAAGTTCACCCAGGAAAGGCTGGCTATTCTTTGGAAGGTAGAAGGGGCAGATTGCTTCTGCAAGGTGTGATATGCATCACTTATAAAGTGGGGAAATTTGGCTTGCTAGCAGTTAACACATTCATTGATTGCTATAGCTAATACTGCAGGTGCTTGAAATAGGATGTACCGTACAGTCAACTCTTAATTATTTCTGCACAATGAATCCACACTGTGGATTAATCCTGCAGAGATGGTGGAGACAGAGATGGCAGAGACACCAGAGTCAGTTCTGTGCAGAGCCAGCTCACGTCCAGCCAGTGCCACTTGCTCATATTTACTCCATGGCAGTACCTCTTCCAGGACCAACTCAGATCCAGAGGAAATGAATAGCCTTTGAGCAGAGTAGAGTCCCTGTTGGACCTGAGCTGGTCTCGTTGCTCTCCTTTTAGTGTTCAGAGCATGGGGGGTGCTGTGCAGGGACACCTGGATGGCAGCAGGGGTGAGCTGGGGTCCAGCTGTCCCGATCGCATTGAACTCAGCATCAGCCAGGAGAGACTTGGGTTCTGTGCAGGGCAGGGCAGTAGCTTTTTCCGGAAGCCAGCATAGGGTTGTGACTTATTTTATGTTGATTAGCATTGTGTTTAGTCTAATTTTAAATATTCCAAGAGATGGGATTTCAATCTCTTTTCTTCTTGCTATAACTTAACTATTGGGGTACGTAGGAAGTGTGCACCACCCCTGTGATGCTGGGCTAGCAAGTTGCTCTCTAGTACTGGTACAACTACTCCGATGCCTCTTTCTGGGCGTCCTGCTTGTGGACAGAGGGCAATGAAAGGAGGGAAGCGGGAGCTAACACACGGATCAAAGGCAATCACCCTCTGAGTTGGACTGACTAGCACAGGCACTCTGGGGGAAGATGTTAACCAGTGCAAAGTCATATTTGTCATCTTCGGATTTAAGCTGGCAGAAAAGGAACTTGGTCATCCCAAGAAATCTGACTGTTGGAAGCCAAAGTGGCAAGAAGATCTTCTGGAGGAGACCGTAGGAGATGTGGGAGGGTGACATACCAGTTCATTGTAGTGGAGCCACCATAGGAATCACGCTCGGTTCTCAGACATTGTCACTGTTTCATGCTCTGCTCCTGGGGACCACTGGAGAGGAGGTGCAGCAAGAGCTGTCCTTGGCTGCTTCATCTCACCCTGTGGAGTTTGGCTTCAAGCAAGGAGGGCAGAGCTATGCCCTGGGCACATCACCCTTTGGTTTCAGTCCAAGATCCTGTCCTGAGTAAGGACCCCAGACTTAGGTGCTCACTTGAGCTTGACTTCCATTTGGGGGAAGCACCGATCTGACGGGACACAGAAAGGCTCTCTGTAGAGCAGTCTGGGGCACCTCAGCTGGGCTCTGCATGGGACTCCCAAAGCCAGTGGCCTCTTCCAGAATTAAGCCCATGTGTCCACCCTGCTCCTATGAGTTGTCTCCCCCAGCTGGCATCTCAGTGGCCACAAGCGCTGCCAAGGCAGAGCAGCAAAGTGGATTGCTCCTTTCTTCTGTAGGGCTCTGGAGATGTGCCTTCACTGGCTCTCTCTGAGCCTGCAGGACTCCAGCTCCTGTCCCTGTCAGCAAGTGTGGGAGTCACTGGAGATGCTGGCAGGAAACTTGGCTCCTTTTGTTTTATCTGTTCTCCAGCCATTTGGTGGCTGAGGCTGAATGCCTGTGTGTGCTTTCTAGGGCTGTTGCTGAAGAGCACTGCGTGGAAGGTTGGCATTGCCATGGGGGAGGCTTGCTGTGCTCTGGGTGAGCACTCTTGTCTTCCTGGGCGGAGCTTCCTCTGGCCCTGTTCTTCTAGGGACATGGTGAGAATGAGTCCCAGGGTGCGTGGGAGAATCAGAAGCTGCAGAGATTGGAGCAAAGGTGCTAGATACCAAGATCATCTGCCTGGTGACCTGTTGTTTATGCATGAATCCACACCAAGTGCAATGAAGTGGCTGCCATGCATGCAGGAATGGAGAAACCCACGCAAAAGTCCAAGGAAGCCCCACACGTGCCTGGCTCCCAGAAACGTTCGTAGTGGTGGGCAGTTATTGGCTCCTATCGACATTGCAGTGCAGTAAGTGGAGCAGGGAGGAGTCCAGCCATCAGCAGGACGTGCATCAGCAGGGCAGCCAATGGGGGAAAATGCCCTGAGGCTCAGTATTGATTCATTTTATATTTAATTTAGCGACCCAGATTTCCAAGGAGCAAGGCCGTGGTATGCCTGGCCTGATGCTGGGCTGTGTCATTCCATGCCACAGATGCATGGATATTTTTCTATAACATCAAAGAGGCCACTTGGCCATCAAGCCCAGTGCTTTTCGCAACCTGTCACGCCCTGAGAGCTGCAGGTCTTGAAGCCAAGTGCAGAAAGGCACGTGGAGACTGAACGTTCGTCCCAGCCAATGGAGAGCTGCCCTTGGTCCCCCAGTGAGAAGACCTTGGCTTTGCCTTACAAGCAGGGCTAGCAAGCCTTGATGGACCGAAGCTGAGCAAAACCTCTGACTCCGTGATCTACCTGGGGGAGCCTGCCCATCCTGGAGCTGGGCTCTGAGGCTTTCCCCATCCCCACGGGCTGTCTGTGCTGAGGAAGATACACTTGCTGTCTCTGGGTAGTGTCCAGGGAAACTACCCTTCATGGCAGGCTGTTGCCCAAGTGTTGTTTCTCCGGCATTGCAAAAGGGGCTGGCATGGTTGTGGCCAGGTTTTGGTGGGCGCTAGCTAGCCAACAACACTAGTAGCTTGGTGGTGGGTCTGTAATGCAGCCTCAACAGCCTCTCTGGAGGCTTCAGGAGGCTTTGATTCAGCCAGCCGAACTCTGTAATGCAGACCTTTCAGAGGGCATTACAGTGGCACTGCGGATCATCTAGAAACAGCGATAGCTGGAGTTAACTGCCCAGCCTCCATGCCAGCCCCAGTCTGCACTGTTATCCTACAGTCTCATCGCGCAATTAAATAAAACAGTCATTGATATTTCCATGTGTCTCCCAGACCAGCAGCTAAATATCCTTCCCCTTCACTGCCCTTTATGCTTGCTGAGCACCAGGCCTTCCTCCAGTGGGAGAAATGAGCCCCAGCCAGGTGCCTGCCTGTGCTGTCTGGGTGCAGAGCTGTGCAGTGCAGACAAGGCTTCAGGTTGCTTTTCGTTGAGCGAGTATAGGAAGGGTTCATGCCCCACTTATTGAGGTACCATGAACAAAAGCTTTTGGAAAGATGCTCCAGTGTATGCACAGCCTGGGAGGAAGCCTTATTCTTGAAGGAATTAGCTGTCAGATGTCTGGAAGAGCTGAAAGTAGGCAGATGAGGCAGGAAGGATCTTCAAAGGTCTGGAGGATGATGGTGAGTGCTCCAGCTGCCAGGGCTTTGCTAGCATAAGCTAATGAGAGAAGGGTGGGCTTGGATGTGTTTCCCTGCCAGACAGTGTGTTTCAATCAGACACACTGGTGGTCTTTTTTCCTTTCCCATGTTTTCAGGCCACCGTTTTGAAGATAACCCTGGTGTGAGGAGGCATCTGATGAAAAAACCATCTCGGAGTCAGATCACCAGGACAAGCAAAAAATTAGCATCAACTCCATCTGTGAAGAAAAAGAAGAAGAAGAAGAAGTTGGATAGAAAGCCCCATGAGGTATCCATGTGCTGTCCTCCCACACTTGTTCAGAAGCCATAAATCAGGACTAGAAACAGGCACTTTATAAAGTGATAAATGTGGTTTCAGTATAATTAATTCTTTACATGACCTTAGGGGTGACATTTCAAGCTCTTATCCATTATCATGAGGGCTGAAAATACACTTTTTTCAATAAAAGCAGAGATTTCTCTGAAATCACAAAGCTTCAACCTTAGGAAAGATGTTAAAAAGTCACAGAAACGGTAGTGCTCTTGTGGCAGCACAGTAACGTCACTATCTCTGGTAAGTGTGGGAAATTTTGTGGGAAACCAAGAAGCAGGCAGAAGGCAAAATTGCCACAGTTTGGTAGAGGGGTGCAGCATTGCATCATTCTCTCTCCTCTGCTCATGACATCTGACTTGGAGCTTTCTGGTGCTCCATGTGCCGATGGAAGCTCCTGCCATGCTGCCAGTGATATTTGTTCTGGCTGCTTCTGTTCACCAAACCTCTGGTTAACTAAGGCAGGTTTGCTCAGGCAGTGTTTTAGACCAAGTGGTGCCTTGAGAACAAATGTGAGGCTTTCCGTGTATTGTTGATAGAGCTGTATGCATCAGTATGCACTCACGTCCCCACTGTAATTCGCACTAGGTGTTTGTGGAGCTGAACGAGCTGGTGGTAGATAAGAACCAGGAGATGCACTGGAGGGAGACGGCCCGCTGGATCAAGTTTGAGGAGGATGTGGAGGAGGACACAGCAAGGTGGGGGAAACCCCATGTGGCTTCACTGTCCTTCCGGAGCCTGTTGGAGCTCAGGAAGACGATTGCCCACGGTGAGTCAGGAACCGTGGGCCAGGGTTTCTGTCTTGCTCTGGGACAGGTTTTGCTGGACAGCTTCTGTTACTTTTTGACCCCTCACTGGAGACACTCCAACAGTGTCCGTGTCCAGGCTCCATATAGGGTCTGCAGAGACAGATGGTCCTGCAGACCGTTTGCCAGGATTTGCATTAGCCCAAGGGTGCCTGCGTTGGTTCCTTGCTCTGCTTTGCTGCTCTCAGGCACGTGGCAGCTGTGACACCCATCTGTGCCTGGGCCTGCAGATCTTTGACCCATCTTTGGTGTGGAAGGTCAAGTTTGGTCAGGGTGGGAGAGCAAAACGAGAGGGAGGTACCAGAACTACTAGTGCATCTTGGAGCTTTTGGGTTCTCTTGGGACGAGGGTTTACACAGTGGACATGGGACACCTGGACTTGGGGCATTTCTCAACTGAGAGAATCTGTACCCCAAACAAGGCCTGGCTCCTGGTGGGATGGCTGTCCCCAGGGCGTGCGTGCGGCGGGGAGCGCTGCACACTAGGAGCAGGGCTCTTCCCCTCCTGCTGGCAGGTGCCGTCCTCCTTGACCTGGAGCAGACCACACTGCCTGGCATCGCTCACCTCATGGTGGAGACCATGATTATCTCTGACCAGATCAGAGCGGAGGACCGAGCCAACGTGCTGCGTGCCCTGCTGCTGAAGCACAGGTGGGTGGTACGTGGCCGAGGGCTGCCGCGGCTCGGAGGTTGTCTGTGGGCCCCTGGCGGCATGGGAGGCAGGTCCCCTCATGGCCGCTGCTCTCCCCCTCAGCCACCCCAATGATGAGAAGGAGGGCTTCTTCCCGAGGAACCACTCCAGCTCCAGCATGAACTCAATCGTGGGGAACCACCACCACAACCACACCACCGACACCTGCATGCCCCTCATGGGGGAAGAGCGCATCGAGATGGCCGACCCCAAGACCCATGAGACCGAGTGCAAGGAGGTGAGGGTGACATGGCGGATTACTGCTTCTTTTTCCACACCCTGGGGACAACTGTTGGCCGGCAGCAGCCCTTGGCACCCACCTCTGCTCTCCTTCATGGGGGGCTTTGTACTTGCAAGGGCTGAGCTCCCCTGGATCAGCTGGAGCGCTGGAAATCAGGTCGCTGCGTTATGATTTCGGGACCTAATTTTAGCCTCACGCTGTATGCAAATGTCTGCTTGAGCATGCAATGGCAGCAACAGCCCTGGTGCTTGCAGAGTGGCCATTCACTGTGAGGGTGCCTTGCCTGTGAAGCAGGGTGTCAGACGTGCAGTCGAGGCAAGCCTGGCTGCAGATATGCCAGTGGGGTGCAAGGCTGTGTAGGGAGACTGAGGCATGGGAACTCCATCCTTACTTGTTTGTATTCTTCCCCAGCAGAAAAACCCGCATCTCCATAACTCTGAGGGCCACCGTAAATACCTGAAGCTGATGGAGAAGATCCCTGAAGATGCGGAGGCCACAGTGGTCCTCGTGGGTAAGAGGCAGGATGTAGAGTCCCCTGGCACCAAAAGAGACCAGTTCAGATCCTGGTCTGGCTCCAGCTGTCTGTGCGCTCCCTCCCGAGGGGTATTTGGTCATCTCATACATGTTCCCAAAGTTCAGCTGGGGAGGGAGCCTTGTACACTCTCTCCTTTGGTGGCAGCGCACGTTTTGTTTGTCTGTGGTAAATGTAAGGGGTGCTTGGGTAGTTCCTTTCCTAAATTAAGAGGTTGATAGACACTGCTGCTGGGAACTGGGGCCCAGCTTAGAGGAGAAAGTCCTGCCAGGCTCACCAGAAAATCCCATTTTGCAGTTCCAAAGTGGGTAAGTGGTGCCCGAGGGACTGATGGCCAGGCACGGACTGCTATCGGGCCTCGCGCTGTCCTCTGACCATCGCTGCCCTCCATCTGGCCTCTTCACACCTTGCCAGCAGCTGGGCCCTGCCCCTGGCCAGTGTTCATTGCTGGTTGTGTGTGCCAGGGAGATTTAAGTTTATGGAAGCAGAGCCTGGGGGGTGGCAAGGTCTCGGGTATCGGCCATGGTGCTGCCAGGAGATATTTCTCTGTACAGGAGGGCTGTGAGCAGGCAGGCTCAAGCATCAGTGGGCTTGGTGCCTTCTGACCACAAGACTAGTCCTTCTCAGCACTTTGCTGGCATTAACATCTCAGCAAACATAGCTACACTACAAGGAAAGTAAATGTCATTGCCTATCCAGTAGATTAAAAGCTCAGGCAAAGAGGCTTGGCAGCTCAACCAAGCTGATGCTTAACCACGGTGAGGCCAAATCAGCTTCATAAACGCACTTTGAATACTCAGATGACTAAACACTGGCCATTTCTGAGGTAAGGCTGTGTCTTGGGATTCGCTTGGCCACTCGGATGGCCCAGATTTGCCAGTCTAACACAGAACACAGCTCTTTGCTGGACGGATGGCAGAAAGGTCGGTAATAATGCCACAGAAATATACATATTCAATAAACATTTGAGTTCAGTATGGGAAGGAACCGGCTGGTGTGCCGGAGGATGCGGGAGTACTTCCCAATCTGTTAGGAACCGAGGAGGCTGCCAAGCTTTGATGAGATGCGGACATTGTAAAACAAACTGTGCAGTTTGCACCTATGAGTCTTTAGAGAACTGGCTCATTTTCATCTGAAAAAAAAGGCTAGGGATACAGGGAACATACGAGAAAAACAGAAGAAAGCTCATAGCGTCAGTGCTCAAGAAAGGAAGGACAGTGATACAGTACCTATAGGTTGTTTAACCTGACGTCCTTCCCGGCCAACATAATGGCAGAGCTAATATGGGATTCAATTAATAAAGAGCTAAAGGATAAGAATGTAATTATTGCCAAGCAGTGAGGTTTATGGGAAATAGGTCATGTCAAGCAAACCTGATTTCATTCTTTGATGAGATTAGAAGTTTGTTTGATAAAAGTAACATCTAAGAGGCTGCCTTCCATAAGGCAGTAGCTTAGGGGAAAACAACCTTCTGTCTTAAAATTAGCCCCTTAAAGTGTAAGTAGAGCCCATCTGTAAGAGATTAAGAATGGGCTAACTGGGAAGCTAAAGAAAGTAGCACTGCTTGGGAATGATCAGTGAAGAGGGGACTTGGCGCAGTCCTCAGCATGAAGCTCAATGCTGTGTCAGTGGTCTGGAGACAAGTACAGGACTGCAGGGCTTGTGGGAACCCCCAAAATCCCTGTTTCCACTGTTAAAGGCAGCCTAGCTCACCCCAATGATTAACTCTGCTCAAAACATTGCCTCCTGGTAGGTTGTGTGCAGTTCCTGGAGCAGCCAACTATGGCCTTTGTCCGACTAAATGAGGCCGTCTTCCTGGAATCTGTCTTGGAGGTCCCAATTCCTGTCAGATTCATCTTTGTGCTGCTGGGACCGAGCCAGGCCAACATGGACTACCATGAAATAGGCCGCTCAATCTCCACCCTCATGTCCGACAAGGTGAGGAGCTGACGGGCAGTGATGCTGGCACAGGCGAGGGAGCTTCAGTAGCTCCTCAGAAGTCAGTCCTGGGACGAGAGTGCTGAGAGATGCTGTGGAAAGGCTCAGGTGGGGCAGGCAGGCGTGAGCACCTGGGATTTTTAAGAGCAGCCTGGCTTGACCAAGGTAGGATGCTCCAGTACGGAGGGAAGAGTAGGACAGACACTTGGCTGGGACAGAGAGTGCTAGGCTGGGTGAAGAAAGGGGCTGTACATAAAAGCAGGAGCAAAGGACTGCTCAAGGTTAGAGGAGGTATGTTCAGCTGACGTTTCACAAACAGAGAGGAGGGGAGGCTGAGCGGTGCCTGTGACCATGACGCCTGGCCCAGGCCACACTGACAAAAAGACCCAACAATGCCTGGGGACTGTTGTCAGGTGTTTGGATGAGGCTTTCTAGCTGAGTCCTGTGGCTGGGGCGTCCATGCAGGGGAGCACATCCATGCAGGAGGAGACATGAGGAAGCAGGAAGGTTTTTCTGCCAAGCATGTGCACTGCTAGCAGTCCCCCATCTGGCTAGATGGCAGGAAAGTGAAATTCATTATACTGGTAAGGGATTGAAAGCAAAGACAAGACAATCTGAGCATCTGCGGCATACATCCAGGACAGGAGAATCAGAGGTTCACAGAGTCCTCCTGGCTGGTGCCATGTAACTATAACTGAGTAACAAACCTGCCTGTCCTGCCACCAGTGCACAGCTCTCCCTGAACTGGGGACTAAAAGGTCCACTCAGTGGGTTGTGGGCAACAAGGGCTCCCAGCTGAATGATCCCTTCCCAGCAGTTGCACAGGGCTCAGCTGAGACCATGTTTTTAGCCAGAAGAGGTGAGGTGCCATATTCCAGCTTCAGCGCTGTGTTTGTGGGCTGATTGCACTCATTTGAGCCTCTGCTCCTCTGTTGCTGGAAGAGGGGAGCCAGCTGCCGCAGCCAGGGCCGGCCGTAGCAAGGTTACACAGTGGCTGGCGCCATGAAGAGAGTACGGTATCATTTACAGTTTGAAGCTGTGGCTCCAGGGAGTCTGTGTGCTGCAGGGACCTTAGCTGTCCCCTACCTGCTTTACAGGCTGTTCACTTGTTCATATTCCTCCAGTCCTTTCTCTGCAGGCACGTTCCAAAGGCAATGCAGCACTTCTGCCCATTTGCCAGCACCTCCCTGCCTATCTGCGGTGGTGCTGTCCCCTCATTGTCTCCTTGGAGTCCTTGTCATCTTGCCCTTGCTGTCAGGAGCATCTCCCCTTTTCCACCTGGTTTCCCTTGCATGGCTTCCCTCATACTGTAGACTCCTATTTTCATTCCCTCTCCTATGTGGAGACTCCCAAAAGTCTCTTATGCTCCGTGCTCAAGTCCTGGTTCTTGTGCTTTATCTGCTGTGCTTTAGGGCTCCACCAGCTTCTCCCTCAAAACAAACCCAAGACCAGACTAGGAGGACATCAATCTGTTGCAGGGTCCTAATTTTCAGCTGCAGAGACAGGGAAAGTCTTTCATCTCTGTGGTGCCTGGCTTCTGGTACATCTCTGAGCTGGGCTCTGAACAAGAGCCCTGCAGGACCAAGCAATGGCATGCAGAGCTTGTAAGGAGAAGGATCTTGGCATGATGCAGCCACAGTGATCTGGTGTGAACAGAGGCACAGGCTGGCCAAGTGTAGCATCTAGCCTAGGGAATGAGAGGCACCAGGCTAGCTGGGAAGCACAGATCTGATTTTGATTGACGGAGAGGTCCCATGAGAGGCACCCTGTGGTCTGGCAGAGCTTGCAGCTGACAGAGATGCTGCAGGAGCATGATCTTGGGCAAGAGCAGTGGGGCTTGGGGGAGAAAAGCAGGAGCAAGGAGGTCACTGGAAAGGATGGATAGGGAAGGGAGGAGAGACATGGGATTAGGTGAGGGGCAGTGGGTAGAAGGACAGGGAGGAGGGATTCAGGAGTGTGTCTCGCAGAGTGGCAGTAGTGAGACAAGTAGTGGGTCGAGGGAGCGGGATGTTACTGTACGGTCACAGCAAGCATTGTGTTTCCAGGCTGTAGGTAGCTGGGTGCAGTCTTGGTCTGAGCTTCTCCCTCTCTCTTTTTCCCTGCCCCTCTCAGCACTTCCATGAGGCTGCATACATGGCAGATGACCGTCAAGACCTCCTCAACGCAATCAACGAGTTCTTGGACTGCAGCATTGTCATCCCTCCGTCGGAGGTGGAGGGGAAAGACTTGCTCAAATCCATTGCCACCTTCCAGAAGTTGCTGCTGAGGAAGAGGAAGGAAAGGGAGCAGAAGTCCATGAAGGAGGGGGCTGTCCAGGAAGCCAAAGGTCTCTCCACTCACATTTGGGCAAAAGAGTTTGTGCATAGTGCCGTGCATGCCCCAGTGGGCCCTCCCCTCACAGAGCCTGGCAGAGGGTGAGCAGGGCCTGGCTCCTGCACTGGGCAGCGGGGAGTGGGGCAAGGGGAGGCAGGACAGTGGCTGCGGGCGGCTCTGGCAGCTCGGGGCAGCTGGAGGCAGTGGGATGTGCAGTTGCAGGGGACCCACCAGGTTAGCAGTGTTGGAGGAGGGTCTCCACGACGTATGGGGGAGAGGGGCAGCCCAAGGGCGGACCTGCATTCCCCTGCTCAAGCCCTGCCCTCCGTGCACCCCCAGAGCTGTGTGAAGTGAAAGCTGAGGAAGAAGAGGAGGAAGCTGAGGACGACCCTTTGAAGCGGACCGGGATATTTTTTGGAGGTCTGGTTCGGGACATAAAGCGCAGGTACCCCAAATACCTCAGTGACATCAGAGACGCCTTGCACAGCCAGTGTCTCGCGGCCGTTCTCTTCATCTACTTTGCTGCTCTCTCTCCTGCCATCACCTTCGGGGGACTCCTAGGTAATGGGCCTGCTTTCTGGTCTGCTCTTTGCACGCTGGGACACTGGCTGTGTCTGTGTGACGCTGTGCTGGGGTGGGCTTCGATGCTGCTCGCTCGGGGAGAGCGGCAGCACTGCGCCTCGGCTGCTGCCTTGTCCCCTCCCTGCCGCTTGGCCTCTCCAGCCTCGGCTCCCCGGGCTCCCTCTGTCCCAATGCAGGGGACCTCTGACTGATGGGACAGGGACCTGCCTCCTCCGTCTGGAGCTGCGTCTGCAGCCTGCCTGCCTGTGGTGACGGTGCCTGTGTCCAGGCTATAACACTCACATGTTGTTCTCTTTCCCAGGAGAGAAAACTGAGGGTCTCATGGGGGTCTCCGAGCTGATAATCTCCACCTCGGTTTTAGGGATCCTCTTCTCCCTGCTCGGAGCCCAGCCGCTCCTGGTCATTGGCTTCTCAGGGCCTCTGCTGGTGTTTGAAGAAGCTTTTTACAAGGTACATGTGAGGCAGTGTCCATGCCTGGCACCTGCTCGCTCTGCCCTTGTGCTGGAGAGGGCAGCTGGCATTTCTCAGTTCTCCAAAGGATCTTTGGTGGTGTGGACTCCCTGGGTCCCGCCAGGCTGCCCTCAGCTTGGCCCGGGCTGGCCCTGGCTCTGCTGACCCTTTGCAGGTCACGCCGTAGGGACTTCTGCCTCCTGTTGCTGTATCCCGTGGCTACGTGTCACCCCTTGAGATGTGACAGTGGTAACAGCGCTCCTCTGCCTGCTGGCTGTGAGGGGAGCATCATCCTCCAGCCCTGTGCTGCATCCCATCCTGGCATGATGAGCACTTGTAGCTGCATCCTAAAATACTGGTCCATAACACTTTCTTGGTTTTGGGGCTTCCTTTGAAGACCATTTCACAACTTTTACCTGTGTCCAGGTTTCCTTGTATGGGAACCCAACAACGTTCAGTGTACCATCCATTTGGGATGTCCCACTTACATTACTCCCACCTCTCAGGATGAGCCCGAGGGTGTGTGCAGAGATATCCTGGCCAGTCAGGATGGACATATTTCTTTCTCAAGTAGCATGACCTTTTTGCTGTTAAAAGCATCCCTGTGTCACTGTACCTCCAAGCAGTGGGTCTAATCCTTCTCCTTTTTTTTGTGACTCCTAGCATGTCTGGGCTTTTAAAGCTAGATTTTCACCTTGTTGTGTCAAGAGATTGGTGCTGTTGATGCCATTGCACAGTGGGAATTTCTCTGCTCTCCTGTGACGGCGTTTCTCATTGACTGCTTTTGCTTTGCCCAGTCATTGTGTACAAAGGTGTACCTTTGCCCTGTGTGAGGGCACTGTCTGTGGTGGTACTGGGGAAGGCTGCAAAGGAGGGATGTGATTTGTGCTGGAAGTAGTTGGTGTTGCTGTGTGTGGATGAGCAGAGGCAGTGGAGATGGTCTGTTCTGTGGTGACAGCCTGGGGGCTTTTCTCCACACACATACAACTGTGTGTGTACACAAGGCGCTGCCTGAGATCATGCCCCAGCTAATGTAGCCTTTATGCAGTGGGCCATAGCAGGCTGCTCAGGCTCTCCTTTGCAGGGAACAGGCTTGTGCTGTTGAGTGCATGGAGCAGTGGAGAGCTGTGTTTGAGTAATGGCACCTCCATATGGGTGGGATGGGGAGTGTCATGCATGAGATGGCTTCAGCAGAGAGTGAAGGAGGTACTGTTACAAAGCCTAGAGCGGTAAAGACCTGCTTGGTGTGAGCTGGCTGGTGTTGATGCAAAGTCTGTAACTTTACCTATGACTCCAGCCCTGAATTCACTGTCTCTGTGCTGGATGCTCGAGCAGATGTGGATGCTTTTTTCCAGGAGAGTCTTTGACCTTAATGGGGAGCAGATGCGCGAGGCAGCCTGAGGAGCCATGAGTAACTCCTTCCCCTTTCCATTTCAGTTCTGCCAGACACAAGGCATTGAGTATCTGACAGGCAGAGTGTGGATTGGTTTGTGGCTCATCGTCTTCATCTTCATTATCGTGGCAGCTGAAGGGAGCTTCTTGGTGCGCTACATCTCGCCCTTCACCCAGGAGATCTTTGCTTTCCTCATCTCCCTCATCTTTATCTACGAGACCTTCTACAAACTGTACAAGGTGAACCTTCCCCAGGGAGATGGGCTGCCACATCTCTCAATCCCCCAGGAACCTGCTGCTTTAGCATACAGGAGGCAGGGGAACAGGGCCAGCTCAGCCATAGCTTTCCTAGGCGTTCTGCAGAGCAGTTCTTTGCTGGCCTCTCATGCCCCAGCCCAGCTGGCCCCTGTGCCACCACAGAGGCTGGCAGGACAAGCCCTAACCTCTGTCTCCCCTTCTCTTCCTGCAGGAGGCATTAAAGAGGGGCCACTTTTCTCTCCCCAGCCCTCTCCAGCTGGGTAGGTTGCGAGGCGAGGTGATGGATGCTGGGATTGTCCGCGCCCACCATCTACCACCCTCACCTCCCCACAGAGCAGGACACCTCCGCTTCCCCCCGCCCCCAGTAGTGACAGTGCCCCCTGCCCCTCCTTGCGGTGACAGTGCCCGCTGCTTTTCTCACCTGCCTAGGTGTTTGCAGAACATCCTCTGCTGAAGTTCTACCCGCCGAACGTGCAGAGCGGCCTGAATGCCAGCATGCTCTCTGCGGATGCGATGTCACTGGGAATCAGGATGCAGCCCAACACTGCTCTCCTCTCCCTCATCCTTATGCTAGGCACCTTCTTCATTGCCTTCTTTATGCGCAAGTTCAAGAACAGCCGTTTCTTAGGAGGAAAGGTGAGAAGTTTGTGGGACCCAGATGTTAAGGACAAGGGACATGCCAAACAAATAATGCTTCTTGCTACAGAACTTTGTTCTCCAGAGCATTTGGACCGTCCCCCAAAGAAACACCAGCAATCCCTTAAATACCATGCAGAAGGATGGTAGCCTTACCTAGGCTGCAGACCAGAGCTGGCTGTTGATGATGGTATCTGCACTGTCCTGCTCCAGTGAGCTTTGCTGAGAAGTCCTCTGGGCCTTGGGAAGGCTCCTTTGGCCAGATACAAGTCTGTTAAACTGGAGTATAGGAGGAAGAGCTTACAACTTGTTCCCTTTGGACATGTGGTTATGTGGAAAGAGTGGTTAGACATTGGAACAGGCTGCCCAGAGAGGTGGTGGAGTCATCATCCCTGGAGGCGTTCAAAAAAGGTGTAGACGTGGCACTCCAGGACCTGGTTTAGGAGGCATGGTGGTGTTGGGTTGACGGTTGGACTTGATGATCTTAGAGGTCTTTTCCAACCTTAATGATTCTATGATTCTATGTCTCTACATGCAGGGCACCTGTGTAATACCTGGAGCACCATCCAAATAGGGCAGTAGGAGCAATTAGCCAGTCACTTAAGAGTGGCTGGAGGACTGTGTGTTATGTGGGCAGTGGGATGCGCAGCCCCATGGCTCAAGGCTGCGTTCCCTTGCCCTGCTCATCAGCAGTGCTCAGGTTTGCAGTGGTGCTTGGCCCCATCTGGGGCTTCACTTTGCCACAGGCTCCCTGTAGCAGGGTGGGTGCACGGAGCCAGCCCATTCCCTTTGCCAGCGAGGGTATTTGTTCTGCAGGCTCGGCGGATCATCGGAGACTTCGGGATCCCCATCTCCATCCTGGTCATGGTGCTGGTGGATTACACCATCACCGACACATACACGCAGGTAGGTGCCAGTGCCGCCCTCAGAGCCCCTCCTGCAGCCCAGCAGTGATCCCTGTGGCACTGTGGCCTGCTCTTGTGCAATGGGGGATTTGTGTTTCCTGCCTCTTCAGTCATAACAGCACAAAGCAAACAGAGACGCTCCCCTCGTTCTCACTCCCACACTGAAGGGAAGCTCCAAGGGTCTTGCTGAGACTGAGACCAGAGCTACAGGGACTGGAGTGCCCTGGTATCCCTCTGGTATTCCAGCTGTTAGTAGGGGAGGCTTTAGGGGACTGGAGAGATTCAGTGTGGTTAATTCCTTGTTTGCGACTCTAAAAACTTGCAATAAATCAACAAGACATGAACTGGTTATGCACACTGAAGGGGGTGGCATATGGAGTGTTTTCAGTGGGGTACTTGTCATGGGTTCAGTACTTAACATATTTATACTCTCCTTGATTATAGGGTACTAAATATTTTGATCACTTTATCTCAAGCACAATGATATCTTTCCCAGTTCATGCACAAACTTAAATGTTATCAAACCAACCCATCTCACAGGTTTTTTTTTTTCCCCCCTTTTTAGTAGATGTGTAGCTACATCTTTTTGGTTTGGTATTTTTTTTCCCAACTAACGTTGGGGAGAGGGTGAAAGGTAGTTCCTGTTCAGCATGCAAGCTTTTTATCAAGACAGCCCAAGGCTTAACAGAATGCATTTTTATTCATTTAAATTTTAATGAAAAATCTGGTTTTATCAGACGTTAGTAAAATCATGCATTTTGTTACATCCCTTTCATACCCTTCTACACTTCTACAATTAATATCAAAAGCATTATCATTTCAGTATTAACTCAGCATATGTACAAAGCTTTCCGAGAAAACGGTACTTAGTTACACAGCTTAGCTCAAGTACAAGCATTCCAGGAATATTATTCATACTTATGCTGATTAACATAAATGCAAATCATAAACTCTCTCTGCAGTGCTCACGCAGGCAGATAGCAAGAACTGCTGTAGAGCAGTGCAGAGCCGAGAGTTCAAATGCTGATGAACGCAGGGTCGGGACCATGTACAGCTAGGAGTCTGTGTCGTCTCTGATGGGAACACAAACATGATATTCCGTCTGAACATGATCAGAGTGAGGTCATTTCCAGAGAATGTGGCCACTTCTGGGGTTCACACTGCAAAAACAATGCTGAAAAATGTCTTGGAAAAGGCTTGGAAAGTCTGGAAAGCCACCTCAGAGAAGGGTAGACAGTTCAGGACACTTGGTTTGTCCAAGCAGAGGTCAAGGAGCATTTTAACCATGGTCTGCAAACACTGACATGGGGGTGAGGTTCCTGAGGGAAGTTATTTCCTTGGTCTCTTGGACAAAAACCAAGGGAATTTCAATAGCTGAAAGGAAATGAGGCAGGCCCATGTTAGGTCAGGGCAGCTGTCCCATCATCTGAGGCATTCAGAACAGGGAGACCAGGAGGATCAAGGCTAGTCCTGTGTGAGGCTGTGGGCACGTGTGTATTGATGCGTAACTGCTGGGTTTTGTGGCTATACCACCAGAAGCTGAATGTCCCCTCTGGCCTGTCGGTCACATCTCCTCACAAGCGTGGCTGGTTCATTCACCCCATGGGCAGCAGCGGGACCTTTCCGATGTGGATGATGTTTGCCTCTGCCATCCCTGCCCTCCTGGTCTTCATTCTTATCTTCATGGAGACACAGATCACTACGTGAGTAACTCCCCTGCCAATGCCAACCATCGCTAACCCTGGGCAGGCAAGGCTGGGACGGGTGCTGGTGCCATTCGTGTGGAGATGCGCTTGGCATCCCAGTGGGACAGCAAGGACAGGATCCTGGCCATTTCAGACTGTACCTTCTTGGGTTCTCCCATCGTCTCTTGGCTCCCCTCCTGGCATACGGTGTGGTGGAGACGTGCCTCAGCCAAGCACAGGAGGAAACCTCTAACCTGAGGTTGACAGCCACCACCCCTCTCCTCAGCCATCTCCTTGTTGTCCCCATGTGTACTCTCTCCAGGGAGTGAACGTTGTCCCCAGCCACAGTGCTGTCCCTGGGCACTGGGCTGGGCCTGGCACTGACACGGGTTCTTTTTCCTCCCAGGCTGATTGTGAGCAAGAAGGAGAGGAAGCTGCTGAAAGGCTCTGGCTTCCACCTGGACCTGCTGCTCATTGGCACTATGGGGGGTCTTTGCGCACTCTTTGGGCTGCCCTGGCTGACCGCGGCGACGGTGCGCTCTGTCACCCACGTCAATGCCCTGACAGTCATGAGCAAGGCCATCGCACCAGGAGAGAAGCCGAAGATCGAGGAGGTGAAGGAGCAGCGTGTGACCGGAGTGCTTATTGCTGCCCTTGTTGGTGAGCCTCTGCTTGGGTGAAGGAGGCAGGGGGGAGGTCAGGGCTGACCACTTGAATCCCCTGCCAGTGTACCTGCACCACAGGCCAGCCTGCGCTGTGCCTGCTCGCTGCAGGACTGCCCCCACCTACGCTCAGCTCTCCTCTAGCAGCCTTCGGTACCCCCCCCCCGTGGTCAGTCCATCTCTGCAACCCTTCCAGCTAGACCCCTCTTGAGCTTCCTTTCCCTTGCACCCTGGGACAAACAGAGAGGAGGCGGGAGAGGGACGGAGGCCGAGGTGCCTTGCGGAGGGGCTGGTGTGGGCATGGGACATACCATGCCCTGAGCTCTGTCTGTGCAGGTCTGTCCATTGTGATGGGGAATATGCTGCGGCAGATCCCACTGGCTGTGCTCTTCGGCATCTTCCTCTACATGGGGGTTACATCGCTCACTGGCATCCAGCTCTACGAGCGGCTGCTCCTGATCTTCATGCCATCCAAGCACCATCCTGACCACATCTATGTTGTCAAGGTAAGCAAAGGCAGGTTGCAGGGAACCAGGTACTGAGGAGCAGAGGAAAAAGAGGCAGGTGGGGGGAGGATGGTGCTTTGCTAGAGTGATGCTTGGACCCCCCTTGGCTGAAAGTTTGTGCCGAGAAGTAAGCGCAAGCCAAGGTGATACAGCGCTAGGATAGTGATAGGAGTGTATTGCCAGGATGTTGTATGGACGGACTGTTTATAGGAGTGATGCATTGCTTGAGTGGGTGTAGGGACACTGCATTGCCAAGTGGATATGCTGCTAGGTTGCACAGAGGCTGATGTATTATGGAGTTCTGCCTTGCTGTAGAGTACAGGCAGGTAGAGCGTACAGCAGTGTTGTGTTGCCGTACTATGCTATGCGGAAGGGTTATGTTTTGCCAGCTGGGTCTTCATTAATCTCTGTGGAAGGATAATGTGTTCTTAGACTGGATTTACCTCCTTAGGTGAAGACCTGGAGAATGAATCTCTTCACCTGCATTCAACTGGCCTGCATTGTGCTGCTCTGGGTGGTGAAATCTACGGTGGCATCCCTGGCCTTCCCCTTCGTCCTGATCATGACAGTGCCATTGCGACGCTTCGTGCTGCCCCGCTTCTTCCACGACAGGGAGCTCAAAGCGGTAAGCAGATAACTGTCTTCACAGTCTAGCTTGCAATGCTGGAGTGAGGTTGAGGAGATTTGGCAGGCTGAAAGGCTGGGAGGTACTGGGCCAGCAAAGCCTTGGCTTTCCCTGCTGTTGTCTGGGGGTCTTCGTTCAACAGCAATAGGTGGGTGGATGGCTTCCTCAGAGCTTGTAGCCCTGGGAGCGCAGTGTGGGATGGATGGGCACCCTAGGACAAGGAAACAGGATCCTACCACACAGAAGCCTGAAATAAGGGTTTCCTCTTCCGTCCTCTTCCCCATTTATGTCTCATTCATCAAGAGACACGCCATTTCCCCACTGAGACAGTAGCAAGGACAGCCCAGCAGCACACCAGAGCCTGTGGCTGCTTGGCACAGGACCACGTAACCATAGTGCCAGGGTGCTGGTAGCTCCTCGAGCGGTGGCAGCTCCTCTGCTGCTGCCGACATCTGGAGCTCCTGTTGGCGAGCAGCCTGGAGCAGCACCCAGAAGTGGATGCTGCCAGCAGGGGAGGAGGGAGATGGGGCACTGTCAAACAAGAACACTTATAAGAAAGGGCATCAGGCTGGGGATGCATGGATGGGCATGAGGGGCAAAAAAAGGAGCCTGTTGGGAGGGGAAGGAGCAAGAGCTTTGCTCTTCCCAGCGCAGCCCAGCTGCCTGGCTCTCTGCGCACTGCTCCCTCTGCGTCAGGCTTGACCCCTCACTGGGGGCGGCTGTGGCCTTCAGAGCCCGGTCTCTGCCTCTCCTCAGTTGGACTCAGAGGATGCGGAGCCCAACTTCGACGAGGACGGCCGGGACGAGTACAACGAGCTGCACATGCCTGTGTGAGCTGGGAGCTGCCCTCCCCGCTCATGGGACAGGCTGCTCCTGCCTGCTCATCCCTCCCAAGGACTAACTGGAGACTTGCCATGAGTCACGCGATCTCTTGCCTGGACCAACGAATGGCTGTTCCATAGCCCCGCAGGAGGCAGCCCCGGCTCCTGCTGCCCCATCGCTCGCTCAGCAGAGGCTGTGAGTCTCTCTCCTCTTGGACCTGGTGGGCTGAGAGATGCCTCTTACATCCCGAAGCTGCGTGGGTCCCGAGTGCCCGTGGGTCAGGGGTCTGCCCCCTCCCTGCTGGAGGCAGCCTGTGCCTGGTCTCCAGGTGGTGAAGGGGAGCCATGCCAGCTGGTGCCACTGTGTCCCGCTCCATGACCATGAAGCTTGGGTGTCTCAACACCACATGCCACCGAATAGTCACAGGGGTGGGCTGGATGCTGCCTGCGGATGGCCAGTGGGCTTCTCCCAGGCCAGCAGCCTCCTTGCTCGGCTGGCGGATGTCTTGCTCCTGCTCCCTCTTGCCCCCTTCCAGGAGTGCTCATGCTGGGCCTGTGCCACAGCCCCTGGCCCAAGGGGCTGCTGCAGCCTGGCAGACAGACAAGGAGGGACCAGCGCCCTGGCCCTGTCCTCCAGACATCGTGTGTCCAGTCACCCTCCCACAGGACTGTTTTCAGCTTTTGCTCGGCATGCGGGAGGCTGTTTGCTTCCTCCCAATTTTCCCAACCCTCTTCCCAAAGGAAAACCACACAGGGAGGGGAGGCTGAGGACAAGCAGGTATCCTGAAGACTCGAGTGCCTGCCCTCTTGCAGGGACTAGGAGGAGTCCTGTGCCATTCTGCACCTCCACAAAGGTTGCAGGGGTAAAAACTCATCACAGGGCTGCATCCCAGTTCCTGATCCCCACGTTCCTGTCCCTGAGAACAATCACAAACCATATTTAAGAAGCTATACAAGAGATGTAGTGCTGGAGCTCAAAACAGTCCTTTGGGTCCCCTCCCTTTCCCTGTGCAGTGATCCACTGGGTCTGGCTCCCTGCAGCCCTACAAGGAAGTCAGTGAAACCCCCGGCCCCAATTCTGCTGCCATATCAGGGTGACCTTTCACGTCCAGGGGTGCCCTCCAGTAGGAAGGAGCAGCACTCAGCGTGCCCAGCATTCAGCCCCCATCACCTCTGGGCAGCTCCAAACACCTTTCCGCCTGGCAGGGCTGTTCCCTGGGGTCTCCCTGGGCCAGCAGCCCCTGTTCAGAGCTGCCTCAGAAACTGCTGATGGTGCCCTTGCTGCCTGCAGTGGCTCTGAGGGTAGTGCCAGAGGAGATGGGCACCCCAGCCCCTCCCTGATAGTCAGAACTGTAGTGGTCTTGTGGAGGAGGCTGGGATGCTTGCTTCACCATTGGATTTGGGACAAGCCGCTGCCCCAGTTCCCACTTATCAGCCTGGCTCCTGTGAGAGATGGTGGGTGCTTCGTTACCGGGAGGGTCCGACGCCTTCCCCAGGAGGCTGCAGAAATATCCCGCCGGAGAGAGAAACCTCCCCCCGCGGCAAGTTCCTGCCCCACAGCCTGGCCCCCCCACAGGGCCCGGGGCGGAGAGACAAGTGTCTCTGTGTGTCTGTGGCCGTGTGTGTCCTGTCCTCCCCGTGTAGTGTAGGAGGCCCGTTGTCGCTGTGCATTGTGACTCCTCTGACTGTAGTGGAAACAGCTACACCAATAAACTCTTCACAGGAACCACGTCTGACTCTCCGCTTTTGTTTGTTAATTGGCAATAAATTAAATTTATTGAAGTTTCCCAACACAAAACTCTTTCTTGCCCACAACAGCAGCCAGAGAGGGAGCAAGCCCCAGCTGGAGTGGGGACTGTCACCCTGTCACCCACTACCAGCACGGAGGTGGGCTCTCCACCACCATCACCAAGCAGGCTGGTTACTGTGGGCCCAGCTGGAGCCCCCATGCTGGCTGCTGGAAACAGGAGGCTGAGCCCCATATTTAACCAGAAACACATATTCATGCCTGCATGCATCCATACATGCATGCATGCGTGTGCCTGCGTGCTCAGCAGCCCTCGGTGCCCATCTCCTTACCCAGCCTGTAGCCACACACTGAACAGCAGGGCGATGGGCAGAGCACGGAGGAGACATCTCATTAAACACACGTTCCCTCCACGCTTTCTTCCCAGGCAGGAGACGAGCCAGGTCCCTGTGAGCTGCTGGCTGCCTGCAGCCCACATGGTGATGGGTTGGATGTCCTACAGTTGTGCTCTCCTGGGTGCTTCTGCTGGGAGTAGGCGGTGGTCCCACGTCCCACGGTCAGGGTCGCTGGCTGCTCCTGGGACTGGCCGCTGCCGTGGGGTACGTGGCAGAGGGCTGAGCTCGCCTGGCCGCAGGAGTGGTGGCCGTCCTGCTTCTGAGCTGGGCCCGCTGTGGGGCGGGCAGTGCCTGGCCTTGCAGCATCCTCTCCAGGTCCCGGCAGCGCTGCTGGACCTGTGGGAGAGGAGGCAGCGCAGGTGCCTGGCTTCTGACCATCCAGGTAGGCTGGGTGGGAGCATCCAGGAATGTTTCCCACAGGCTGCTCCACCATGTTAGGCAACACTCCCTCTCCCATTCCCCACTCCATGGCTCTCCTTCCTCACACCTGAATGCCCAGGGCTGCCCAATGGGCCATTGATTTGGACTGGAGAGGTTATGGCTCTATCTAGTCCCACAAGATCCATGTCTCCACCTGGATGTCCAGCCCTTTCCATGAAGCTCCCCTGCCTGCAGCAGTGCCCCTGCTCTCGCCCTGGGACGCGGGGCAGGGAGTGCAACCATAGCCAGCGCCCACCCCTTACCGCATCGATCCTCCGGGCGAGGATGGGCCTGACCTCCAGCTCCAGCAGCCAGTCAGCCTCCAGGATGCTGTGGTGGTACTCCTCCAGCTCCAGGCTCTTCTGCAGCTCCTCGGCCAGGGCAGCCTGGTGCCAGCAACCTCCCATAACCAGGCTCTGCCGGGGCCGGGCCAGCTCCGTCCCCTCACCCTGCTGCTGCAGGCGCAGGACGCGGATGCGCCGGGCGACGTGACGGACCTGGGCACGCAGGGTGGCCTCCCGCTCCCCACGGTGCAGCAGGGCCAGCAGCTCCTCCTGGCTCTCCCGCAGCCGGGCTCGCAGCACCCTGGCGCTGCCATCTGCGCCCAAGGGCTGCAGCGGCACTAAGAGGTCAGGCAAGCCCAGGGGAGAGCCAGGCTGCTGGGGGACCCTGCCGCATGGTGGGGGCTGCACAGTGCTGGGAGCCAGCTCTGCTCTGCCCCACGCTGGTGGCTGCTGTGGCAGTGACGGTGATGGTGATGGTGGCAGGGAGAGGCTGTACCTGCTGCAGTGGAGATGGACCCACCGCTGGGCAAGCTCTGCCGTGGCCAAGCTCTGGTGAAAGACCTCGGGGACCAGCCGCAAGACCTTCACAAAGGGCCCCACGCCAACGAAGCCACGCAGGTCACGCAGGCTGCGCGGGCTGAAGACCCGCTCACTGAGGGGCCCCCCCTGTAGCAGCAGCGCCCAGTTACGCCGGTGGGTGAAGAGCTGTGTGGCCAGGCTTGGGATGGATGCCGGGGAGGACTGCCAGGTGGGGCAGGCAGCTGGCTCCTCGTGCATGTACAAGTTCTCGCAGAGTGGGACCACCACCCTGGCATCAAACCTCTCCTTCAGTGTGCTCAGGTGCTGCAGATAAGAGGCCAGCCAGCCCACATAGCTGGCCACGTCAGGGCTGGCGGAGCCGGGCCGGTGCTGGGCGAGCCTCTGCAGGTGCTGCCAGCTCTCCACCTGCCCTGAGGGGCTCTGCGGCAGCACCACCAGCAGCACGTGGTACAGGCTGCGCAGGTCGAAGCCCTGCCGGCACTGCTGCACGTGCCTCACGAAGGCGCTGATCTCCCCTTCGAGGGCAGAGTAGAGGGCCTCCATTGGCGGCCACGGTGATGGAGCGGAGGCAGCCAGGATCGCAGGTCACCCACACAGTCCTGGACTCTGGATGCGCTGGAAAATGCAGCGCACCAGGATGCAATACATGGGCTGCTGCACGCCGGATTGCTGCGGGGGCTCTGGTTTGGGTCACGTGTGTGGGCTCAGCCAGCAGACGGTGCTACCGAAGGCCAGCGTGCTGCTTTGAAGGATGGGACATCTGGCCAGCTCGGATGAGTTGGTCCCGGTTGCCCTGCTGGAGAGGAGATGGTGGGTGGGTGGGGAGGAGGGCAACAGGGGTGGGCTGGGGTGGGAGAAGTGAGGGAGCTGCAAGTGGTGAGCTCAGAGGGGTACCCCCAGTTTTGCAGAACCAGAGAAGGCAGAGGCTGCTGGGTGCTGCCACACCAGGGAGCACGCTGGACTGCAAAATGCTGGTACAGTGCAGGGAGAGGATCGGAGAGGCTGCCTGCAGCCCCTGGGGATGCAGGGTGGGGGGAGAACAGCCTGGGTGCCTGCAGCCCCCCAGCTGCCCTGGAGCATGCTCTGGGACGAGGCGAGTGTCCTCCTGCTCCCTAGAAGGGGACTCGGTCATGCTGGACCAGATCTGCACTCTGACCAGCAACTTCTCTCACCTCTTTGCTGTTTGAGAAGAAGTTTATCTTTACAACAGTAAGCAGCCACCCTTGCCTGTCTGGAAAACTAAAAATAGGAGGTCTGTTCCCGAAACTATCAAGTGTATTATTTTAAACCATTGTGTGTTTAGGCAAACTATTTGGGTTTCTGTTTCTGCCACCCGGGTTCAAGTACGCTCAAGCTATCTTCTCCAGCTATTTTTATTCTCCGCAGCCAGGAGGGGCTGGCACATCTCTGCTGTGAGATACCACTGGCAGCCGTTCACATGGTTGTGTGGCTGGGAAGTTAAGGAAATTGCTGGCTAAGACTATCCCCACGACAAAACGGGGAACCAGTGCCATTGGCAAAGTTTCCCCTTTCCCCTGTATATCTGGAAGTCCTTGCCTAGACTATGCTGTCTGCTATCCAGGAACTCAAACTTCATAAAAGTAAATTAAAAAATCCTTTTTCCTCTTCCCAGTGAGGAGGGGGTTGTGAGCCCATCACCTGAGGGGGCAGGTAAAAATGGCAGGAAGTGGCAGCACGGCATGTTCCTGGCACTGCAGGCTGGAGGGGGCGAGAGCGGCTTCAGTTGCATTTGCCTTCCCCAAGCGTCTGCCAGTGGGTTTGTTTAAGTGTGAGTTGCACCAGTTTGGGGGGAGCAGAGCTGATGCTGAGGGGGAAGATGCCTGCACGTGAAGCCCCAGAGACCAGCTAAAGATTGGCCCCAGCTCACGGGTGCCGGGGTCCAGCTCGCTGTTGCAGATGCTGAGGACGGCCAGCAAGTACCGCCAAGCACCGGTGACCTGGTACATCCCTGCCGCGGCGCCAGCCCCACGCTCTCTGCCCCTTTCTGCCCTCCATCCACCTCCCCTCTGCGTCACTTGAAAGAAGGGACTCACCAGCCCCAGGAGAGGCACCAGGGAGAGGAGAAAGGGCTGAACCGGGCCCTGCTGCCTGCCAGGGGAGGAATCTGCCCTCCTTGGGCATGGACACAAACCTTCCTCCCCATGGGAACGGCAGGTTTGGACGTGTCCCTTGCGCCAGAGCCAGCCTTTCCTGGAGCTGGTTGCCAGCCCCGCAGGCATTGCCATGGAGCTACAGGGGAGAGATGCAGCTTCCTCCAGCCCCTCTCTCTCGCACAGGTCTTTGCAAAGGACACTTCTCTCGCAGGGATGCCTGAATCCTGGGCACGGGGCACAGGCTTGGATAGCACATTTCTTCAATACAAGTGAGTACAACTATGCATGGCCCTGAATTTGTCCCGAAGGCTTGTCTGGCCTTGGCAAGAGGGAGGCTCCTTAGCCTTGGGCTGTTTGCTGCCTGTCTGCCGCCTTGGGCCGCTGCCCTCTCCCGCCCAGTGTATCGCCCTTCCAGGGCTCTTCAGCCCTCCGGCTCGCTGAGGTGCCTGGGCTGGGACTGCTCCCCAAAGGGACTCTTAGGAGAAGTAAATGGTCTCTCAAGGGAGTGAAAATGGGGAATGGGAGCAAACCCTCCGTTAGAAACCTCTGATGGGGACAGCACCCCTGGAAACAGGGGTCTGACCCCAACAGTTCGCCTTCCACCTCCACCTGGCTGCCCACGGGAGTGGCAGCCTTGACCACGATGTTTCAGCCTGCTCAGCGAGCAAGTCCTGCCTGCTCGGAGAGCTGGCTGGGGCTGTGCCCAGCCCTCCGGCCTGGCACTGGGACCCTGTTGAGAGGGAGCCAGGGGCCCCGGGCTGGGAGCTCTTCGCTGGCAACAGCACTGGGAAACTGCCCCTGTGCCTGTACAAGGTGCCCCTGTCTGGGTGCACGCTTTTGGCTGGGGTTCACCTACCCATGAGCCGCTGTGTCTCGCTGTGCAGAGGTGGCTCACCTGAGCTCCCCTGCAGAGAGGGGCAATGCTGCTGTAAGGTCAGGACAGGGAAGGCTCAGCCTGAGCTCTGAAATGTGGCTGCCAAAGCTTTTTCCTGCAGGGAGCAGCAGGGAGGTGGGCTGGCACCCATGGGTGTCCTGCCTTGCTCAGAGGGGGCCATGCAGGAGCCAGAGCAAGGACAAACACTGAGCACCAGTGCTGCGCAGCATCCCCCATTGCTCCTACCACATTGCTCTGTAACCTCCTGGGCCATGGGCTGCCAGATGTGACCTTGCTGCTGAGCAGGACAGGCAGGTAATTCCCTTCTGTAGACTTCTGCAGAGAGGGGGGACTTTGTGGTCCCTGCTGCGGGAGCCCAGCTGGATGATTGCCTTCATCTATCAGCCCAGTGTCCCTGGTGGATGTCCCCCCCTCCAGCACACAGGGTGCAGCAACATCACTGGGGCTGGGAGAGGCTGGGGAGCAGCCAGCTCCTGCTGTGACAGGCTCTTGTCCCTAGAAAGGACAGATGGCCAGATGCTGGGGCCGGTTCCTGGTGCTCTGAACTGGGACTGCACTCGCTTTCCAGCCCTGAAACGGACCTTGAAACCAAGCGCTCTGGCAGACGGGAGGTGTTAGCACAGCCTTGCCTGCTCCCTGGGTTTGCTAACCCAGTAGCCCAGCATTGCCGGTTGCCTCCTGGGGACTTAAAAGGGACACGTACACCAAAACAGGGCAGAGATTGGCATCATTTTGGCTGCAGGTGCACAGCGAGGAGAAAAGCTCTCTCCTTTAGCATAGAAATGATTTTGCAGGCTGAAGCTGCACAGGCGAGATCAGGAAGAGGAAATGTACTGAGCTCTGGCTACCAGCACCCATCAGCAGACCTTGGCCACAGCCAGGGGTAGTGATATGACACCATTTAACCTCCTCCCTTGCCTGGGTTTATCGTGCAGCCGGAGACAAAGACAGAGAGCTACCCGTGCCTGGTAAAACAGCCCAGTCTGGGAAGTGACTGCACCACAGCTGGCTGACACACTTTCTACAGTATGAATCCCGCAGTAATGGTATCTGTGAGCAAAGCCCTGCTTACACACTCAGTTAAGCAGAATCTGTAAGGCTGTTTGTAACAGAGCCATCTGTGACCTCCACAGCATCATGCCATTAATAGCAAGGCTTGGTCTGGGTCAAACAAAAGCAGGGCAGGCTTAATAGGAGAGGAAATTAGGTGGTTGTGCTTGGCTGGCCTCATCCCCGCATGTTCCTACTGTAATTATAGCCTTGTGCAGCTCAGCTCTCTTATTCAGCGATCTTGCTGCCAGGACTGCATTTCTCATGACCGAGGTGCAAAAGCTGCACGCAGACATGTTTTGGCCCCAAGCAAACCTGCAGCAGCACGAAGGGAGCAGCAGCAGGGAACCTCGGCGCATCACTGCTGGGAGATGGACATGTGGCCCAGGATGTGGCAGGGAAGGGAGGGAAGGGTTGGGCTGGGGGAACAAGACCCCTATCTGCAGAGAAAGCTGGAGATACCTGATTATGGGTTTGGTCCATCCAGCACGGCCAAGTGCAGATGGGGCTGGTAGAAAGTCACAGCTAGCGCTGGCCCCAGTGGTGCAGCTCGGGAGGATGCTTCAGAGGCCAAGGAGTGGCACACAGTGACAGTTGGGTGGATGTTCCCAGCATCTACCCTCTGGTCCATCTGCTCCAGCTCTCTGCTCTTGTGCTCAGGCTGAAAATGAAGAAGACATCCTGTTTTCCTGACCTACAGAGAAAGGGCAGTCCTGAAGGGCATTCCTGCACCTGGATGGGATAAAAAGCTTTTCGCACTGTGGTCAGACTAAGCAGGGATGCAGTCGCCCTTGGCCTGGGGTCTGTCGCGTGCAAACGCAGCACTCTGCACTGCAGTGAGAGGGGCTCGCTGCTGACGGTGACTGAAGTGAGACGGGAACCAGGGCAGATAAACACACACCCCCCACACTGTCCCCCCTTGCAAGGAGGGCTCCCCCTGACACTCCCGCTCTCTGGGGGAGCAGGTGCTGCAGTGCTTGGTGTGACCCTGTGAAAGCCTCTCCAGGCGGCCTTAATCACATTCCTCTGCAGCAGGGACACATCTGGTACAAACATGATCCTGTCCCCAAGGAGCCTGGGCTAATTGCTGCTGCAGAGACCCAGAGCAGCCCCGGGCAGGGAGAGCTTCGGCGCAGCTTTGATCGCCATCATCCTCACCTTGCAGGGATGGGGCTGGCTTGCGAGCAATGGGGCAGGAGGGGAGGTCCACAGCTTTGTGTTGAGTTGGGGCAGTCCGAGCCTGAGCTGGCCTGGCCAGACCCTGTCCCGCTCTGAGCTGTGGCCAGGCTCCCCGCAGGCTGGGAACAGGAGAAGGGAGGAACTGCTCTTTTTTTAATCTGATTTCAAGCAATTGTGAAACTGGGGTGGGGAGGGGGCCAGGGCTGCGGGGACAGCGTGTGCCCTGCTGTGTGTCCCCTTCCCCTCGCGCACGTGCAGTCCGTGGCAGGAGAGTGCCTCGGTGTCTGGTGCTCTGCCAGGGTCAGGCCACTCCTGCAAAGGGACACACTTGATACCTGGTTGCTGTTTCTCAGTAGTTCTCCTCCTTTTTGAGAACCCTCCTCTGGCTGCCCTGTGCTTTGGGCAAGGGGGTTTTGGTGGCCCTGGCAAAGCAGCAGGGCCTGCTGGCAGGGACTGCCATGGTGGCGATGCATGGCAGAGCCCAGGTGCCCTCCCACTGCGTCCATGCCTCCCTGTGCCCCCAGCTGGGTCCAAGGTACCCTGCCTCTGCTGCTGGCTCTCCCAAGTGAGATCATCCCAGGGATAATGGTGGAGGAGATCAGTTCCCCGCCCTATGAGCGCAGCTCCGATGAGCCATTGGGGAGGTAGCACCCGCGGCTGAGGTGTCACAGCTTGTTCTCTCGCAGGCGATGGGAGAGCAAGCCTGGCAGATGCTCGCCACCCACAGTGGGGCATGCTGGCCTGCCCGCCTCCTAGCCGTGTGCCAGACCCGTGGCAGAGGAGGAAATTAGGATATTGTCTGGTGTCCAGGAGGAATTCCTGCCTTGGCTTGTTCCTGCCAGTCCTCCGCCGACCTTCCCTCGATGTGGAAAGCCCAGCAGGAAGCTGACTCACTGTCTGCTGCTGCCACGGCTGGGTGCGGGGCTCTGCTGCCTGCAGCACTGGAGGGCTGCTCCTTTCACGGATGCAGGAAGAGCTCATCGCCCAGACCCCCCCAGCACCCGCCCGCCCTGGCTCTCCTCTGCCAGAGCCCGACTCTCTGCCGACAAGCAGAGGAGAACAGCCATGGCACCCTGGTTTCTGTGCCATCTGCAGCTGGGCTGGCAGGAGGGCTGGGAGCTTGCCAGGTTGCCGGCATCACTGCCAAACACGTGGGCAGTGCTGCTGCACCAGGCTTGGGAGCAAGAGGCAGCCCTGAAGTGGGGAGGGGGGCTGATGGCCTGGAGAGGGGTCCCAGGCTCGTCCTGCGCGTTGTGGCCCATGTCAGCCCTTGTTGACTGCTTCGTGTTCATTGTGTCACTGGCGTGGCAGCCAGCCCCAGAGCTGCCAGGGTGGCAGAGGTGAGGTGCCAGACATGTGGTGGTGGCAGCATCCAGGTGGCCGGCGATGGCGAGTCAGCACTCACCTGCTTATCAAAGCTCTGCAAAGGAGCAGATGTTTGTAGCCATTCCTTCCTGGTGAGCAGCACCTAAAAAGATTTAGAGGACAGTTCAGACATCTCCCTTTCCAGCTGGGCTATATGAATGTAGAACTAGCGATTTAATCCTGTAACAGAAAGGAGCAAATATCAGGCATAAGTTTCATATCAAGATTCTTGCCACCTTTCCTATCAGGCTGATGGAGCACAGGGCTGACAGCATCAGTCACTGCTGCTGCATTTGGGGAATCCAATGTTTATCGCCTGGTAGTTTGGAAAGCTACTTTGTTCTGAGGACTGGGTAAAGCTACCTTCTTCTTCCCTCTTAGAAGGTGTCACTCGACAGTAGTCTTAATACTAAAAACCTTGTCTTTTGAAAGGTTGGTTCCTCACCTCACCCTGGGCTTTCTGAGCCCTGTTAGCCCCTGCCTCAGAGCTGCAGGGAGGTCTGCCAGGCTGGAACAGCGGCTGCTCCCTTACAGCCCAGCAATACCTGTGCCGCATCACTGTGGCAAAACTACAGCAGTTATGGGCTTAGAAATTTTTTCCATCGTGTGTGTGTGGAAACACAACCTTGCAGCACCTTCTGGGAGCTGATGAACAGGAAAGGGAAAGCAAAAGGGAGCTCACAAGGACCCTGGCCTGGGAAACACGGGTAAGGCCCCAAGTTTATGATGAGTGCTTTTGGGTTGCTTAGTGTGTTTGCTGGGAATAGGTTTGCTGCTAGCTTGCCACTTCATTGTCAGATCTCCCTTGACATGCAGCTGTGAGGGTCGTGCCTTGATGGGCAACCCACCCCTGGATGACAGGAACCATGGCCAAAGTTTCTCCACTGGAGAAGTCTGGGAGGGAACATCTGGTGCTGGAGGTGCCTGCTGGTGCAGACCCCTGGCAGGCAGGCAGAAGAGGTACAGGAGAGGTGTGCTCCTCAACTTTTCCATGGCTGTGAGGAGCTCCACGGCCCTCTGGATACCACCCAGAAGGGAGAAGCTGAACAGCCAAAATGGTCTGCAGAAGCAGCAATAATAGTGGAGGAGGAACTGCCCTCCCGTGGGGAGAAGGCTGCCTGTGGCAGGAACAGCCCGATGACAAACGTGCGGCTGCAGAGGGGACTGTCAAGGACAAATCAGTGTTGAGTTGATCTAATCCCCTTCACTAACAGGGTAATTGGCCTTGCGGATAGAAGTATTAGATGTGAGATAAGGACTGTAGTTAGGCTTCTGGCGCCGTCTTGCATGATGTTTTTGTAAAACAGGGAAAGTGCTATAGATTAAGTTAATCCAGCACAAGTAGGAAAGAGGTTGGATGGTCATGCCCAGGGTAGCTCTCAGTGACTTGATATCAAAACAGAAGGACACATGACAGTGACACATATTAGGAAACCTTACGCAAAGGTCCAGGTAGTGAAGGTGGAAGAAGCTGGTGGGGGTGGTTGTCACAGGCATCTGTTGCAGTGGCCCAGGTGTGAGTCTGTCTTGTGGCAGAGATACTGTCAAGATACTGCCACCCCCCTCAGAACCCCATGTCTTTTAAGTAGTTCAAAAAGCACATTATTGACAAAAAAAATCCCAATCCGAAAAACTCCCCCCCACCTTTGTTTGATCTCTGTCTTTCTTTCAAAATAAAGAAGTGATTTCTTACTACTGCAAGAAACACGCCCCCAGAGTAGGTACTTGTGGACTGTGATCTGGCCACGCTTTTTTGACAAACTTCACCCAGCCTGTTGCTCTATGCTAGCTGTTCCAGATCTGAGAGAGATAATTTTGAAGTGCTGTCAGGATTCCTGTTAACGGTCTCTCTCACGGTATTGTCCTACGCTGACCTTCTGAAGGGACCCTGAACCCAAAATGTTTGCTATTGCAGAAGGCGTCAGTTGTCCTTCCAAACCCCGCGCTTGGCTGCTATGGCTGTACGCAGAGGTGGTGCCTCCTCCCCGCCGCACGCCCGTGCGTGGCACTGGCCGCTCGGGCTCCGCCGGCGCCTCCCGCACCCCAAACCCTCCTCCGCATTCCCCTCTGGAGGTGCTGGCGCCTCCCCAGCCAGCGTGACCAGCCCCCGCTCCTCCTAAATGCTCAAGCACACGCCGAGCCGG
>WAAD01024673.1:767153-874156 GCA_013389945.1 Fregata magnificens
CTCCCCGCGGGGCTCGCCGCGCCCCCGCTGCCCCCTCGCCAGGGCGGTCCCGGCTGCACTTTTTCTTGAGCGCTGGGATGCGGCGGGTTTTGTCCCCGGGCCCGGCGCGGCACCGGGCAGCCCTTGTGAGGAGCCGGAGCCCGAGCGATGTGCGGTTCCAGCACTTCGGGCTGAGGGCTGCTTGCGGGGGGAGAGGATTTGTCGCATGATAGTCATGGCTGCCCAGAGACGGCTCGCATGCTGCTTTAATCCCCTGGAGCCACTTAAGGGTCCGGAGCCTGCTCCTGCCTGTGCGTGCATGTCACAGCTCGGCTCGCGGCACGTGGCACCGGGCCAGAGCCGAGCCGGTGAGGAACCGGGAAGCGTCCGCCTCAGTCCTCCGCCTGCTCGGTGCCTCTGCCCAGTCACCTTCACGCTGGCGGGCAGAACGGGCTCTGGCGGAGCCAGGCTCATCGTCCCTTTGGATGTGGGCTCTGGCCCCGCGCCCTTTCCTTGGGTGTTTGCAACAGCCTCGTGGGGCACTGCGCTGCCCGGGGCGGGGAAAGTGACGTGCAGCCTTAATGCGTGTGGCCCGGTGCCGTGCACGACCCGGACCCCCCAAAATTCTCTCTGCCTCTTTCCTTGCCTGAGTATACGCAGGTTTCCAGCCCAGCCTGATGCTGCCTTTGGTCGTGAGGGCCAGGCGGGTGCGAGGCTGGGGCAACCCTTGCTGGCCCCGTGGGCGACAGCGGGTGCCCATGGCACTGGCAGTGGGCACGGCAGGCACTGTGGGGTGACGGGGCCATCCTGAGGCCTGTGGCTGAGCTCTGAAAGCCTCCTGTTTGGGGCCAGGGGCATCAGACATCGCCACCCCTCCAACCCCCAGTTGGTTTCCAGACCATTAAACCTAGTGTCAGGCCCTTGCCGTGTCCTGGGTGCGGTGGGGGAACTGGCAGCCCCCCTGGAGCAGCCCGTTGTCGGTGGGCTGGAGCAGCTGATGGGCTCGGGCCTGCCCCCTCCCCGGTGAAGCACTTTCTTTATCGGAACAGATGTTTTCCCAGATCTGGCCCCAGCGAGGAAGGAGTGGCTGCCCCGGGGGCTGTGCGGCTGGGGCTGCCCGGAGGCATGCACAGCACATCGCCCAGGATCCTTTCAGCCATTAACTGATTAACCTGCTGCTCCTGGAAGCCTGGGCCGCCTGTATCTAATCAGATGGAGGCCTGGGTTTCCCAAAGGGCCATTTCACCAGAGCCTTTATGCCCACCCCCTCTGTCACGAGGAACCTCCTGGCCTCTTGCAACAGGAGTAGCCACCGAGGAGCCTGAAGCGCCTGATGGGAATGGGAGGCTGGAGAGGGGCTGCCCAGAGGTGTGTGTCTTGGCAAGTAGCACCCAGCAGAGGACTGCCTGCTTTGTCCGGCTCCACTTGTCCGGGCATGATTCTGCTGTCGTCTGGAGAAACAAGGATTTCTAGGGAAGGGCTGAGGGGCAGCCCTGAAGCCAGGGACTCTCTAGGAGTGTTACATCTCTTGTAAATCATGGGCTTAAACCCTGCTGAAGCAAGGTGGCCAAGCCTGGAGAGCTGGGGCGAGCGTGTGTGGGAAAGCATCAACCTTTGCTTTGCAGGAAAGGCAGTGGGGGTGGGAGGGGGGGACGTGGCTTCCCTGGAGCGGGAATGTTTGGCATTTGCTGCACCCCAGCCACTCTTCCTCCTTCTCCATGGGGGGTTCTTCGTGGGAGGGCAGCGCCTGAGCAGAAGGGAGTTGCTCCACCTCTTTCTGCTGCAGCAGAAGCCAAGCTTGTCCCAGGGGATGCATGTCATCCCTTACAATGAATAGCTTAAACACCAGTGTGTTGTTGGTCTTGCCTTAGCAGGCTCCCATGCTGTGCTTGCAGCATTTAGATACCACACTCAGCGATGTGGTCAGTGTCTGGGGTTAGGTGGGGATGCCGTGGGTCTTCCCAGCTTCCCCGGTTCCTTCCTCGGCACGCTGGAGACCAAAGGAGTTCCTATTCTTTGAAGTTTATCTATGATAAGTGGCTTAGTGATGTGTTCAACCTACTTATCATCCTGGCTCTGCCAAGGGGGGGGAACAGTTTTGGCTGGTTGTGTCCGCTTGACGCTGCTGAAGGGGCTTTCCATGTGCCATGCCCTCCTCTGACTGCTGACCCCGGGGACGTTGAGCTGGCGGGTTGCGTGCTGCCGCCACTCTTTCCCTGCAGTGTCCCAAGTGGGCCAGATTAGAAAACCTTCATCCTCAGCAAGTGGTACAGCACAAAGATGTGTGCCTCTGCCATCTGAGGTCTGGTGTGCCGCATGGCTCGAGGATGTGACGGATGACGCCTTTGCTCCAGCCGGGTATGAGCAGAGGAGGCAAGATGGTGTGTGCGCTTTGCCGTCTCCTTTCTTGGCTGCTGCAGCGAGTCCTGTGCCCAGACAGGGAGGAGGGGCCCTGGAGGCCAGGGCTGTGGCGTGGTGACTATGATAGTTTCCCTGTGTGTCTGGAGCGTGGGCAGGATGTGGGGTGACACAGAGGATGTGACTCGCTCTCCAATTCCCCCCAAGGAGCAGGAATGTCGTGGCCAGGGCTAAAGGAGACACCTCTCCCATCCCGTCCCTCTCCGCTCTCCAGTGGGAGTGACCAGCCAGCACAGCCCCACGGTCATCCTGCACTGAGCAGCAGCATCCACTGGAGCCACAGATGCCGCTCTCCTTCTGCTCATGTGCCGCTTGCCTAGAAATGCTGGCATTTTAAGCGTTAAACAGTTTTTCTCATTGCTCTTTTGGTGAAATGCAATGCTTTTCATCTGAATACATCCCCCAAAGTCCTTAAGTTTTCTGACATAGGAAGAGAAAGGCAGGGGGGTCCTGTGCTCATCTCCTGCATGGCTGTGGTGGTCTGAGCTGTCCTTCCTACAGCTTGGCCTGGTCTTCACTTGCTGTCCCCCATCCTCCCCTGGCTACAGCCTGTCTCTTTTTTGTGGCCTGGGACATCTGCCATGGAGGTGGGGAGAGGAGCCACTTCCCCCAGGGACACACGCAGACCGGCGAGGGGTCTCATGTGGAGTCCTCAGTCCATGGAGGAGTACAAGGGCTACCTGAGTTGCCACCATGCATGCATCTGAGCTGCTTTCTTGGCCCCAAACTGAGGTGGGGAGCAAGCAGCTCTGCCAGGTCTCTTTTGCTCTGGCAGCTTTGCCCTGGCTGCTGCGCGGGTGTGCTGACTGCTTGATGCAACTGGGAAGTGTCTGACTACTCCACAAAGCCATCAGCTAGTTTGCAGAGTGTGGCCCTTTGCTGGCCACGTGATACTCAGCTGCACATGCTGTCCTCCAGGTGTCTGATGGCTCCTTAGTCCTGGTGTAAACTCGTGTGTGTAAGCATTTGCAGACAGAGTACGTGGGTAAGGAGAAGATCTGAAGGGACTTCTCTGTGAATGCATCTTTGCAGTGTGGAGCCTGCCTCCTGCAGCAGGTACAGGACTGGTCTGACTTTTGGTTGCACATGAGATTCTCACCAGCTTTGAGCTTTCAGTTGAAGCTGCCTGGCTGCATCATTCAGAGATCAGTGTCCCCAGGGAGCCCAGCTTCTGCTGGCTGGGGAGGGCTTGTACGTGGTATCCTGGATTGGATTTCTCAACAGCTTGGTTTGCCCTCCCCACGCTCCCTGAAGTTGGGAGAAGGTGGAGTTCCTGTGAGAGAGGAGTGTGGCCGGATGTCCTGGAGAATCCTTCCAGAGACTCCTGTCTGAGATGAGGGAAATGGTTCAGCTGACTTGGATGACGCTGACCACGAGTGATGTGCTGTCTTTCCAGATAACAGTGAGCTGAGTGCCCCTGTTAACAACCCTTGGCTTAGGAAAATGCCATCTTGGAAAGAAATGGTAGATAGAGCGTCATCGTCTTCAGCAGTGGGGCTGCTCCATGAAGGACTATTCCCACCAAGCTTCGCTCCTCCCCTGAGGACCACATGCTTTGCTGACTTTCCCTGATGACCTCCTCTTAGTTTACCAGGAATATTGTGACCTCTTAGAAAAGAGGATCTGGAGAGATTGGGAAAAGACAGAGAAATGCTGACTATTACATCCATGCTGCGTATGCAATGCTCTTTGAGTCAATACCAAACAGAGCAACCCCTCTCTGTTTAAGTAGTCTATGTAGCTCAGCTAAAGAGAAGTACCACTGCCCTTGAAGGTATCCATGGGGCTGGTGTAGCATGGACGTTCCTATGTGCAGAATCCTCCACCCCAGCCACATCTCCCCAAAACCGTTCAGAGCGGTAAAGAGGCAGATGTAAGGCGAAAGGACCTGGCTGCCCTGTTCTGGAGCAGCGGCGAAGAAAGCTCTTGTGCCAAAGGTGACATGAAGAAGTGTCTGGCGGTAGAGAGGAAGTCCTGTTAGCTCCCTCCTTAAGGGCATTTGTCTGGAGCCAGGCTGCATGAGCTGCAACCTTGTCAGATCCTATCAGCGGCATGAGGGTGGGCTGGCGCAGGCGCTGGATGGGAGCCCCCACGTGAAGGGAAGCTGGGTCTCCCTGGGCCAGCCTGCAGCTGCCCCATCGCTGCCTCCAAAACCACCTTGTACCGCTCTGGTTTCACTTCTTGCCTCACTTTTTTTTTTTTTAACATCATAATCACAAATGTTTCACAATTTCTTATTTCCCATTTTGCTTTAAGGAGAATGTGTGAGCTATTTAAATGTGCTCATTAAGACTGAAACTTCTGCGAGTCTGGGTTTCCTGGTTATCCTCCAGTTACCCTAAGCTCTGCAGTTCTGTCTCCTCATTTCCATCTGAGGTTGCACGCAGTTCAGCGGTGCTGTAGAGCGAGTCCCAGGAAAAACACCTACGGAGGGCCTGTCTGCCATACACCGGTTGGCACAGCATCTGGGGACTCTTGGGTCCTGTCATTATAAACACAATAATTATCGTAACAACTGAACCAGTGATGGGCCCTCTCATAGATAGAGTGATCAGCGTATTTGATGAGAAGGTGGAAATCCGGCTTAGGATCAGGGCTAGGTATTAATCCTGTTTATTCCTACTACCTGTGTCTTGAGCCAATGATGAAAATTTGGCGGAATCACACTTTCTGGAAAGGCTTCTTCTTTCTGGAGGATCCCCTGCTTTTTGCAGTTTCTTCAAGTGGTTACACAACCTGGTTTTAAAATAAACCCTGCTTCATTCCTAAAGTGTCTGGCAGCTCCATCCATTTTTGGGACCTACTTTTCTTCTGCTTCATGAGAGTTGTTTCGTCCCAAATAACTTTTCTGTCTGCAAGAAATTATTCTCTGGCGCCGGGTTGCCGACAAAGGTGAGGCAGCAGGTAGCAGAGCAGTGGTCTCAGTACCGCTGGCAGCAGCGTCCTCTCAGCAGGGTTTAGTTAGTTGAGTATGCAGGGACCAAGCTGAGGTTGGCAGCCCATGCTGGGCCGCATGCTGCTGTGATCCCGCTGCTATCAGTGTCTGGGCTAGATAGGGCAGCCCTAGCTCTGGCAAATCTACATAATGACATGAACGTTTTCACAAGTACTTTTGCATTACAAAGGATCTTTCTGAATAAAGAAAATGACAGAATTTTTTAGATTTTCTCTGGAAGGCTTCTTTCTCACACCTCAAAGCATAAGTAAGCAGTAAACTTCCTTGCTCCTGTTTATACATCCCAGACATGCATCAGCTCTTGTTGCATCCAAATGTCCTGGGAGTTTCTGTTCAGCAATTTGCAATCCTCTTTGGATCTGTGACTTTCCAGAAGACATTCTTCTGTTTGAAGTGCTCCTTGCATTCCTCCTCCCCTGAAGCTGACCTTTCAGTTTGACTGTATTTTAATCCCGTTTTGTTCAAACAAGCGGACTGTGGAATCCACACTGCTCTGATGGTCTCATCCTTGTGGGTACTTACTGATCTACCAGATGTTGGCGTCTGCTATACTGTCAGCACTACTTTTGATTTTTAGGTCCTTGATGAGAATACAAAATGGTACTGACCCTGTCTCTGCAGGGGTTTGTTAGGAACTCCCTCAATTAGTCATGATTTTCCCCATTCATAACAACTGTTTAGAGATCCCTTTGCTGCTGTTTGCTTCTCAAGGGCTGACTTTTATCAGAATACTGATAAAAGTACGTTGCTGCATGAGCAATGCCATGAGAGTCTGTTACTGTCCTGCTTATCTCCTATGGTTGGTTGCTAATCAAAGAACAAAGACATCTTTTTGACTAGAATTCTTTCCACATGCTGGCTGGCACTGGACAACAATTAAAGCTAGAGTATCTTTAAGTTGGAAAAGCTGAGGGCGAAACCTCTGTATTTTCCCTGGGGTTGTCAGACTAGGCAACCCGTGGTTCCTTGGGATAATTCTGCTATGGCCCTCATTTAGGGTCTGACCCTTCCAGTCTCTTGGAATTTCCTTAGCATTACCAGGCTTATCAAAAATGAGTATCAGCTGGTGAGAAACTTTATTGGACAGATCTCTGGGAACTCTTGGACCTGTTGATTTTTAAAATGTTTTACGTCCTTTCCATTTACTAATATATGGGAAAGCACTTCAGGATCTCAGTGTGATGCAAGAGGGGTGCTTTCCAGGGCTGTTTATTAAAAACGTATGCACGTCTCCATCATTATTCACAATGCTATCATCCCCATCTAGTCGCTGGATGCTGCTACTAGCACGTGGCTTTGTCCCCAATGATTTTAGAAGAGCAAATAGCGAAACATGGACTCTACTGTCTTTACTGTCTCCCAACTTCTTACTTATGTGGGCTGTTTCCTCCATTTTTCCTCACTTTCACTCTTATTTCCAGTTGGCTGACAGTGCATCCCAGCTCAGAGGCACTCCACTTGCTTGCCAGGCGGTATTTGAGGGAGAGACACCGAGGACAATCAAACACTAGGAAAATGTCTCACGTGAAGAGTTTGAAAAAACAGAGAATACTTTATTAGTGAAATGACAAATAGGGGGAGACACGGCAAAAGAGCAGAAAATAATGGATGAGACAGAGAAGGTGGATTGGATTCCTCTGTTCCTCCACCTCTGACTGCATGAAAAAAGGATTTTCTGCTTCACAGGGATGAGACTGATTAAAACGTGTACTTTTCCATATAATGTGTGAGTAGATGGTGGAACTCACCATAGCAGGGAATTATTGAAGTCAAGGATGTGGCAAGATGCAAAAAGGTACTGGAAATAATCCCAAATTATGCATAATAAACATTGCAGAAGAAGTACTGTTTCAGGGCTCTCATCTGAGATTTTTACAAAACACATTGCATAGTGGCTGCTCAGAGGCAGGATGCTGGAGCTGCCTTCTCTGTGACAGACTGCGGTATCCTCGTGGCTTCCTGAGGCCCTGAGCTCTCCTCTGTGGACCTCGAATGCCACTCAGCTGTCCATCAGCCCAGCTTCAGCCTTGAAGCCATTGGCTGAGTTTGAGAGAGGGAGGGAGCTGCAAGGAAGCTGCCTCACTATATGTTTGGTGGCAAGAGGGAGAGGAGACCCAAAGCAACGTCCATGTTGAGGGAAGGGCAGGGATAACTCTTCACTTGCTTTGCAGCAGCTAGCTGATCAGTGAAAGCTTTTGCTGGGACCAGGCCAGGCTGGGGTTTTGCACGTGCAATGTTGTCTCCTTCTCCTCAGGGCTTCCACAGAGAAGATGTGGGAAAGCTGACATTGCTGAGATGTGTCGGGGGCATTCAGAGACAGGGAATACACATCTATAGCTATCTAGGCTCTATGAGTAATGTATCCTGTGGAATGGCTTGTTTTAATGGAAGTTTTAGGTGGGGAAGAAGAGCTAGTAGAGAAGGCATGGAAGTGGTGCTGGGCAGCTCCACTGACTTTTATGTATTGAACTTTAGTACGCCTTTTCGAGGCTGATGAGAAGTTCCCTAGTGGTTGCAAACTCTGTAGGACTATTGCTTCATCTGAGGAGGGCAGTGACTCCATTGCCCATGGTGGAATGGCAGGGGGCAAACTGAGCCTGGAGAGAGCTTGCGGTGAAGTCTGGAAGGATGCATACCGGCCGCCGCCTCCTCTCTGTGCACCTTGTGCTCATGGCGAAGGGCAGCATTGAAGCATGGGAGAACAGTTGGGGGTTCCCTCCCTCCAGGTGATGGTGAGGAGCTGGTGTGGTTGCTGTACTGGGTAGCTGCTCCTTTGAGAGGAGCAAGAATTACCTTCAAGGACCAGGCATTTCCTGGGGGATATCTGAAGCCGGGAGATGTGCAGGGGAGTGGGGCAAAGAGAGGCTGTGCAGCAGCCAAACTGGGGGCGGAGAGAGGAACAGAACAGATGGAAGGGGGAGGCGAAAGAGGGGTGGGAAGCAGTGCACATACCTCAGTGACCAGAAGTGACAAACTGCTCTTAGATTAGATGATTTAAAATGCACAAACCTTTTCCTGATACTGCTATTCTGCAGAGCTGCTGGCAGACTGAGGGCTTTGCTCTTTAATTAGTAAGGAATGGGGCTGCTAATTGGCAGAACTAGTCTGAGTCATGGGCTCAGCCTGGGCTGCAGCTCCGGAGCAAGCAGGACCCACGGCTGCAGCTTTGTGCTTGGCTGCATGAGCTGTGCTGGCTTGCAGGAGCTGCCTAGGCTCAGTGGGCTAGCGTGTGGGGAGCACAGGACACTCCCGGGTAAAATCCAGTCCATTTTTGCTCTGCAGCATGTCATCCTTGTGCCTTACAAGGAGTAGACTTTTGTTTCTGTTATCCCTGCTGCTGTTGCAGGTATCGTCCCTCTTCCCAGCTGCTCTGTGCTGGCTGCTGCCAGCTCAGCTGTTCTTGCTTCTGTCTCTCTCTTACCTGTGGCCTCCTGGGTTGCCCCCTCCCTTCCAGCAGCTGGTCCAGGTTTTGCTGAGCAGGTATAACCCAGGGACCAGCTGTATGATTTCATTTCAGCCTAACATCAGAAAAACAGCAAGGTTGCATTCCTTCCCATATGGGTCTAGGGTGTCAGGGACTCCCCCTCCCCACCAATCTTCTATCCATTAGCTAAGTCTCTTTATAGCTGTCCTATCACTTATTCATGATCATCTAGATCAATCTGTTGAAAAGTGCATTTATTGAAACCTGATCCTGGCTTTGTCTGGAATGCAAGGGCCTTTCTAGCCCAATCTCTGCTGCGTGGTTTCCAACCACAAAGCCCATTGAGGGTGGGAAGAGAGCTGGCTTAGCGCAGTGCTGCTTCCAAGGAGCATATGGATCCATTGCCAGGAAAAACACAAGGCTTGGATGCCTAATACCCATTGAACAGCCTCAGTGTGCCACGAGGACAAAGGTATGTCTATATGCAGTACTTATAGCTGAAAAACTTATAGCACCCACAGAGATTATTGACTTGGACCTACAGTGCGGAGGGGTCCATTTTTGAGACGTCCCTGCCCCTTGCAGAATGGCTGCAGCAGTGATGGGGTATAGTTACCCAAACCACAGCACTGCAAGAGCCTCTTGTTGTAGTATCGTGTTTGCAGGTTGATCTGGAGCCTGAGAACTATGTTCACTCATGAAGAAAACATCACAAAACCCTCCCGTAATGGGAGTGGACAATTGTGTGCGTGTTTCATACACTGGAAGGTGTCTTCCAACCAAAAGCACTTTTCCTCTCTGAATAACTCCTGGAAAATTGATGCACCCATCATGGTTGCAGTCCCTGCCAAGCATGTTACTCTTGGGAGATGTGCAGGTTTGTGCACAAGGAGGAATGGGGCATGTGAGCGCTGTCAGAGAGAGGCAGCACTACTGTCTCCCCAAATCCTGTACAGCTGGGGCAGCTCATTCTCGCTTGCACATGGGAAGAAGCCATTTCCAGAAAAGAGGAGGTCCTGGGGAAACATGAAGATTCAAGGGTAGTCCAGACTACACAAATAAGAGGAGAGCAGGATATGATGACTTGTTTCAGAAGCATGGTACAGTTGCAGAGCAGTGGCTTGCTCATGTCAGTCCCTGAATGTGTCTCCTGCTGGGGTGGGAGGCTGTGGAGAGGCAAAGGCACCTTGCAGGTAGAGAGTTCTGTGTCTTGTCCTCTGGAGCTTACTTTGCCTTCAGTAGCTGGATGGCTGATAAGGATGGTGCACCCGCTGATAGCTACACGCTCTGCTTTAATGCATGGGTGCTTTGCTTTTGCAGTCAGGGTTGTGCCCTGCTTCTCTGCCTCTACACCCTTTCCCTGGGGTACAGTGTACGAGATCTCCCTGATCCTTTCCCTGCCGACACAGTATGCTGCATCTGCTGAGATGCAGATACAGGCATGTGAATGCAAGAGAGAACTCCTGGTATCAGTCACTCTAAAAAAGGCACAGAAGGCCAAAGAAATCTGTGGCTTCAATTGATTTCTTGATATCATGGATACCAGGAAATGTTATTTATTTCCAAGTCTAGGACCCCAAAGTGCCAGGTGTTATGTAAACAGAGAAAAATGACATCTTAGAGTTTACTGTCCACAGTGGAAGACAGCATGGTGTGAGAGTGAGGCAGTACTGATGAAACAGTACTCTCTGAATGCAAGCAACTTTATTTTCTAAATTATAACCCCATGTTATGGAATCAGTTTTCAGGATTATGCTTTGCTATGTGCTTTGTGGCAAGGCCAGTTCATGGACAGATTGTAACTGAGGCCATAGGAATAAGGATGCTGGTCTTTGAGAGTTCATTTAACATACAAGTGACCTACCCTTGATACAGGAACTCTGGTACATTACTACTTTATTCTTTCTTTCAGTACCTGCTGTTGTTGCTCCACTTAAAACAACCCCCCTAATAAACTCCTAGTTAAAAGAAGAATTGGGAGGGGATGAGCTATTCTCGTTATATAAGGGGCTCAAGTTAACTCTATCATCAGTATTCAGCTGGCTTTATTCGATGGAAAGCAGTTACACAAAATCGTCACTCTGCTCTTCCTTAGCTGTCTTTCAAGGTGTTCTCTTCAAATCACTGATTGCCGGTTGCTTCATTTTATTAAACTGTTCCATCTCTGGACGTAGGTGAGACCTTGATATCCCAGTTTGAAAATTGAAGGGTTTTTAGTCTTGTGCTTGGGGAGCAAGGGTTTTCCCATCGTCTGTGGTGCCTGTGGGAGCTGGGACCCACCAGAGCTCGCAGGCTGCTGCTCTGCGGTGCTGGGCCGTGCTCTGCTTTGCTGCCCTTGCTTCTCTCATGGAAGTTCAGCCTTGCTGCCTGGCAGTTCTTGGAAGTTTTCTGCTCAATTTAATGCTTTCAACTGATCAATGAAATGTGTGGTATTGGGGGAGAGGGGAGTGATGTGAGGGCAGTCTCTTTGGTGTCACCATCTGTTTCTGTACTTAGTCAAGGCTCCTTGGGGAATTTCATGTTTAGAAAAAAGGGCTGATGGAAGGAGATGCACTAAAACAAACTCAGCCTTTCAGGAAATGGGGGCTATGCTGGGCAGAAGTTACGATAATTATTTGCTCTGTGGTTCCTATTCTGGCTGTCTTAGCACGATGTTCTTTTTGGAAACAACATAAATGGGTGCAGTTATTCTACTGGGCAGAGGCAGCTGCTGTTGTAAAAACAGCTACAGCATCAAAGTAAACTGAAGTAAGTAGTTCTGGGCAGCTGAAATGCCACAGTGCCTGGGAGTTTCATCGTGTTGCCTTCTACTCCTTAGCAGCGTGGAGAAGGATCTGCTGTAAGTCTGTAGGAAATGGTGCAATATTGTACAAAAGAACCAGGTCTCCTTTTGGGAGTATTTGTTAACTACTGTTGCACATGGACTTCTGCTGGGAAAGGGGTCTGGGTCAGTCTGGACTTTCTGATAATTTCTAGGTGTTGAAGATACCAGAGGGATCTTGTCCATCTCCCCTCTTTTTCCCTCTAAATGGTGCCTAATAAATAACAGTGTTCATGCCCATGGAGTGTCTCTTGTGTGTCAGATTATCGAATGCCTCTATCTCCAAACTAATTTCTGAGCTCAGGGAGTGGAAAGCGTGGGTAACTCGGACCCCCTGGTCTGCAGGGACAGACCATGTAGGCTTCTGTGAGCATGGCACGCTCCTAATGCTGGGGGGTGGGTGTGTGTGTGCTTGTGTGCGTGCCATGGCATCGGGGTGCAGTGTGTGTGGGAGAGTGCAGGCCTGGCTCCTGACTAAACTGCACTTGCCTGCAGGCTCTCGTCTACGTGCTCCTGGGTTACTGGTGTCCGAAGGCATTGAAAGGCACTGTTGGGAATGAGTGTTAACAATAAGCGCGTTAGAAGAGGTTTTCTTTCATCCCACTGTTGGGGACTCCAGACACAACTTTGCTGTTTTGTGACTCTTTGCTCTTGATACCGTGATGGTAGTAGGTTAGTGAAAATAGTATAAAGATCTTTTGCTAACACATGTTGTTCATATGTTTGTGCGGAATCGTCAGAATGTGATTTGGGAAATGGATGAGTTCTCAACAGCAATGTCTTGCCCAAATGCCTCAGGACACTTTGTCTCGAGCATCAAGAGTTTCAGAAAATGTAACGGGATGTCATGAAGAGCTCTAATAGAGTTCCTCAAAATCTGTATTCGATGCATTGCTTACCAGCTCTCTGGGATCTTGAAACTTGAATCTGCAACATAAGAAAACATTTATTTCTATTGCTATTGCTCACTGGCCATGAGGGTGATCTTCGCACACCATCCTTGGGCTTAGGTACTGACCAGATGCACTGGTGCTTTTCATTCACTTGGTGAGGGGAAATTAATCTGCCTGCTGTAGAAACTCTAGACCAGAACACATCAGCAAAAGTAGAATTATGTAGGCTTTTTAAAATGTCCTTAAAACCAGATCCTTTATTGGGAGGACTGGAGGTTGGCCAATAGACATATCTTCTACAGTAAGGAAAATCCAGGGTACTAAAGTGTTTAAAGTGACTAAGGTAGTTTAAAAAAAAAAACCACCTGAACTAAAATAAATCATTAAAAATAGAATTAGCATTCCCCATTCTGAATAACGTAATATAGAAATCGTATTGCATCTCTTCAAACATGATAAGCCTATAAGCAAAGAGCTAATGGTGCTGACAGGTTTAAGAGGATAGGAAGGGCTTTTATAATCAATAACTTAGGGGCAGAAAACAAATTAGGAAGAAAGTAGGTCTATGAATCGATGAAAAGCAGGATGGCCTTAACATTACTCAACAGTTCAGCACTTTGGCTTTTTCTCAGTACTTATCTAAGCAGAGTTTGTGATTTCTATGGAAAGACAAGGAACAGATTAGTTTGCAATAACTGAAATGCAGTGTGACGTTATGCCTAATTCTGCATAATTGCAGATCATGGTCTCCCTGATTTGCCTTCATGCTCCTGCTCTTTCCTGTGTACCAGGTCCCACAGTCAGGCAGGGCAGAAGCAGCCAATCCAGCAAACTGATTTCCCCTCCACTTTTTTGGTAGGTGAGCAATGAGATCTGCTTGCCCCCCAGATCCCTACATATGTGTTACCAGAAGTCTGCCTTTGTGCTCAGGGTTGTCTCGAGAGACACGGAGCAATTTAAGATCTTGTAGTGTGTGTGAAACTCTATATATTAGGGCCATCATATATACATCAGTATATATACATCAGAGAAACACTCAAGTCATGTCATTTACCCAAGGAAACTCGTGCAAGAGAGGCAAACAAAGCTCTGTTAAGTCTACTTAGCTGTTGCTGATGATTTCTGGAAGCATTTTGACTTACAATGATGTGTGGGTGTATGAAATTGTAAACGTGCTTTATTTACATTTTTCTATTATTATTATAGCATGACTTTTAATGACCGGCTATTCTAAGTTTGAAAATATTTAGACAGTCGAACCCACTATTCTGCGTGTTTGTATCTTTCTGTGACTCTTTCTATAAAAAGTGGTGTTTCCTTACATTGGTTTCCACATGAAGCTGATTAAAACTGCTTTTTCTTCCTCTCATGTTATGTTAAAAAAATCAAAACCAGTTTCTCTGAAAATGTAAGTAGGACTTGCTTAAAAATTTTAAGCAGCTGTAGCTTGGAAGTAGCCTCTGAATACCGCAGCTTCCCCCAGCTTTCCTTGGGTGTTTGCACCCCATGTGCAGATCTCGCAGGCTTCAGTTCTTTCTAATGGGAGGTCTTCTGGTTTTTGCAGGGTGCCAGGGTATGGCTGCGGGAGCAGGACCAACTGCAGCCATGCACTGTTGGCTCATGTGCAGATGGGAACGTGCTCTTCACCTCAGATTATGGCACGGTAAGTGAAGTTTGCATGAGGCTGTAGCATATGCCAAGTTGCAAGATGGACTTCTTGGTCTTGCATGGCCTTCATGCTAAAAGGAAATGTATCAACTGAAATGCTGCAATTCTGTCTGAAAAGTGACCCAGCTCTGTTACAAACCATACCAAAGGTCTAACAAAGGTTAAAAAGAGAAGACTGTTCTCTTTCTTCTGTTCATTTGTCTGCCCACCTCACTTTGCTTGGTTTTTCTTGTGCCATCTTTGAAGGAGTTGCATTAACAGACTAGCAAAACCATTATATTGGCAAAACGCTCCTAGGAAGGAGGCAGCTCCACTAACTAAGCAGCCCTTTCTGCCAGGATGCGCTTCTTGCAAGCTGTGCTGCTGGAAGGGCTGTTGTGCTCACCACTGTCTGCTTCAGCAGCTTTTGCCATCAGCCCTTTGGGTCAGGGGCACGTGGAAGCGAGCTCCCCATGTGAGTCAGCAGTGTAAGTGCAGCAGCTATGCATAGGACAGTTCAACAAGGCAGCTGAGCTCTTCTGAGAGCAGAGCTCTCAGAAGGGATAGGGAACAACGATAGGGAACAAGCCTCTTTTCTGCCCTATTTCCAGCCCTGTGCTCCTTGTGGTTCCCTGGCGTGCCTGCTGCAGTGCTTGGTGGAGTAATATTGGTAGGAAGGGACCTCTGGGGATCATCCAAGTGAGTCAGCTCGGCTCCCTAACCATGGGAAAACTATTCAATGCCTTCACTGAGATTCTTAGTCAAACTGATGGCTGGGCTGGGAGGAGGATGGGGAAATGGGCAGGACTGTGCCCTCCAGCAGTGAGCAATTAGATCTGCTCAGCTGTTTTGGTGAACCATGCTCTGCAGGCAGCTTCTTTGTTACAGAAAATTGGACAGGTTGGGTTTTTTTTTTTTTCAGCCTCTTACCTGGCAAACAAAGGAGGGCACAGGGGAAAGGGGATTTAGGACTCCAGCTTCTGGAGAGTCAGTGGTAGGACTGTCATATTTTTCAGTCTTGCTTTGACGGCAGTGTAAGGTCCTGCACCTGGGGAGGAACAACCCCGTGCACCAGTCCAGGTTGGGGGTTGACCTGCTGGAAAGTAGCTCTGCTGAGAAGGACCTGGCAGTGCTGGTGGACAGCAAGTTGACCATGAGCCAGCACTGTGCCCTTGTGGCCAAGAAGGCCAACGGGAACCTGGTGTGCATCAAAAGGAGTGTGGCCAGCAGGTCGAGGGAGGTTATCCTCCTCCTCTGCTCCACCCTAGAGAGGCCACATCTGGAGTACTGCATCCAGTTTTGGGCTCCCCAGCTCAAGAAAGACAGAGAACTACTGGAGCAAGTCCAGCAGAGAGCTACAAAGATGATCAGGAGACTGGAGCATCTCTCTTATGAGGAAAGGCTGAGAGATCTGGGTTTGTTTAGTCTGGAGAAGAGAAGACTGAGGGGGGATCTTATCAATGCTTACAAATATCTGAAGGGTGGGTGTCAAGAGGATGGGGCCAGACTCTTTTCGGTGGTGCCCAATGACAGGACAAGGGGCAATAGGCCCAAATTGGAACACCGGAAGTTCCACCCGAATATGAAAAAAAACTTCTTTACTGTGAGGGTGACAGAGCACTGGAACAGGCTGCCCAGAGAGGTTGTGGAGTCTCCTTCTCTGGAAATATTCAAAACCCACCTGGACGCGGTCCTGTGTCCCTGCTCAAGCAGGGGGGTTGGATGAGATTATCTCCAGAGGTCCCTTCCAACACTTACCATTCTATGATTCTGTGACAGGGCTAGATTTTAAATCATCATTCCTTTTTAAAGAGCCTGATTTGTTTCTCAGAGACAGAAACTCACCTAGCAGACGCATAGGTTTTCCATCTGATTAGTCTCTTAAGTCCTTTCTTAAGGAGTTGCCTCAGTTTGGGAGTGCTGGATAGTCACTAACTCGTTTTAAGAGATCACAGAGGCATTCATCACAGGTAATGCAGCAGCCTACAGAGGGTGAACAAATGGGAAGTACTTCTGTGACTCTCCCAGACTTGCTCCTGTCTCTTCTGATATGCTGCTGTGGCCTTGGAAAATCCTCCAAACCCACCTGGCACCTCTGAAAGGACACCAGAAATCCCACCACAGAGCCAGCTGAGCAGGTGCACCCACTGCCAGCCTGTGTCCATGCTAGAAAATGTGCGCAGGATAATGCTGGGTGGAGTCAGAGGTCTAAAAAGGCTGGCTTTGTTTTTTTCCCCTCCATGAAAGGAGAAACCACTAGGCTGAAGGAGCATGTGCTTTATGGCTTATGCAGAAAAAGCACATGGTGATCATTTAAGGGCTTGCTTTATTCAGTGCCCTCCACGATAGCTGTCCTATGTGCTTCCCTCACCTGCTGCCTTCATTGCTTGATAACTGTAGGAGGGACTGGCTGTCTTATGCCAGGTGAAAACTCAGAGGAAAACATCTTCATTTTACTTTGGGCTGGATGGTTTAGTTGATCCCTCTGATATTAGGGTCCCTAAATCTAGTATCCTCATGTTTGCTGTGGTCCAGCATCCTTGCAGCTCTTGCAGCTCTGAGGTAAGAACTCTAGTCTTCTGCTTCGGGGCTTTTGCCATTTGTTTTCACTTCCTTTAAAAACACCTCAAGCAACAAATCCATCAGAAATGTGACTTCCTGGGAGGAAAGGAGGAGCCAACAGTTATGAAACGCAAGATTGGAAACCATAGTCCAGACAGGCCAGCCGAATGCTTTATGGATAAACCTAACTTAGATGCTGAGTGGGAGCTTTGCTCCTGTGCTCAGGGCTGCACTAATGGATGGATTTGAGGTTGAGGAGGAATCATTTCTCCCCTGCTCAGTCTGGCTTGATTGGCAATCCTCACCTTGGCTTGTCTGCCAGCCAAATTTTGCTTCATTCTTGACCATTGCAGGGGCTTGGGGAGAGTCCTGCTCATTTTGTTCTGACTGTGGGCTAAATCTGGGACAATCAGTTAATCACTGGGGAAAAAGTAGAAATCATTGGCTGTGGTGTGAGGTACCTGTGTAGTATTTGGTGGCTTGTTTGTAGTTAGACTGAAAGCTGATGTTTTTTCTTCCCAAATAATAAAGATCTGCTTATTAACACCTATAACTTTCTCTTTAAGTATAACTTGTTGGAAAAGAGATATTCCAGAGGCAGCTCTGCTGAGAGATCAGTTTGTCTGTGTTCTCTACTTGCTTCAGGCAAAATCAGCCATCATATTCAGCTAAGTAGTGCTAGCTGCTGAAGTTAGCCTGGCTCATCTTACCTGGAGCAGGATGGTGGGAAGGATGTTCCTCCAAACTGCTCTCTTGGCAGATTGCTGGAGGGGTCCAGAAGTGAGCATTGGGGTAGCAAGAGCCTCTTTACTGGGGTGGCTGGAGGTGGGAAAGGGCCTGGCTGTCCTGGATCAGTGCAGCACCTTGCAAGCTCTAAGGGTGGAGGGTCATCATGTCCGGGTCATGTTTGTATCTCAAACCTCAGAGCTCCTCAGGGAAAGGCCCTTTGACCCAATCTTGGGAACAAAAAACCCTATCACATGTCTGTCTCCAGGACCCTGGAAGATCCCTGCAGCCTGTTGGTGACACAGAGACTGGAAACTTGTCTCTACCCTGGAGGGCAGAGGACAGATTAAAAGCCAACTCTCTTCCAATGCCAGGGAAGGCCTGAAGCCTCTCCCCCATGCTACAGGTGCCTTCCAGGGGCACAGAGACCTCCCCTCCCAAATCTCAGTGGGGCTGGAGGCCCCAGCCTCTGCCTGACGAAGGGTGAGCTGCTAGGAGTGCAGTGATGGGCAAGGGTATTTGGTGAACCTTCCCAGCCCCAGGGATAGATAGGTGACATCTTGGCCTTGGCTAGTGTGTCAATGTGGCATCAGTCTGCTCTTCCAGGGAGTACATTTCACTTATGCAGTGTTTCTGTACAGAGGGCACCAGAGCCAACGCCCCTCTTGCCCACCTTTGCTGCAGTCCTGCCAGAGCACCTGCTTAACTCTTTGAGGATCTTGGACCAGATTTTTTTTTTCTTTAGGGAGCGATGACTGAATAACCCCACTCAGGAGGCTCAAGACAGGTTTAACAAGTCCCTACTAATCATTTACTCTTATATTTAGGCTCCCTGTTGCTCTTCAGGGTCCCATTTTCTCCTGTGTTGTCTACAAGAGCAAGTAAACAAGCTCTCACCCATCACAGTTATTTTTCATGCATAGCAGCCTCTTGGCACAGGTGATGCCAACCACCTGGTATCTTTTGGGACACTTGTCCACTCAGCTTTTTCCTTAGGCATTTTCTTCATGTTTCTCTTTTGGCCCAAATGGCCACAAGTGCTGACAATGCAGTGGTAAATGAGTAAGTGCCAGGCAGATGTAAGGAAAGATCACGTCATACCATTTTGGACTTGTTCCTTTCCAAAATTTGTCCAAGTCAGCAGAGAAAAGAGAGCCAGGGTGGTTTGCTGCCTCATGGTTTGAAAGTGCTGTAGTGGTTTTGCTCCTGACAGAGTCCAGCTCATGTTGTGCATTTGCAGCTTGTACTCTCCCCTGAATTTAGTTGTCCCATTCTCCCTTCCTGCTCCCTCAATTCTCTTGTGGAAGTGCCTGAGGCCTCTGCTCTGAAGAAAAAAAAAAAAAAAATTAATGTGGGTTTTTTTGGGTTGGTTTTTTTTTGGGGGGGGCCATGCTTGCAGAGTGGGGGTCCTGCTGCCAGCAGAGTCATGCCTCTCTGATACCCGGCTGCAGAAGCGGTGGAGAGAAGAGCAGAGAGGCCTGGAGAGAGCCTGTGTGCTGGAGTGGACTGTTCGTGAATACGAACGATGTATTTTTGAAAGCCCCTCAGCTGGTGAGAAAATTGGGCTGTGGGGCAGTCTCCCAGTGGAAGAGACCAAGTCCTTGTCACATTAGGTGTGACTGGGCAGACCTGGGGCAAACGCATCTGGGGAAAACACATCTGGGGAAATGAGCCTGCTTCTCCTTCCCAGCTCCTTCCAGGAACAGAGCTGTTGCTTCGATTGTGCATGCTTTTGCAGGCATCGTGGGGGTCTCGTAAAGGGATTCTGCACCAGGTTATTCCTTTCCCATACTGGTGAGGGTGCAGGCTCAGAGCTGAGAAGGGGTGCTCGCTGAGCACCTGCAACGTGCTGCAGCAGTGAGCGCCCTGCAAGGGACTCGCAAGCGTGGCTCGCTGGAGGGGGCAGGGTGACCTCATTCTGTCTTCAGCCTGCAGCTGCGTGGCTGGCCTCTCCCTAGCAGTTACAGCAGCCCGAGGACCCCAGGAAAGCAGGCAGGAGAAACCAGTTAGATCAATGCTGTAGATCATGGGCTCATTCTCTATGGGGTCAGTCAGCTTCTTGTTTGCACTGGGGAGGGCTGAGAAGCAGGAATGGAAATGAGGTAGAGACCAGAGCCCCAGAAGGGAAGGAAAAAACCAACTTTCTTTGGAAGGGTTACTGCGGGCCAGTTTGCTTCTCCAGGCTGCCTGTATGAAGTCTCCCATCTGCCTGTCTTGGGTCTTACCATTTAGCACAGCTTGGGATGCTGGGTGGGAGATGGCAACGGTTGAATCCAAGAGTGGGAAGCAACTGAAATAACTTTTGTGAAATGCCAGCATCGTGCTTGAGGAGGAGGAAAGGAGGGCTGGGATGTGGCTATGGTGGAGGGGAACAGTCACATAATCTCAGCTGTGTTGAAAGGGGGTGAAGAAGATGACCCCATAGCTGAAGTGTGGGTTATTGAGGAGGAGGAAGCTCTAGCAGGAAGAAGGATGCAGCAATTGAGGCAAGAAGAGTGCAACTGCATAGAGAGAGAAGTGGGCACTTCCCAGATCAGTGATAGAAGTTAATAGCTGTCACTGTACGAACACTTTGAGAGCTGCATCATGTACGTAACATGCCAGCATGCACACAGGGTGTCACTACTTTGTTTGGCTTCTCATCTGTTTTTCTTTCCTCTGCTTTTGACATGACAACCTCTCCCAGACACTCTCTGGCTGCTCCTATGGAGAGTGCAGGGCCAAACCTGGAATGTGAATAAGCTTTGCCTCAACCTCCCCGCAGTCAGAGATATGATCCCACCTGTGTTTTTGTGAAAGACTGTTCCTGGTCTCTTGGGAGCAGCTGCCACCATTATCCACAGTTGTGAGTGTAGTGTGTAATACCTGCCCGGCCTGGTGTACCAGGAGGCTGGTGCCCTGCTCCTGCTGAGGGCACTTCAGTAACAATCAATAACCTTGCACTGATCTGTCCTTGTCAGTAGTGAAGGTGAGAGAGTGACTCTGTAGCAAAGGAAGGGAGTGTGCTGTATGGTTTCTGGTCAGAGAGCTCAAATAGGTAGGAACAGGAAGAAAGGAACAACTATAAAAATAGGGAGCAGATCTGTGCCTTATTCACTTCCTTTTCCTGTGCTGAAGTACAAAGCTGTGGAAAAGAGCATGTTTCTGGTAGGAAATCAGACCATGTGCCCAGGTGTCATGTGCTTATTTGTCCTTCTCCCCATTCTTCCAGGTATTCCAGTACCCCAAGGCCTCCCTTTCCAGAGAAAAGGTCTTGCCAATGCACCAGACCAGTGTTGATGGGGTAGAAGACATGTCCATGCTGGGAGATCTGCATGAAGCTGCCATCCTGCTTAACCTGCACCAGCGCTACCAACAGGGTAACATCTACGTAAGTGCTCAAGCTGGGCCACATCCCTTCTGGCTAATGACTTTTTTTTAGCTTCGGGGCTGCCACTTTGCCTGTGAAGTACTGATTTTTAGCCTTATTTCCTGAGCATTGTTTTGTGTGGAAAAAAAGGGAGGGTTTTTTCTGCCTTGCCAGCTCCATCAGCCCTGTGAGATCCTACCCCTACCAGAGGGGCCTCTTTGCATCTATAGAGGAACTTCCAAAACATGAACATTCACCTCTAGGTTTTGCAGTAATTGTGCAGCTCTGTATCATAGAATCATAGAATCATTAAGGTTGGAAAAGACCTCTAAGATCATCAAGTCCAACCGTCAACTCAACACCACCATGCCTCCTAAACCAAGCCCTGGAGTGCCATGTCTACACCTTTTTTGAATGCCTCCAGGGATGATGACTCCACCACCTCTCTGGGCAGCCTGTTCCAATGTTTAACCACTCTTTTGGTAAAGAAATTTTTCCTGATATCCAGTCTAAACCTCCCTTGACGCAACTTGAGGCCATTTCCTCTTGTCCTATTGCTTGTTACTTGGGAGAAGAGTCCAACACCCGCTTCACTACAACCTCCTGTCAGGTAGTTGTAGAGAGCGATAAGGTCTCCCCTCAGCCTCCTCTTCTCCAGACTAAACAATCCCAGTTCCCTCAGCCGCTCCTCATAAGACTTGTTCTCTAGGCCCTTCACCAGCTTCGTTGCCTTCTCTGGACACGCTCCAGCACCTCAATGTCTTTCTTGTCCTGAGGGGCCCCAAACTGTACACAGTATCTGTGTTTTACAAGCTGGCATTCACATTCCTCAGATTCCCCATTATTACTGTTCAGAGGTTTATATGGCTGAGCAGACTGGAAAGTGCAGTGTACACAGGTGGTTGTTGAGTATTCCTCCTGATCCGGATAAAGCTACTGCTTAACAAAACTTGGAGACAAACCTGTTGCCTCATTCTTCTGCTTTTACAGCAGTTGTGCCTTTTTTGAGTTGCTCTGCTCTCCTTGCACAGGTGAGTACTCAAAAGTATCTCCTGATTTCCCTCTCGGGCCCTCAGGAAGGAGGCAAGTGTCAGAAAAGGGACTTGTGAGGAAAAGCACACCTGGGACGAGGCATCCCTGGGGTGCTGGGATGGCAGCGTGCTCTGCTGAGACTTGGAGAGGACTAGGAGGATATATTGCAAAGACTGCCTTACCTTGCTTTACTCTTACCTTGCTTTACTCTTACCTTGCTTTACTCTTACCTTGCTTTACTCTTACCTTGCTTGTCCATGCTATGTGCACCCGGAGTTTTTCAGATTATGACAGGAAAAATGTAAATCTCTGTCTGTGTTGCACAGCAACTGTTACCAAGGCAACCAAACCACATGCACCTGTATTCCAGGAAATGATCAATAAAGTGACCCTGTTTCTGAACCATCTCCTGCACCAGATTGCAGAGGAGACTGCAAATTCTCTTTTTTGTTGCTGTAGACCCCCTTGCCTGTTGTCTATCAACATAGCCTTGTGACCCTGTGGCAGTACCCACGTGCACACACTCTTTTGATGGCCCTTGTCCTTGCTGCTCTTCCTGACCTATGTTTGATGCGTGCTCTGTGTTTGTGCAGCTCTTTGCCCATTTGGGTATATTCCTTCCATTTCCTCTTCCTCACACTTTGAAATGTGAGGCAGGATTCTCTCCTTTTTCAGTCTGTGCCTTGCACCAGAAATGCCACAACACCGGCCCTGTGACAGTGTCACAGCAGCTGTGTGTCCTTAAGCATTCCCTCTGGCTCTGATGTGTCATTCCTTCTCCTCTTCAGCATTAGTTCTGTGGCTTCTCCGTCCATGTGTAAAGGTGTTAAAAGTTTAAATATGATGTCATTTTTTGCCTGTGCATAGTGCCTGTGCATGAATGTCAGCTGTGCACCTCAGATCTGAATTTTTGGGAGATTTGTGAAGGGGCCTGACTTCTGTAATATGCTGAGTACTAAGAAGAAACCCTTGGTGAAGGATTGTAAGCCCCTTCTTGAGTGGGACTGTATCTGGGTATATGTTTGCACAATGTCTGACCTGGAGGGCACCAAACCAGACAAGTGCTGTTTTGCATTTCTGCAGTGCAGACATTAATATTGCAGCTACCTTATCGCTATTAGTTTTTGCCAGAGCCCTGCTGCGTATAGTTTTCAGTTAAGCAGAAATTGAGAGTGTCAGCTGTAGTGCCACCTAATGACTTGTAGTGATCTGTGAATACCATGAATGTTACAGGGGTTGGGTTAATTTCATATTCTCCATGGTCTCCACAGATAGAGCATAGTAGGATAAGGTTGCAGATGAAGCTGTACTCAGAGGAGTTAGGCCTATCAGTCAGGGCCAAAAATATTTGGAAGGAAATTGGAGAGATCAGAAACAGGTGAGAAATATCATAATTTTCTGGAAAACAAATTCGCCTGAAGGAATGGGTAACCTGGAATACTGGTAACTAGCATTAAAAATAGTGATAAATAATAATAAAAATAAATAATGAGGGGATGGAAAACTGAGAACATGAAGTGGACAACTGCTGTGAAAAAGGGCAGTGCAGTTCTGAGCTGTATGCCTGGAGGCATCCTACCATGAGCTCCTAAAGGGGATCCTTTCTGGTCAGGAAGTGTAGGTAGCAGTACTGGTGTGGTACCCATAATTAATGTGCTACAGGAATACTGACAATCTCAACAGTACCTTTTGTTTTCCAAAGAAATAGTATTCAAGCTCTACCAAACTGTTTAAGGAAATTATGTGAGCACAGCAACAGCCTGCAGCATTTAAGAGTGTATCTTCCCCCTTCATTCCTGCAGTTCCTGTATCCCTTAATAAAAGTAGACCCAACATAACGTATAAATGAGCCAGGGGCTGTACTGCCACATTCTGTGCTGTCCCTAGCTCTGCCATGCCTAACCACCCAAGTAGGATCTATTGTCTTGAGAAGTAGACATGCCATGCGTGGCTTGACCTGCTCTATGGAGTTCTCTGGGGACTATCACTCCTTGCTAATAGAGTGGCTGGTATGTACATGGTTGATGCACAAATGCTACTGCTATTAAAAATTGTGGACAGAAATTGTCTATAAGGGACTGCAGGTGATGAGGAGACTGCAACTGGGAGATGGAAAAGTTTCCTAGAAACACCTTTGAAAGAGATGGCTGTACTGGAAGAACTTCTAGAAAGGACTGTGGCGGGAGCTCTGTTCCTTGGGGGAGCTGAGACTAGAGTGGGAAATGCAAAATGAAACATCTGACAGGAAAAAATGCTGTGAAGGTCTGGGAGAAGTGTTAGGATGGACATCTCTGTCTTGCAATCTCTGGACAATGTCTGTTGCTCAACTGGTTGTACAGTGCTTTTTCCTGATCCATGTTTTCTCTCAATGCTTTCCCATTTCCTCCCACCTGTCTTGCCGAAGATCATCTGCTTGCTTATTGCTTTCATCACCAATGAATTATATTTTTGCCCACAAAGGTCCATGTCACAGGGTCCTCAGGACTTGTTCCGTGCTAGCCTGTTCATACCAGTAATGCAATTAGGCCTCGGTGATGGTTTTTCTTCCTTGATGATCTGTGACTGCTGCTTTAATAAATGAGTCTTAGGTATTCCGGTGACTACAGCATCTTAGTCTGGCTTCTGGCTTCAGAGCTTGGCATTGCAGTATGGCCCCAGATTTCATTTGGCAGGGAGAAAGCATGCGTCTTTCTTGTCACCAAGTGTTTCATTTACAGCTTCTCCAATGGATGCATGCAAATCCTTCTATATGTATGTGGTGAACTCGTAGTTCATGGCTTGGAAATAATACTAGGTGTTGTCCCTGGCCACAAAGCTTGGCACCTACTGCAGCAATCTAAGTGTTTCCTCTGTCATCCCTGCTGAGAATGGGTATTCCTGGAGTAGAGCAGCCTGAGACGTCCCTGTGAAGGAGGCTGCCGCAACAGCAGCAGGATTTAAGCTGGATGTTGACAATATTACAAAGCCATTGTTAGGAGAGAGGTGGCACCATTGGTCTGAACTGCAGCTCTGAGAATAACTGGATTTGAGCTGTTTGGCTGAACCGAAAAAGTCGTGCCCCAAAAACCAAAATTAATTTCCGTCTGACTTCACAAAAGAATACGTTTGAAATTCAATATTAGGCTTTGGGTATTTTATTTTAAACCTTACTAAGTCTTTTCTTGAACTGTGAGATTTTAAAAATAAATATTTTCAAAATAAAATGTTTAGAAAACGTAGAAATGTTTTGACTTGAAATCCTGAGCTTCATCTTCAGCTGTCAATTTTGATTTGGCTTACCAAATGATTTAAGCTGCTCCAAACAGCATTTTTCAGCAGAAGAAGAATGATATGCTTTAGTGGCTCTTTGCACACATGTGTGCATGTGTGTGTGTGTCCCTGTGTCCCACCTCTTTGTTCAGGAGATGCTTGAACCCTGCCAAGCCCCTTCCACTTAAGACTGTGGAAAGGGGCATTGCAAGGATCTCCTGACACTCCTTCAGTCCTGGCTCTGCTTTCCAGCTTCAAGCACGGTGCAAGGTAGCTGGGTATGAAGATGCCTTCGTGTTTTTAAATTGTGTAAGCTTGATTTAGCAAAGACAACAGACTAAGAAGATTTTATTGTAAAGCAGCAAAATTCAGACTGCCCCATCCATACCCAGTCGTGCAGCCCCTGCCCTGGGGTTTGACATTCTTTGCCAAATTGGGGAGCTCTGCTGAAGCTGAACTTCCTTATTTAGGCTTTCTCCCTTCACCATGAGTTATTTCAGGGTCGGGGTTTGTCGTGATTTTTTTTTTTTTTTTTCAGGAGCTTTATTTCCTTGCTGTGTTTTGTTTTCTCCCCGTAGACAAACATTGGTTCCATCTTGGCATCAGTAAATCCCTACAAACCCATCCCTGGTCTGTACAGTGTGGATGCCATAGACCTGTACAGACAGCACCGGCTGGGTGAGCTGCCTCCCCATATCTTCGCCACTGCTAACGAGTGCTACTGCTGCTTGTGGAAACGTCATGACAGCCAGTGTGTTCTGATAAGGTTAGAAATGGGAGAACCGGCTACTCCCTGACTGCATTACACACCTTGCTCCTGCTGCTCTCTTTGCAATGACATCTGCCTAAACATCCACACCATCCTACCCTACCCTTTGCCTGACCCCTGCTTGCCGCAGTGGAGATGCTACGTGTTTATTCCTGGAGATCACTTCTCTGCTGCGGGTGGGATGGTCATTAGCTCCGTCTGTCCTAGATTTGTGAATGGAATGTATATCTTTTCTTTAACAGCGGAGAAAGTGGAGCAGGAAAGACTGAGAGCACCAAGCTGCTGCTGAAATTTCTGTCAGCCATGAGCCAGACCTCCCTCGGGGCCCCTGCTTCTGAGAAGAGCACTCACGTGGAAGAAGCCATCCTGGAAAGCAGGTATGGTCACCCCCACGGGTGCCACGTGTCCTGTCCTGCAGAGGCCCGGCAGGACCGCAGACGCCGGCGTGCTGGGGCAGCCTGCCTTTGGCGGGGGCACTGCCTTCTGTACACTGCATTTGGGCCGCTTGAGCCGGGCCACAGATGGAGCCGAACGTGGGCAGTGAGGCTCATGCAGCTGAATGGTGGTGTCTCGTCAGGGAAATGCGGAGGTCGCGGTCTCGCCGGGACACCTCACGCTGGCTGCTCTCCCAGCTGCTTGTGGATTAATTCGGCTCCTTTCCAATAGCAGCGCGGGGTGTGTGTGGCAGACGGAGAATTAATGCTCTAGCCAAGGCTGGGATTTCCCCTTCCTTCAGTAATTCATCCTCCATGCCTGCCCGGCTGCACCTTTGAGCTCACCTGCACATCACTGCGCTGTCCCTCTTTCCAGCTCTTAGGCCCACGTCTCTTGAGGCAGTGGCTGGAGGGGACGTGGGTAACGTCCCTCCCTGCCGCAAGCACGGCTGTCCCAGCTTGTCCCCATCTCGGTTGTGACTGTGCTCGTGGTGAGTCTCCGTCACACTCTGACTCCTGGTCTCCTCCTTTAGCCCCTGCTCTTCCCCGGCCTCCATTTGTTTCAGGCTGCCAGTACTTCTTGCCCTCAGAGGTCCTGTAGGCCACCTTGCAGCTCTCTTGCTGTCCAGGCAGGTGATTTTTAAGGAGAAGCATCCGTGGGAGCTGTAAGGGGCACGAGGGAGGAGGTTTGCCTGGGGGCTGCAGCAGGGCCTGAGTGGGAGGAGGCCCTGAGCCGGTCAGGGCGGTCTCGGCTGGAGCTGGTGCCAGGAAATAACCACCACCCACCAAAACCTTGTGAAGGCGGCAGGCAGGCAGGCAGGGAAGTGCGTGGTGCCCGGGTCAAACGTGTTTGGGAAGGAAACCAGCAGCCATGAGGCGGGGGATGGAGATGCGGTCTTTGGGGGATCCTTCATGCCAAAGGAGGTCCTGACACCCCTGAGGGACCATGACCCATGCCAGAGCAGGGACAGTCCTGAGGGACCATGGCCCACCCCAGAACAGGGAGACCCCAGGACCGAGGCCCACGGGTGACCCACGCTGGAGCAGGGACATGAAGGAAAAAAGTGTCAGGAAAACTTGAAGAAGCAAAGCGCAGGTGAGGAAAACCAGTAAGAGGCAAAGAGCAGCAGAGAAAACGAGGAAGCAAAGAACGACAGAAAGAAACCGTCAGGTGTGGGACCCCAGCCTCCTGCGCTGCCCACTGCCTTGCGGAGGGAGTTGCGAGGGACTGGTTGTAACCTGAGGTAAAAATGGAAGCTGAGGCTAAGAAAGGGGAGCAATAGGTGTTTGGCGTCAGGCAAGCCTTGGGAAGAGGGAGGGAAGATGTTTATTTAAGTGTCTGTTTTCTTAACACCTGAATCCATGATCAGAAGTTTCTCTTAATTAGCAATACATTAGATTAAACAAAAATTTCCCAACGCAAGACTGCCTGGAGGACCTTGCTGGGGGTCTTGCAGTTTGGTACTGTCAAGGGCGAGGCTGCAGGTTGGTCACAGTTTGAGCCTGTGATAGTTGCAGAAACCTCCCGAGGAGTAAATCAGATGTCTGCAACAGGATCTAGTTGTGTAATAAGCTGGAATCCTTTGAACCATCTGTGTAAAAGTGACTCTCATGCAAGTGGCATATTTCAGGACCCAGAGAATAGAGAGAAGGAAAGTTTCCTGAAAGACAGTGATGCAAAAAAGTTACTGGTAACTGTGGTGAAAATAGCCTAAGCAGACATGCGATGTCTAACGTGGCATCTGCAAGAGCATTGCAGTTTTTAGGATCCTTATAAGCAGAGCAGCGTTGAGCAGAAGGGTTGCTGCCTTTGGCCCCGTGCTCGAGAGACTGTTGTTGGATGATTTATCCTTTGCAGGTGTGCAGATTTTACCAGAGACATCGGCAAATTGGAAAAAGCTCTTAAGTGCAATACAGTCATGACTCAAGATCTGCAAAATCTGCTTTAAGGCGAGTGGCTTAGAAGGCTCAAGCCCACTTAGCAGTTAAGTGGTAACTTGACTGTGATCCAGAAATCTTACGATGCTGGGTAGGTGATTCCTGAGTCTGCAAGATCCCACAGCTGTGAGGTGGAGTAAGAGCTTGTGACTCGTTTTGTGTACATCTCTAGTGCTATGTGAGCTATTGCGATGCAAGTACAAAAGAATTTGATTTGTCACCTTTTCCCTGAAGAAGAGAAGCTGCTGCCACTCCTCACGAGTCTACCTCATATGTTTGCAGTTCAGCTTCACTTGCTCTGCCAGTGGCCCTCCTTGGGTTAGCTTATGGCGGATTTTCATCCTTGCACCCCAGCACATACCCAGGAACAATGCTGGATTCTTTCTTCATTTCAGACAGCATTATAAACAAAGTGTTATATGAGCTTTATATCATTTGCTTGTGTGTTGTAACATTCATGCTTGTTGTATTTCTCAGAAATCAGGCTCTGAAAACTCCCTTGGCACTGTTGATTTGGTCTGTTTTCCTTCTTGAAAATATCCATCAGTCCATTAAAAATTCTGCTAACTTTCCGCTCAGCTTTTTTTCTTGCTTGCTTCACTCTGAAGCTCCCTTCTCTATGTTGGGTGACACTGCTGACAGCATAGCCACCTCACCTGTTATTCATCCCTCTAATCTTCGAATCTTCTTTTTTGTCTTCAGCTATGTGTCTGAATCCTGGAGCTGCATATATTGCAATATTTCTAAAATCCAGGCTTCACTTTCTGCTGCTCTGCTGAAACTGCTTTCTTATCATTTTGAGTCCTGCAACACACTCTGCCCACATCCAGCCGAGCAGCCAGCATCACCTTCCTGGTGCGCCGCTCCACCTCGTGCAGTTCACTGCTGCATCAAATGCCACGTTGTGATGTGCCTGCTGGCGCCGGCAGTGTGCTTGGCCCGGGCACCTGCCCTCATTCCTGGCTGTATCAGCTCACCCACCCGTCTGCCTTGCAGCTGCCACCAACCTCAGACACCCACGTGCCTATTTCCTCCCCCATCCCTGAAAGACTTCCGCACTCATGTGCGTAAGCCCATTGCCGAACTAAACTACAAAGATACTTCCTTGTGCTTTGCTTATCTAATTTAACATGATTTAGAGCCATAAATATTGGCTGGCTGGTTACTGCACTCTCACTGCAACTGTGGTGGCCATATAACATAACCCTGTCCTCCCTTTTTCTGGTTGTCCCCATTAATTTTTGTTGATTCATGGCGTTGGTGTGCTCAGTGGGATATTCCTGTGCAAACTATTTACATAGTTGTTTGAGGCGTGGGTCTCGGAGTTCAAATTCTCTAGGGCAAGGAACTTACCTCCTGACCTGTGCACACAGATTTCTGTGACTGGGCTTTCTATGGTTGTAATGTATTATAACAGAGCAATTTCATTTCTATGCTTTTGTTTGTTTAAAGTGATCTTTTCAAGAGATAAAGTGGGAAAATACTGCCTGAAGTTTCCTGAATGATGTTGACCCTTTCCCACAACCACAGCTCTCACTTAGCTAACACTTGCAAAGCCTGAAGCTTTCGGCAAACTCCAGCGGTATCTATAGTTATGATTATTTGTCATGTTATAGTTATTAACTTGTGAATAATCCTGTATATGCCCCTGTCTGAAGTGGAACCACACAGTACATCGATGGAGATGTTTTAAAAGCCAGTATTTCTCAGGGTAATAACTGCAATAACTTTTGTTAAAAACTATATATGTTTTAGAATTAAACATGATTGCCTACAGGCTGTTCTTGTGACTCCTTGCTTGTCAGGCCTTCAGATTATTTTAGAATTGGCTAAATTGCAAAAATAATTATTTTAATCCTGGATTCAGCATGTCAGTTTGGTGGTTTAGGCTTTTTCCTTGTACTGTTTTATGGAGCAAGAACCAAGCTGCATTCTAACTCACTATTTTCCATGCTGTATGAACCTCCTGAAGACAGGAAGGTGACAAAACTCTTCAATTCATCACCTGTCTGAAGTTTGGTGATAGATTTCCCCCGCACCCCCCAACATTTTTTTTCCTGAAGTGATTGATGTGGCTCTCTTAGAATGAAGTTTTCACATCTATAATGTGTGTATATTCCCTCTGCTTGGAAACCATGTGGCTTGTATCAACCTAAGCAAGATTTAAGTAACAACAAGGGTTTGTGTTTTCCCCTATCAAATTTCAGTACCAAACAAATCAGTTTAGTACTAGGTTTGTCTGTTAGTTTGAAAATGTTTACCTGTAATTTTAAGAGATGGCTTATGCTGTCTTCTTTTTCAAAGGTAGAAACAGAAACAAAGCAGTATGTGGTTTAAAGCTACAGAGTGTTTGCCCTATATGTCTGATGCTTCCGAAAACCCTGAAAAAAATACAAACCCATTTCATGGAACGCTGCTGTGTTAAGCACACAACCTGGCTGGGTCTTGCCACCTTTCATTTCCTGAAACCACATTGGTGGGGAATGCCCTCGACAGTGTGAACGCCAGCTGCCCATACTGATTGGGGACTGATCTAATTAATTCCAATCCCAAAGGTTTAAAATTTATCTAGCAGTGTGTTACGTTGCTCTTGCCATCCTTCCTTGCCCTTGAGCTCTTCCTGCTTGTCCAGTCTGGTGCTGTAACAAATGAATCTCATACGGCAGTGCACACTGTGCAAATGGCAAAAGGCTGGGCACATGCTTTGTTTTAATGGTATCCCATCACCAATCATATCTTCATTGCCTTGTTTCTGCAGCCCCATTCTGGAGGCCTTTGGAAATGCCAAGACAGTTTATAACAACAACTCCAGCCGCTTTGGCAAGTTCATCCAGCTGCACTTCTCTCAACATGGACACATCCAGGGAGGCCGAGTAACTGATTGTATCCTTTGCTTCAGTGGACCAGAAAGGGATGGAGTGAGTGAAAATGAGGAGGAGCTCAGAGTGGCTCAGGAAATCCCTCATCACAGTTTCTCCAAGCCAGTTTTTAACTGTGGGCAAATTTGCAACTTAAAGAGGGAAGAAGTGTTTGTTTTGTGGCTCTGCAGCACCTAACTCTGGCAACCTTTTGTCTAGGTAGTATGTTAGGTAGGGACATAGTTTGACTTTTCACTTTGGCAATCACAACACTTGATACTTAAATCCCTAGAATTTGCTACCTAGGAAGATCCCTCATGTTGATTGCATCCTGTTTTTCCCAGAAGAATGTTCCCTTATGTTAGCTTTGCCAATGAATTCATGATTTAGAAAAGTGAGACCAAGCTAAGAATCAATACAATGATTCTTCTTCTCTGCACAATATTTGGATGGAGAGGAGAACAGGAATTTAGAGGGCCAATTATCACTCCCTGTTTTGAGCTGCCCATGTCCAGTGGACCTTGGAACCCTAATCATAGAATATCTCAAGTTGGAAGGGACCCTTGAGGATCATTGAGTCCAACTCCTTGCTCCTCGCAGGACTAGCTAAAACTAAATCATATAACTAAGAGCGTCATCCAGATGCTCCTTGAACTCTAATAGGCTTGGTGCTGTGACCACTTCCCTGGGGAGCCTGTTCCAGTGACAACAAGGACAGGGAAGACTTGATAAAGTCGAATTGTGTTGTGCCATGACCACTTTCTTCCCTGTATGCCCATGTACCCCCCTCTGAAAGGCTTTGACATATCTTTTGTCTACATAAGGCAGCTAAACCTGCCCTGGCTACTTTTCTTGATGTTGATGTTCAAAGCTGCTGATGACTGCAAACCACACCAATTTCCAGTGGAGTAGCAGCCAGATGAATTTACTACTGTTGTAAATAACAGGCTTGGATTGTTTAGTCTCTGCTCTTTTTGCTGTTGGTAGATTAAAGATAGCAGTGTCTTGCAGAAGCAATGAGAACTGATGCAAGACCTGCTGTGTGCAATACAGACTTTCAGATTAGAGTGGCCTCTCTAATCTTTCTAGGTGTCCCTAATGTGGCTCATCCTCTGTTAAGTTACTTCACCATTGTGCAGGTCCTATGCTCTATCTGACCCTACCCTTTTAAATATCTCTTTGGCACATAATACCTCCTTGGACAAGGAGTAGAGAGGAGGATCCGACATGATGTTGGGGACCACTCTTTGTCCACTTTCCAGAGCATCAGTTATTTAATGACTTGTTGCTTGTTAGAGGGTTCATCCCAATGTGTTTAGAAGATTCTTTGCCAGTCGTCAGGAGATCTGTGCATATGTCATTTGAATGTTTTCTCCTTAACATGCTGTTCAGATTTACTGGAAAAGGTAGGTTATCACCTCTACTGACTGCTGGGTGAGCCCTCTCCTCATAGTATGGGAAGTGCCAGTTCTTCTACTGGATGATGCTGCCTCCATCACAGCACACAGACATTAGCTCTTTAGGTGTTATTACTGCAACTGTCCCAACTGAGGAAGAGGATGGTGGAGGAACAATGTTTGCTCTATATCTATCAGAGCCTGTTTTCCTGTCTTTGATAAACACTGTGCATTACAGAAAGACTCCAAGAAAAAGCTGTTTACCAAGGGGAAAGGGAGAGGGAACAAATACCTGGAAACTCAGTTTCATAGAGAGGAATATGGGGGTACAACTCCAAATGCAGATATCTTTGCTCTGATGTAGTTTACTTTGGACTCAGGAACTCACTGAGGAGCAGGGCCAGAACTGACAAGTTTCAGTTTGTCCATGCATGCACTCTCTAAGTGAGTTCAGAGAAGTCTGTACGTGCTTGGTTGCACAGCCACATATGACAAGATCTTGATGTAGAGCTTAGACAACGCCATCGCTAAACTGGAAGAAGCCCCTCTTGTGCATTGGCCCTGGAGATTTACTTGTATCCTGGTCTTCTCTTTGTCTCCACAACCAAAAGTGCGATCTCTTTCTACTGGCTACTCCTGTATTCTTTGTTTCAGAATAGAGTGGTACACCAGAACCCTGGAGAGAGGAATTACCACATCTTTTATGCTCTGCTAGCTGGTGTGAGCGGGGAGCAGAAAGGTAATTTCATTTTTTGGGATATGGCTCTGTCCTCTTTCCAGTCCAGCATGTGAAGCAGGTGTAAGTCAACTAGAGCATGGATATTTCAGGTACTTGATATATAACTTCTTCTTGAAGGCCATATGGTGATTTCATGGGAAACGAAAAGGGGAGCTGAGAGAAAGAGGCTGAGGATGACAGAAATGCTATATGAGAAAAGATACTTCAGGCATTCTGAGCTGGAAGGAAAAGCCTGTGCAAAATGAAGATGGGTATAGAGAGATGAGGTAATGAAACTGGCTAGAGGCAAAGGAAGGGCAAAGAGTCTTGATTCAGATGCTGATGGGAGCTGTTCAAGGAGTTCAAAGGTTGGACTGACAGACATACTTTTACAACAAACCTTCAGTATAGGCAATAGGAGAGATAAGAATTAGAAAGACCAGTGATGTAGTGGCAGGACTAGAGTTAAAACATGTCTAGTATCAGAACAAAGGGTTTGTGCTCCGTACATGGGGAAGGGCGAGGCAGGTTGGGAAGAGGGCATGCAGAGAAAGCTGCAGCTGCAGGCTGTGGAAGAATCCTCTTTGTAGTGCAGCACTCCCTTAACAACATTTGTGTGTACCTGCCCTGGGCACTGCTGAGCACTGATGGTCTTGCTGAAGAGGTCAGATAGGCGGGCAGGAACATGTTACAGTTGTACTCTTGTTTTGAGGGACTGGGGAATTTCTTTATGCCTTTGTTCTCTGTGTGTTAGAATAATCAGATGGAAGAATTGGGCCTGACACAGAGTGGAAGGAAGTAGGGCTTCAGTTCTAGGGAGTTCATGCAGGGATGGCCACGTGGGTCAATTCAGAGATCCATCTAAAGCAAAGGGAAATAGTGGGGACCATGGTTATCAGCAAGTACTTACGGAAAGCATACAAAACAGATTACTGTCTTCAGCAGATCTGTGCTTTTTTTCCCCATCTCCCTTCCCAAGCTGGTGTCCCAGGCTGCTCCATTTCTCCCATCTGTAATGTGTTTCTGTCTCTTGATCATCCTTGTCTCCTTTCTCCATACATCTTTTAGTTCTCCTCTATCCTTTTTGAAATGGGGGATCAAACCTGCAGATAGTATTTAAAATGTGGTTGTGCTACAGATATGTACAGAGACTTAATTCTGGTTTTATGTTTAGTTATATGTTCCTTCTAAAACTGAAGGAACTGAACTGTGGTCAGTTTTTGACTGCTGCTCAGCACTGAGATGATGTCTTCAGAAATCTTACTCTGATTCTCGGAACTCTGTCTCAAGTGGTGATACCTAATTTAGAGGTCATTACTGTATGTGTATAGTTAAGACTATTTTTCTGTAAACTATGAGATTGAATTTCATCTTCTTTTTTTTGCATTTGGTTTTTTTTGTTTGTTTGGGTTTTTTTCCTGAGTCAATTCAGTATTGAAATATTCTTCTGCAACTCTGCAGCTTGGGATTTGACTGTTCTAAATCATTTTGCATACCATCTGCAAGCTTTGTTACCGCACACCATCCTCTTCCCGTTCCCCAGTACATTCACTGTCTAGGTGTGGCTTTTGAGGGATATGGAATTTGTTCAGACGAACTCTCCCTATGGTAAACATACACACTGTTTTGGGGGACTAAGAATGAAAAGGCTGATTGCTAAATAAATTGTTGTCTTTCTCTTCCCTGCCTCTTTTTCCTCTGTTGCAGAGAGCCTCTCCCTCTCTGAGCCAGAGACTTATCGCTACTTGAACCAGTCTGGTTGTGTGACTGATGAGAACCTGAATGACGTAGAGATGTTCAGTAAGGTCATGGTGAGTCCTGTCCTAACACCTCCTGAACTTCTGGGCACAATCTTGTGGGCTGAACGTGCTGCAGCGTCTAGATCTCACAGGCAGAATTTATTTACCCTAAGCCAAAATTTGGTGTTCAATGAGTCTGAAACTCAGCTTTACCTGTTTATGGTAAAATCAAGGCTTGAAGAGTGTTTTTAGTGTACAGAAATGGGGGAATCTGGGAAACAGTCAAGGATGAATAATAATTTAGAATGATGGAGACTTTGGGGAGCATGAACCCCACCCTATAATGGTTCCTGGGAGCCCTCTAGATGGCCTGGTGCAGGAAACCTCACACTGACCATTAGAAGGGCAACAGTTTGGTCTGAGGGTAGTGTTCTCCAGAAATGTTCTGGTAAAGTTGTTATCACCTGTGCAAATGGCATATTCTGAAATACCACACAGATTTCAATAGACATTTGTAACTTTACCAGAGGTTATAGCAGGATGAATATGCAATTCATGTTTTGTTTGATAAGTGGTTATCGGCCTGAGGGCTTTAATAATGTAGGTGAAACCAGATAGGCAAGGTGAAAGGAGTCAGCTTAGGATTTCAATTTCTCCTGTTTAGGTGTGATTTAAGGGAAGGAAATGTCTCCTGTACAGCAGAGGTTTCAATGGCAACATGGCGTTTACACTTCAGCTGAGGAGAGACCTGGAGGAAAGAAGGGAACTAGAACTCTGGGGTGCCCCACTGACGGGGCACATGCATGAAAACCAGGTCCTACCTCTCAAAGTCAGTTTATGCCCCAAGAACTCCGGCTCACATGCATGCACTAAGACAGAGGGAATGTGCCATACTTCCTCAGTATCTGGTAACTTGTTTCTAAGCTTCTAGCAGTTAATGCTGAAGCCTGGATTTAAACATTGCTGCATAAATCTTACTAGACTAAATTAAGGGGGTTATATGTATCAGAGTAAATTAAGTAAATTATATGGATCTGTCCTTCAAGGAAGACAATAAGGCAGAATGTGGAAGCAGTCCAGTGACATCTGTAACCTGTACTGCCAGTGTTCAGGGAAGGATTTCCTCACACAGGCACAGACAAACATCTTCTTCCTGTGACAGACAGACAACAGCAGCAGCAGCAGCAATGTCCAACTTGAGGCTAGGGCAAATGCCCACCTACCTCAGATGGGGATAGGGTAAATGAAGGAGAGAATGGGAGACAGTGAAGATCATTGACAGAAGTATAGCTGAGAGAGGGGCTGTGCCATCCCCAGTTTCACTTTGATTCATGATGACTATAATTCTGAGTTTTACGTCTTACAACGGCTGGGCATGAGTGTGGTGGTTGCACTGTACTGTGGCTGTATGTACAGCCAACATTAGCTGTATGGTTTTGCATAGACTGCCATGAAGGTGGTGGACTTCAGCACTGAAGAAATCAGAGACATCTTCAAACTTCTTTCTGGCACGCTTCATCTGGGAAACATTGAATTCATGACAGCTGGCGGGGCCCAGGTTACAACAAAACTGGGTAAGTGGTACCCTAGCAACTTGGTAGACCATGCAAAGCCCCATAAGGCTCCCAACAAAGCTCACTCCATTGTCCTTACTCCCTCTGTTATGCTGGTCTGCAGTGCCTTTGCCAGCAGGTTCCCTGCAGTTTAACCCTGCAAAAGCATTGCCACAGGATGGATGGTTCCAGAGCACCGGTATGATTTAGTTGGGCTGTGGCCCTGTGATCCATTTGTTCTCCTGGATACTCTCAGACTCAGTCCCCAGTCTCACAGTTTCTCTTTTGTGTTGAAGGAGTAGGAAGAAATAGGAACAGGGAGGAGTTTGAGATAATAGTCTGTTACAGACTTTCCCACATCTTCCTTTGAAGCATCTGCTAGTGTGCACTCTGTTACAGTTATCCAATCTGAGCTGGTCTGGTAAAGTGAATCCCTAAACAGACAGAAGCAATAAATATATATTACAAGTGCTTCAAGTCTTAAGTTAATTGCCTCTCTTCTTGACACCCAAGTTTAGCAATCCTATGCTCAGACTGCACTATTGTGCCTTTAGGAAAACATATCTTCTCATTCAATAAATATTTTGCTGGTGCTGAGCTTTACACAGTGCTTTGCTCTTCCTGTTGTCAGCAGAAAGGCTGACTTACATGAGTGTCTGACTGTGGCCCATAACGGCTGCTGACCCTGCCTTAGACTGGATATGTGAGCTTACAGTTTTGGGTATGCCAAAGAGAATTAAAAAAAGGCGAGTGCATTTTGTGCTGGGGCTTAGTCACTTGCCTTGTAGGAGTCCCTGGGATTTCCTCACTGAGCTGCAGAATATGGATCCCCTGTGAGTGATGGGGATCCATGCAGGAGAAAAAATGTGTCCTCCTTTGTTATTAGTGCTGAACATTGCCAGTGACCTCCTGGGCTTAGACGCCTTCCAGCTTTCTGAAGTACTGACGCAGAGGTCCATGATTCTACGTGGGGAAGAGATCAGCTCCCCTCTCACTGTGGAGCAGGTAAGTGTCCTAGTGTATGCTTCTGCCACTTCTGCATTTCCAGGCCCTCTGTACCCCTCTTGTATCATCCATTCAAGTTTAGGGTTTCCTCTTACACCCCCTAGGTGCTCAGCTGTGTCCTCAAGTATTTTGCCCATATTGGTAGTTCAGGTCCCAATGTTGACTCTGCTTTTTAGGCTTTACAGGGGACTTCACTTGCAAATGGCAATGCACAATACCGGTTTTAAGTCACCTTCACTCACCAGGAACTGGTCTTGCTCATGTCATGCAGAAGGTACATCAGATGCTTTGTGGTAGTTGCATGTGTGCATGCTTTTACGTTGCGGAACTCCCAGGTTATGCTGCATTTACTGGAAGATAAAAGCTTGCACACAGTTACCACAAAGCATCTGGTAGATGGTACATTGTTACCCCACGGTAGCTTCTTTGTGTATCCATACAACAGCAAAGGAGGACCAAATACACTGATACATAGTTCTCATCTTCTGAACCTGTATTGCGTGCTGGAGCCAGTCCTGTTTATCTATTACATTTCTCTGTGGTTCATTACAGTGTTGTGCTTACTAACTTTAACTTGTGGTGTTGCTGATCACTTGAGGGCACTCTTGGTGTTTTAGGTCCATGCACAGATAACTGTAGAAAATCTTCTGTCATTGCATTTTATTAAATGCAAGACACTGGGAAACAAGGAATAATATTACTAGGATGGAATAAGCATTGTGTTATAGCAAAATGAACATCTGTAATGGAAATCCTGTGTTGGCACAGACTGCAGAGGGTTATCAATCCAACCCCTACATTGGCAGAGAAACCAGAGTTACTAGGCTCTCTGACGGATGTCTGTCTAACTTTCCTTCAGATTTCCCACGGAAGGAATTTCACAGCCTCTTTAAGTATCCTGCTCTAGCTGCAGTGGAGTCTGGAGCCGAAAAGATTTTTGTCATATTTAGATTACCTTTGACATCCCAGCTGTCCACCTTATAAGCTTCCGCTTCTGTGAAGTTTTTCACGTGGTGTTCTCTTTTCTAAGCTAAACAATCCAGTTCCTTCAATGTTTCCTTATAAGTAATTATCTAAACCTCTTCTTCTTCTGTCTCTGTTTTCCCACATCTTTCAAGAAGTGGAGTGTCTATAACTGGACACTGTATTTAAGCTGAAGTCTCAGCAGTGCTCATTTCAGCAGAATGGTTGCTTCTTTTCTTGCTGCAAACATACCTGCTAATATATCACAAACTAAGCTTTGCCTTTAAGAAATCATATATTTTTTTCATAGTCTGTGACCTTTCTTTGCAATAAAATTGTGTGACAATTGTTTTTCAGCCTATAGTCTGTAGTAGATATCCTCAGTATTCAGTATTACAGTTCCCCTTCTCAGCTGTCTGTCCTAAATAAGCCACATCTTTCTATATCAGTGCACAAGGATGGATAACAATGCCAGAGACACTCCATGTGGTCCAGAGCAACAGTGTCCAGTTGTAGAATATACAAGAGTCTCCCTGAACAGAGCTTTCCCTGATAGTACAGCTATTCCTGACGTTTGTGCGTGTTGGACCCTACGCTCACTGCTTGCAGCCCAGAGAAGTACTAAGACTGCAAAAAAATTGTTAGAGCAGGTGGATGCTACTACTTAGCCACCTTCACTACGTGAACCTGTTGCACTCAACCCTGGGCCTGTAAAGACTGTTCCCACTTAAGCCCTCATGTACTGTGCCCACCTATTCCCACTTATTGCAGGAACACATATAGAGCTGCCAGGGATTTCTCATTGTGTAACAGGCTCGTTGCCAGTCTGAGCTTTGACATTTCAGTGGGCTGAATGGATGAACTGGCCTGAAGGCAGGCAAAGCTGGGAGGATGAAAGGAGCCTTTGAGAATCTCATTTAAGCCATATTGTGGGGAAAGCAGCTTTGCTTACAGCTGGATGGGGAGGTCCTGTTCCTGGAAAATGAGTCCACCTTACTGAGTAGCCAGAGACACTACAGAGGCATGGCCTTGAGGGCATTCTCAGTCCCAACTAATAAGACAGACCATCTGATGGAGAGAAGAAATACCCAGAAAAGGCCTGTGTGCCCATGCTTTGAAATGTTCTCTTCTGTGGAGAAGGGAGGTTGCTGTGTGTCCTAGGCCTTGGGCTGCTGGAGAGGAGATACTACCCAGGAAGAGGAAGAAGGAGAAAAACAGTGAGATTGGGTGAAAAGGAGGATCTTGCAGGCTGGGCCTCAGGAGCTTGCTGAGAGGGGCTGGGAGGATTCAGAGGCAGTTGGCCTGTACCATTAGCAAAGCAGAACAGGAGAGGTCACATTATTCAGGCTTGCAAAACTGAAGAGGATGAGGGTGCATTTAGAAGATCTCTGTCATTGCTGGTCAGGCCTACTGAAGGAATCGCCCTGGTGTCACAGGTGAGACAGAGTAAACAACCTGTAATTGATATAGATACTGTGGTTTATTTATGAAATGACAAGGTTATAGTTTTTACCCTACTTGATTATTTCATGTACCTGCTCACTCACCCCTCAGCATTATGTTCTTTAGATGTCAACTTCTTTTCCCAGTAGGAAGATTGCTGCTTGTCCAGGAGGGTCAGGCAGAAAGTTTTGTTGGTTCATGTTGTGTAGCTTCTTGCAGTTACCAGTCTCAGGAACTACCAGCCAAGGTCCTTGGGCATACCCTGACATTTGTCTCCACATGTCTCTGATCTCCAGGATCTTTCCCCACCTCCAGCATCTTTATTCCAGTCAAGATCTTTGCTGCCGCCTTTCCTGGCCCCTTTTTCTACTCTCTGGGATCATGTCTTCTTTATGGGAACCCTTATTTTTAGCCTCCTTTCCACAACCCTAAGCCCTGGTTTCCCAGTCTAAATAGTGTATGTACAGAAGGACAGCATGCGATCAGCGTCCTAATTTGTGGTTCTGTCTCATGTCTCTCTATTAATTGGAGGATCTGGGGCATGCCACTTTTGTTTAGAACGAGTGTTATCAAAACTTACAACCAGCCCATTCCTGTTCCAGCTATCCAATAAAGGGCTTTTGCTTGAGATTTCAGAAGTTCAATTTCAGACTTTCATCCACACACTTACATGCACCCAATTATCTACTGCCTGTTAGTGATCACAATTCAAGTTATTTTTTCCACCTCTGACACTTGGTTATGATCACTGCATGGGATGTTGGGTCAGCTCCAGAAAGGTCTCGCAACCCATGCTTTTCTGGGGCATGTGTCCTGGCTGTTGGCCGGCCTACCCCGGCTTCCAGTAAGATAATGCTGTTTGCAGGGAAGTTTTGGAGAGAGGATTTTTGAGGCTAACTTGGTGACAGAATACCCTATTAAATCCTGTCCTACCAGTTTTTGAAAAACTGAGCCGACACCCATTTGACAGCTCTACTAGGAGTACTGAACCGAGATACCTTGCCTGTCACTGCAAATGTTGGCTCTGGTGGTGCAAATGACTGCTGTGGGCTTAGTCATGAGGTATTTTGCCACCTTCCCTGCCCCAGCACTTCTTCCAAAAGATGTCGGTGATTTTGCTACTTCCTTCAGCCTCTCAAGTTCAGTTACCCAAAGGTCATACATGGTACATCTGTGTGTGGCTGGGCTATTTGCAAACTTGAATGTTGACTGTACATGCAAATACTGCACGATGCACAACCAGTACAGAGGCTGAGGTGTCTAAAGAGGAGTGGCGGAACCTGAAGTCCCATAGAGCTTTGTGGTGCCCCTTAGGCCTTCTCTACTCTCTGTGACTCATTATTTTCTCTCTGCATTTACAGGCAGCTGACTCCAGGGACTCCCTCTCTATGGCACTGTATTCCCAGTGTTTTTCATGGCTCATTAGCAAGATTAATACGAAGATCAAAGGCAAGGAAAACTTTAAGTCTGTGGGCATCCTGGATATCTTTGGCTTCGAGAACTTTCAGGTCAGGATTTTGTCTTTTGCAGGGTGGGTTGGTTTTGGAGATGTCAGTGCATATAGGAAGGAATTTTGGTAGGTTTGTATCCTGTTTAGGTTAGCATAGAGCATTCTCGGATTTCTCCACCACCCCTTCCCTCTGGGAGCAGCAAGATATATTTAGCTGCCCATTTCTGCCACCTGTATTCATGTAGGCTGATGTTCAAGGTCTGGTTTGTGACACAGACCCTAAGCAGATGTGCTGTAATAGGTAATATTGAATCTTTTACTTGTATGCAAATTAAATGTCCAACTCCTATGTGCACATTGTTTACATCTGTTTTGCCTTGTGTTGAGAATCCTGTGTGTAATGCTTCTGATTGCAACTGATGAGGGATATACATTGAGCAGCCGTATGCTGACTGCTCAGATATTTCACAGAAGAGAAAGCCCAGTGACCTAATGCTTAGGGAATTATATTTCTTTCTTCCTAAGAAGAAAAGAAATTTGATTGTCTTTAGCATCCTTTACTACCATTTAGGCCTACTGAATTAACCTCGCATGAGCTACAAAAGCTGTTCTCCTAGTGGACCTCCCCATACTGTGCTCCTCATGTCCATCTGACACTCCTTGCCTCTATGCTCCCTGGCTTTATTCCAGGCCTGGCACTTTCCCCATCGCTGTTATAAATTCTTTTAGAGCCCAGGGACAAGAATGTTAAATTTTATAATCTTTGTTTCTTCTTATAGGTGAATCGTTTTGAACAGTTTAACATTAACTATGCAAATGAGAAACTACAGGAATATTTCAACAAACACATCTTCTCCTTGGAGCAGCTGGAGTACAACAGGTGACAAATGGAGGGAGTGGCCCCCTATTGCTTTCATGGGTGGTAGAATGGAGGACATCATTCCTCCTTTGCGCTCTCCAGTCCCTACTAAGGCAGGAGAGGCAGCTGGGCCTTAATGCCACCCTGACTGCGGATGTGTCTCTGTAAGCACTGTCCATGTGCTTTGCCAGCATAGGTCACTTGTCTCCAAAAAAAAAAAGATTCCCTTCTATCTCTCAGCTGAATGGGAAGATCTTGGGCTTTAACCCATTAGAACACATGGGCACTGGCCTTATTACTGACTTCAGTAATAATTTATCTAAGGTAGAGGTGTGGTTATGCGGGTGGAATCTTGGTGTGCAAAAAGTAAAGTCCCTAAAGATAGATGGATAGATATCTGACAGCTCTTTCTCTCCTAGCGATTCCTATGCTGTGAAAATGGCTCTCTTCCTCAGCAAGGAGATTTAAATCAGGCTGGTTCCTGAGCTTAAAGAGCATGGGGCCTTCTGCACAGCTGTTTCTCTTCTGTGGGCTTCATATTGGATTGTATTTTGTGAAGTACCTGGGATGTTCTAGAGTATTTCTGCTTCTAGAGAAGGCTGCTAGACAAATACTTCACTTCTTGCTCTGAAACAGAAGCCCTTATGTTTGTGAATGAAGCAATTGAATAGGGTCAGTGAGGGCAAACGAGAGCAGCCTTGTAAAGGGAGACAGTTGAATAGGCAATTCATGAAATTCTAAAGATTACAAAACTGCAAGGCTATTTATGCACTCACTTCTCAGGCCAATTCCACCATTGCAGGAAGCTTGTGTTAAGAATGGTATCATCGTGGCAAAAGATTTTTTTTCCTGCTGATTACATAGGAGTTTAAGTTCTGTGGCTGAACTTTGGAAAGAACAAAGAGAATTTTATTATTGACTACTCATCAAGTTATTCTAGGGTGACGTGATTAAAGCTCATCTTTCACAGCACCAGCTCTACTTTTTCAGGTTTAGTAAGTAGCTCTGTGTATTTCATCATTCGATTAGACAAGGGGTCTGTGGCACTAGAGACAAGCTGATTCATTTTTTATTTGATTTGTTTCAGAGAACTCTGCTCCCTTCAATTCTGGAAGGTCTTCTCACTCTTAGAAGGAATCCAGGAGGTTTTTTTGTAAAATTATATGGCCTCTCTGACATCCATTGTTGCAAAAATCTGAAACACTGTGAACTGATATTTTTTGTCATTAAGTGAATAAGATATTCTGTTTCCTGTGAGGGACAGATAATTCCTTCCATTCTTTAGAAATTATTCCAGTTTGTTGCTTCCAACTGTTGCACACAGGTTTCTGAATGCTTTGAACCTGAAAGTATGAAGCCTAGGCCAAAGGGTTTGTAGACAACAGCTTCACTATCTTCAAAACATTAGCCTTCACCTGAAAGGTGTCTGTACCAGAATGTCAGTAAGTAGCTTCACACATAGCCTGCAGTCTTCCTTGGATTCCTGAGCAAGAGTTATTCCTAGGCTTCTCTGAATTCTGAAAACAGAAATGGCCTGTATTATGGGAGTATAAGAAGGTGGTAAGAGGGGGGAAAACACATTCAGCACAGATTTACAGAATTTCATGGATGATTTTCAAAGCATGCTTATCACACTGCTGTATCTACATCAGCTTCCAGTCTGACAGATGCAGGGCCACTCTGTAGGTCTCCTGTGTTTCAGGCCAAAGCTTATCTGTGTCATCCTCTTCAAAACTCTCCCTGAAAAGTCACTCCTGTCTCTTCTGGTGGACCTATGAATTGTGGTTCAGTCTGCTGGCAGATGTGCTTCAGGCCTGCTTTCCAGATTGGTGGGTCAGCAGTTGACTCTTGAAGCTGTGTAGCAAACTGTCCATCATCCCCACCACTTGGGCTGATGCTCATTGCTCCTGAAAGAGCAGCTGAGAGCAACTACAATTTCTTAGTGCTTGGTGTGGAATTTGCTCAATGACTACAAGATGAGCATCAGTCTAAATCACTGGGATGGATAAGAAAGGCTGTCTCCTACTTCCATCTCCTTGTGTTAGCAGTGCATTGTGTGTCCTATTCTTTTTCCTCAGCCATGGCAAAGCCTAATTGCTGCAAATCATTTTGAGTCCTGGGACAGCTGTTGTGCTCAGCTGCTTCTGTTCTCCTGCACCTCAGGGCATTGGATCTTGCATTTCACATCTTTGTTCTGTTTGTTCTTGACTGTCAGGGAAGGGATAAACTGGGAAGCCATTGACTGGATGGATAACGCAGAGTGCCTGGACCTTATCGAGAAGGTGAGCAGTTATCTGTGACACTTTTCAGGGATCACAATGGCGACTGCTGATTGTCTTGAGACCTTCCCTGGGGTTTCCTGGTTTTAAAAACAGGTAGTCGCTTAGATCCTCTTCCCATTGTGACCTGGCAAAAGTATGAGCTGTTCTAGCCATAGTCCCGGCTCAAGAAAGCAGATCTGTGCTTATTGTTGAGAATAAGCTTAGGGAGGGTGTCATAGTTTTAGACAGGGAGCAGCATTTAAATAAAGCCTTAATGTAAATTTTTTATAAACAATCTCCACTTACGTTCTGCTTGCTGAATGCATTGACTGGCCAGAATTCTGCTTTCAGCTCGAGCTTTGTGAGGTATAACTCAGGGTTATTGCTCAGTTTGCTGTCCAGATCTCCAGTTCTTGGCTTGGTGCTGTGTAGTTAGAGCTTTTGCTGACTGTAAAAGCCTGTCTCTTGTTTGGCTGTAGAAACTGGGTCTACTGGCTTTGGTGAATGAAGAGAGTCGATTCCCCAAAGGCACAGACAACACCCTTCTGGAAAAACTTCACAGCCAGCATATGGTAAGTAAGAAAATAACCCAGCAGGCAAATGATCAGTATGTTAGCCCCATCAGCATTTCAAAACTGAAAGTGAAGGTTTTGTTGATGTAAAATACGTGCTTTGTGCAGGAAATTTAAAATGCCTTAGGCTCGAACCCGCGAGTGTTTAATAAGGCTGCACTGAACAAAAGTAATGTGTGAAGAAACCTGCAAATATGGTCTCTTGCACACACAGAGAGAGGGAGTGTGCCTTCCACAGGCTGTGAGTAGAGGAGATTTGAATTTGTAGCATGGGATGGGGGTCAGGTTCTACTGGTATGCAACGGGACAAGAAGCAGCACCCCAGGCACAGGATGTGGCTGCACAGTCTGCATGGGTTTCTCCTGCCAGCTGACTCACAGGAGTCTGCTCCAGAGCACGTCAAATCTCTGTCTCCTGGGGCTGGGGACGGCTTTTGCCTCATGACTTTTAATGAAAGCTCTCTTATTGTTCCAAATTAATTAAATTCTTTCCTCCTCTTGTATTCTGGACACAGGAGTAGAAGGGCTTTTTCGTGTAGGTCAGAAAGTTATCCTGGGGACACAGAAACCACAGTGAGATCACTGTAACAATCTCTTACCCTGTCTCTGGTACAGCCAACACTGTTCTTAATAGCAAATAGGCTGAAAACAAAGCAAATTAAACCCTGTAGCATGGACTTATGGAATAATTTACTACTTTAGTAAGAACATTGTCAGCTTATATGTTTCCTAGTCCTCTAATTCAGGCTTCAAGACTGAAAACATACAAATTTGTGTCCTTCATCTGACAATTTTTTTTTAATTGGCATAGATGCAGATATTCTCATTTTTCATATTTGCATCTAACTCTGCTAGTTATACTCATGACTACAAATTGGGTACAACAGCAATGACTTCTGGTTGGCTATTTACGCGTAGTTTTGTGGAAATATTTCCTTTCTTTAGGCTTAAATTGATGCCTTCAATTTAGTCTGCTGTGGCTTTCCCTTGTATTAGAGGTCAAGGTATATGAGAAAGCCTGATTTACCTTTTTTATTGTTGTTGGTATTCTGTTAACTTTTAATATAGAACTTATGAATATTTTTAATACATCACTTCTTTTGAATTTTCTTTCTGAACTGTCCCAACCTCTTCAGTTTGTCTCCAAATGGAGAAATTTCAAAGCTCCTCTTTCTTTCTGCTGTTTGTCTCTGAATTCCTCTACATCTTTTCTCTATTCTTTTCTGAGATAAAGAATCAGACCAGAATGCAGTTCCCTTGGTAAGAAGGTACCTGTGGTTTATTGTACGGCAGCATGAGACTGTCAGTATTATTTTGCATTCCTTTATGCCCCACAACATTTTGGTTGCTATTTTTGGTGATTTCTGTGCATTGAGTAGCCTTTTCATTAAGCTGTTCATAGTGTCACCTCTGTCTGCTCTGAGGGGATAGCTGTTAATGTGGAACCTTAGGGAGCTTATGAGAGATGGAAGAGGCTGAGGAGCTGGACTGCAGGGAGGAATGATGAAGTAGATAGTGCTCCAGGGTTTGCATTTTTTGAAGGCGAACCTGGTTTTTGTACCAGTTAAAGTCTCTAGTGCTGGCCAGAAGAGTACTGGAAGGCATCCAGCCAGCATTGCTGGAAAGCCCAAAGGACCTTACAGGAGAACTAGCCCTCTTCTCTGTGTTTTTCTCTGTGGATTGCAATAGGCTTAAGGAAGAAAAGCATAGAGCTGGGATTTAAGAGAATATGACCTCTGATACAACTGGGGAGAGGAGCAACAGGGGAGATGGGAGAAGGAACCAGAAGTGTTGTAAGCATGGATGAAATATATGGACTTGGGGGAGAGGGAGAGGAGAGGAGGGTGCCAGTCCACATAAGAGAGTCAGTAACAGTCATATTCAGAGTGGAAGAGAGGGAAGTTTGTGGCTGGAAAAAGATGACTGCATTGGGGAAAGGGAAGAGCAAAGAAATGGGGTTAATATGCAAAGGAAAATAAGCAATGAAAAAGTTCTCAATAGCACTAACAAATTATCAGGGTCAGAAGCCACTCACCCAATACTGCTAAGAGAACTTGAAGACGAAGGAGCTGAATTACTAACAGTATTGCGCAACACCTTACTTAAAATTTTCTTAGTACTTGTATCTGAGAAGGTGGGACATTGTTTTAATTTTTAGAAAGTATTCTAGGAATTTATAGGCCTGTAATCCTTATTTCACTATTGGGCAAATTCACAGAATGTAAATGGTCAGTTACTTCAATGGAGGGAGGCCTGTAAGACTCTGTCCCATACAAGCACTGAGGTGGCAGTTTTCTGATGATTCATGGGGCAAGGCTGGACTGTGAGGGGCCTTATGAGACTGATTGGGTTGTAAAATGAAGATGAAAAGCAGTGTAGATAAATGTAAAATGGTGTGCCTGAAGGAAAACAGTCCCAGTTTCACATTTGAAATGATAGGCCCTGAGCTGACTGCTGCTCTTCAGGAGCAAGACCCAGACAGAGGCTGTGATGGATAGTTCCATGGAAACACCAGCACAGTGCTCAGTAGTAATAAAAACCCCAGATCAAGTATTAGAAATGCCTAGGAAAGAAACAGAATAAAAGCAGAAAACATTGTTATGGCACTGTATAACCCATGGATCACCTGCACTTGGAACAGCGTACAGCACTGGGCCCCTCCACTCAAGAAGGGGTTATATCAGATCTGAAAAACAACCTGAGACAGCTTCATTGTTATGGAAGACTGTTGAAGGGACCCTGCAGTGTGGAGAAAAGATGACTTAGGGGGGAGGTGATGGGTTTAAAAGTCACACATGGTCCATAGAAGACAAATGGCACTAATGGGAGCCAGGCGTAAAACCAACCAGCTGTAGTTCCCTGTGCAGTTGGTTGAGACCTCCCTGCAAAAAGACACTCTGGATGCAGGAAGTCTGCATGGGTTCAGGTGTGGAATGGGCAAGTATTTAAAAGAGAAATCCACTTGGGGTTACTAGCTAGGCAGACCTCATGAAAATAATTGGAGTTTGAGAGAGTATTAGGATGAAATTATCATTTACTTGCCTTGTTCTTACTCTATCCTACATAGCCTCTGCTGGAGGCAGAATACTCAGCTGGGTGGGCCATTGGTCTCAAGCACCTAGCGTTTATTCTTACACTGGCATTATAAGAAGATTTCTTTTTCTTTCCTTTCAGAGCAACCACTACTATGTGAAGCCTCGGGTAACAGACCATCAGTTTGGCATAAGACATTATGCTGGAGAGGTAGGTGTTCATGGTGTATCTGTGAGATGCTAGGTGTATCTTGGGCTTGAGGTCCTGAATTTTAGATTCCAAAAATCAAGAATATCTGAGAGCTGTGTTTCCGCACAGTTAGTGCCCCGTACCAGAGCACAGGAGTGTGATGGACTTAAAATAGCATGTCATTCTCCAGTACTATATTCTCCAGCTTGGATGTTTGTTTGAGCTTCTCAGGTAACTTTTGGTTTGGAGGATAAAATCCTCCTTACTTCTGTTATTCATGTTGTCTTTTCTTAGACATTCACAAACAAACAAAACCCAAAGTAAAAGTCACAAGGAAAATTTGACTTCTGGGGAGGAGGAGAAAAGGCTAAATACCTATTGCAAAAAGGAAAAGGTCTCCAAGCCTTCAAGGTTAAATGCTGCTCTTTGTTGTGGAGAGATACGAAGCAGATGGAGGTGTGTCAAGGGAGGGCACCTGCACACTAAAGAAGAGCTAACCTCCTTCTAGAATCCTATCTGCTGAGCACTGGTGGTTGGGAGGTCAGGGCACTGGGTGGCATAGTTACTATTTCCTGAAGTGAATGGAGTACTTCACACCTTGCAGATGATTTCCCCCCACACACATCCCAGGCAAATCTCTGCAGCTGTTTCACGTTTCACTTCACTCCTGTTTTTGAGGGTTGGTTTGTTGGGTTTTGTTGTTTTTGTTTGTTTTGTTTTGTTTTTTAAATTAATGGCTAAAAGTCACTTTCTTGCCAGTAACTGCAGAGTTCTGGAGCTCTTTGACCCCAAAAATTTGGATCTTGGCACATGCCTGCAGCGTTACTGTGTAGCTCTGCTGAAGGTTTTGTACACTGGCATGTTAATGTAGAAGTGCTTAATGTTCTGTTCTAGTATCTCTGTCTGCGTTGCAGGTGCTATATGATGTGAGAGGCTTTCTGGAGAAGAATAGAGATACCTTTCGAGATGACATTTTAAACATGCTGAAAGACAGCAGGTATGCTCCCCTTACGCTTGTGAGGAGGCCACATCTGTTGGGCTGGACTAATCCACATTCATGTAATAACCAGACCAAGGAAAGCAGTTGCTTTTGTCTGAGCATCAAGCATCATTCTTTATCATTCTTCTCTTTGTGCTTAAGTGTCCCGGCAAATGAAAGGAGAGCTGGAGAAGTCAGATGAGACACAGATTTAATCAGTGCTCTTCTTGTCCCAGTTTTGAAAAGAGCTATAAAAGCATGATAGAAATCCCTCCAGGCAATGCTGGTTTTCTCCTTCCTCTCTTTTCCCTTTCTTCTTCCTCATACCTCCCTGTCCCAACAATGGCAAATTTGCCCCTGAATGAGTCAAGGCTCTTTGCCATGCTGTCAAATGCCAGCCTTTGTACAGAAGCTGCTTGTTTTCCAGCCTGGTTGTTAATGGAGAGCTTCCGTTCTTACTCTGAGCCAGACTGAGCCCTTGCTGTGGGACCAGGCATGGCCCCTAATATTATATCCCAGTGCTGCAACATGACCCTAGAGAAATGAGCTGACTTTGACCTTGAGCAAGGTCTGGAAGACAGAGGTGGGGCCTAATAGAAGGAGAGAGGCATTTAATAACATGGCAGAGCCTAGAGGTTTTTGAGTACCAACTCTGCCACGTGTCTCTTACCACAGTCCATGTATTGTCTTTGGGCTCCAGCCCGATGAGACTGTTTCAGAATTGCATCTTCTCTCAAGCCTGCTGCAGAGTTTGCACTGTGAGCCACCTTGAAACAACCTGAGGGAGCTAGGAGTATGAGCAGCTCGTAGCTGCCTTACTTGGACAGTGGCATCTGGGGAACATTTTACACAGAGCTTGAAGCCAGAACTGTGGTCGTCATTGTCCAGCATAATAGAAGGACTCAGGGTTTTTCAACAAGCTAGAAAGAGAAATTCTGCTAGAAGCAGTCATAACAATAAACTGGCACAAGCAGCGCTGGAGAACTTTGTGCAGCTTCATAAGAAGCAGCACCACTGTCTAAGGAGTGGCAAAATGGTGGAAGATTCCCCAGAGCTGACCTACACTGAGGGTAGCTCTAGAAGTCCTCTGGCCACAGAAGGGCTGTGGTTGCAATTGCATGAGCATGTCATGGGTGCTAGACATGACAGCTAGGTTGGGAGGGGCGGGACAGCACACAGTCTAGCTGGAGTACCTTCAAGGTAGTTTCACCTGCGGGCATATAGCTTGAGATCTTCCTTTGTGTAATATGCTGCTTTACAGTGTGAGATGGGGTTTCTGACTTTGCAACCGAGTGTGGCATACAGGGCAGCCCATGGGGTCTGTGCAGCCACATGGAAAGTATTAACTTCCTCACTGAAGTGCCCAGCTGAACTGTCTCCTGCAGCCACTCTGAGGCACAGCAGGAATAAAAATGAGATGTTTCACAGTGGGACAGGGCAGTAGCTGAGAATGAGAGCCATCTTCTCACAGGTGGTGGGTGTCTTGCATCTTCTTTAATTCTTTTTTTCTCCCTTAGGCTGGACTTCATCTATGACCTTTTTGAAAGAGTCTGCAGTCGTTGCAGTGAAGAGACACTGAAGATGGGCACCCAGAGGCGCAGACCGACTGTCAGTTCCCAGTTCAGGGTAGGATGTTTTCCAAGAGAGCAGCAGGCTTCTGGAGAGGAGCAGATGGGTAAAGCAAGGCCTGCAGCCAAGAGGAGTCATTCATCCTTGTTTTGTGTCCAGCACTGAAAATGTGCAGGAATGTTGTAGTGCTAAAAAAAGACAGTGCCACTGCCCCAAGGATTTCTGTCTGGTGTAAAATGTGAGATGCTGAGACTGACCAGAGTAGCAGAGGAAAAGAATACTTTGCTAAGGATATGACTTCCTTGAGGTTCTTTGATCTTTCATGTTGGTTTGGTGTTTCAGCTAAGTATGTGTCCTTTAAGGCCACATCTTTTACAGGTATAGCGGCAATTCCAATAAAACCTTGTCAGGGGGTCCTTGCAGGTATGAATCTCAACCCCCTAGATTGTCTGCAAACCTTCTGTTAGTTTCACAGTTTTAGTTTCCTATATTTAAAGTTTGAGAGACTTGTAAAAATAACTCACATCAGCTATACAGCTCTGAGAACAAGGATAGCCATGTAAGCAGTGTTAGAGTAAACTAACTGTGTGGGTATGTTTTGGACAGGAAGGGATCTCCTGGGTTATTGAAGTTTTGGTAGGCAGAGTGAAAGTACATTAGGAATGAGAGGGGTGCATGAAGACCCTATTGCATCAAACGTAGCCCCTTTCCTTCCTGTAGTGACTGATCCTTTGGGTTTTGTCTTGCTGCTTTTTAGGATTCTCTCCATTCCTTGATGGCCACGCTTAGTACTTCCAACCCATTCTTCATCCGCTGCATCAAACCAAATACAGAAAAGGCAAGTCTTTCTTCCAGCAAAATGTATGCATGCGACACAGGCCTTAATGAGCACTCACTTGCACAAACACCTGACAGGTGCCTCTGTCAGGATCCGAACTGAGGATAACAGCAGTTCCCTCTCACCTTCCCTTTTTTCTTCTAGTTGTTTTATAGTTGAGGAAAAATACACCCTCCTCCTAGTAATCAGATGAAAAGACTGCATGTTGAGTATGATATGGTATAGCCATTCCCACCTCTTTTTGTGCTTGTGAAGCGTGGAAGATGAACCAGGCTTGTGCAGAGCCCAGAGCTGTGGTAGAAGAAGCAATCACTCCTGTTTGTGGTGCCTGTAGACAATTTGTTCTGGAATGCAGGGCTTGTGTGGTAGGAAGTGTCTCCTGCAGATCCCTGGCTCTGAGGCAGAGGAGGTGGATGCTTCATGAGCAAGTCACAATGCTTAGAGACAGGCTGGCTCTCGCTTGTATTGTGAACTGTGGCGGGAGGATATGTTGCTAACTAGATTGGGTGGGGAGCTCTGAACTGATCATTTTCTTTGTGTGTTTTGAAACTGTGTATGATATGGCAGAGGAAAGCCTGATGGGGGTTTTATGCCAGAAGAGAATTCTGCAGTATGTCTCCGGTTTGACTGGAGAGAGACTGCAAAGAGAACTGAGTCAGGGTTCTGCATTTTGTATGTTAATGCATTATAACATTGCTCTACTGCCATGATCCAACTATGACAGCAGTCTGCACACTGTTTTTTTTTACCCAGGATCTGCCCAACTCCCTTTCATCCCTTTTTCTGCACTGTGCAGTGTTGTGAGGTTGCTTTCCCCTTGAGCCAAACTTCCCCCTTTTCACCTGGCATGCCCAAATACGCAGGGTTGACTTTCTACAGAGAAACAGATATACAGCCTGTGACTGACTGTGTTCAGAGAAACAGTCACTGTTCCAAGACAGCAAAGAAGTAATACCAAGATGAACACTTGTTCTGTCTCTCTTATTTGTTTTTGAATCTGGATCATTATGTAGGCACCAAACCTCTTCAATCCAGATGTAGTGCTAAATCAGCTCCGGTACTCAGGAATGCTGGAGACAGTGAAAGTTCGGAGAGCAGGTTTCCCTATACGGCGCCTTTTCCAGGACTTTCTCAGCAGGTAATTGCTATCATTGTACCACATGCTGTAACAGCCACAGGGTATATGATTCTATATGTTTGTTCCCTCTGTAACTGCTGTTACTGACATGGATCTTTTGTGGGATGTTTTCTAACCATGCCCTTATTGCCCATATCATAGACTGATTTGGAAGTCCTTTTGGAGACTTGCCTTTAGGGTAAAAGTCAGAATGGAAAAATAGCCAGATGGTCCATTTTCAAATTTTTTTTTTTTGTAGCTTTGCCACAGATTTGCTTGTGAGATGCTGTGAAACCCAGCTGGTCATAATATGTAAAAAGAAAATATCATACTTAAAACCTTTAATCTGGCAGGCTGAAGCAAATTTTAATGGACACTATAGTTGATGATTAATACTGGAAAGAGTGATTGCTTCTTTTAATATTAGCTGCATCAAAAGGATTTCTTGAAGTTTAAGGCTAGAAGGGACCATTGAACATTGCTTCCTTTGTCTCTTGGACCATTAAATGCCACCCCTATACTGAACAAAATAACTTGTGTCTGATGAAAGCACGTTTCAGACAGACAGTTGTTCTTTACTGAAAAATGCTGTTGAGTTTGTATTTTGTTACTGGGATTGCAACAATAATTGCCAGTGTGGTAGGAACAGATAAAGGTTGGGGGATGGAAATTTCCAGATTGGAGGGGAAACACGAAGAAGGGAGGTCCCAGAGGAAGAAGGACTAATGGGAGGAGGATAATTAGAGTTAAAAGATTGGCAGGGGAGAGGGTGGCAGGTTACTGTCATACATAATCTCATGAGATTTTGTTTGGTTCTTAGGTACAAGATGCTTGTGAAGGGGCCAAGTTTCTCAGACAACAGCAAAGCTGTATGTGCAGACTTTCTTCAGACCTATGACAGCAGCAAGAAGGAATGGCAGTTGGGTAAAACCAAGGTACTTCATCAGTGTGGGGCAGGCTATGGCTTTGCTCCAGCTGCAAGGGGATGCGATTGCATCTGGTGAGATTCAAGACAGTAGAAAGGGCAAAGTAGTGATGACCCTTTAAATACACTGCACTATGCCACTGACCTGTAGCATCTCAAATATTTCCCATATTATGTACCTAGAGATGTAGAAGGCTTTTTGATTTTTGTCTAAACTCCTTCTCATTGACCAAGCCAGATTGATTTTGTTGTGTCTGATCCAATTTAAGGATCCAAGGAGAACAAGCATGGGTGTCATTGTATGCAATTGCAATGTGTGCCATTAACTCTTGCCTCTTGTGCCAGATATTTTCCTCTGCTTGGCTAACTGAAACTCTCGCAGGAGGCAGTGAGCTGCTGCTTGGTATATATCTAAACTGTGAATAGGTAGCTAGATCACCAGATGTGTGACAGCCTTCTGCTCTGGAAGCTCAGCTGATGGTTTGTGCAGTTAGCCCAGATGCTAGTATATGTTTTCTAGGAAAAGGTATCCAAATGCTTCTCCCCACTTGCATAATTCAGATTTTGCTTCTGTTTTGGTGAATGTTTAACACCTCTTAACACCTCTCTCTTGCCTGGTATAGTCTGGATTTTTGGGTTGGGTTTTTTTTTTGTTTGTTTTGTTTTGTTTTCTCCAGACATCCAGCTGGAAATGTACCATTATCTTTCATTTAATGGGGAGGGAGCTGGGTGTTTCAGTATGAATTTTTTTAAGCTTTGAGACAGCTTCATACAGAAATAGATGTGAGCGTTGTGATCTATATTGCTATAGAAATCTGGGAGTGGGCAACTGTCTCTATTACAGCTTTCCACATACTCCAATAAATTCTTCAAAGAATATTCCAAGGTGGATGGTGTCCAGTGCAGACAACATTTCTAAGTAGTGGGTATGCAGTCCATATCCAGAGCAGATGGTGGTCCATCAAAGCAACTTTTCTTGCATTTTTTGCCCTTAAGCCTTCAAAAAAGTAGTTCAGAATACTTCCAGGGTCACAATGGAACTGGAAGTGATTCTAGTGAATATTCACATTTAATTTGTCCAGGAGATCAGATAATGATATTTGTTGGTTTGAGCAATCATTTCTTAAAGAGTGGATAGACTATAATGCTTCTTAGAGAGCAAGATCTCTCTCTCCCCTTCTTAGAGGAGTGGTGCTAGCCCAGTTGGTAGTCTGGGCTATGAACTCTGTGTGACAACCAAGGAAACCACTGGCCATTGCTGTGGGAAGGAGATGTGTTAACCTGAAGTTTCTAAGGCCTTCCTTCACATGCCTCCGCTGATGTTCAAGAAAGAAGGTTTTATCACTTAGCTGTATTTATGGTCTATGATTAAAGTGTTCCCCATCTTTGATTTGAGAATCTGGTGTATCTTCACAGGTCCCTGCAAACCAGGAACCATTTCAGTCATTCTTGTCCGTAGATAACCCACACTGCTTGGGTGACTGCCAGTCTCACAGCATTTTAGCGTTAAAGCCTGTGTGGAGTGCGTGTGTGTGTGTTGCAGAGCTGCCTGTGCCTGGGAAGCTTTAGAAAGGGGTGGTCAGCGCTGGTAAACATTGAGTTTGAACTTTCTTCCTAGCATGACAAGAGATGGAAGATTGCTGGGCTACAGGAAGGGCAGCAGGGAAATGCATGTAAGGACCAAACTCACATGCACATGCTCACCTTTTAGAGTATAAAAGGTTATAAGCTCTATAGCTGGAGTCCAGGGAGTACAACAGACTAATGACAAGCAGGAAATCGAGGCTGCTTTGAGCCCCTGGCAGCAACAGGATCCCTTTTCTCTTCAGTCCCTGTTGCGCATCCTGAAGGACTGAGTCCATCTGTTTTCACTCACTCCTTGGCCTGCACGAAGAAATTCTTTTGGAAGAACAATACAGGTGGTAAATAGCGGCAAACAAAATATGTTTCTATTTTGCCAAAACACTGTATGTACTCTAACGTAATCTTTTTGAACAATTCTGTCCTATAAACTAAAACTTGGCTGAAGAGCTGTATGTGGCATGTTGGTAAACAGCAGTCTCTCTGCTAGGGCACTGGTTGCTGTCAGGTCTGACAGCTTTCTTCCCCTATTGTGGGAAGAAAGAAATTATTAAGAATTGTAGTCTTTGTGTCTCTTTATTTCTTTATGACTGAGAAGGAAAGTTGAAAGTAGTTGGGGAGCAGCTGAGCCATCTTGTTTGGTTGTGGAAGTTATTCTATATTCAGCATGGTTTGAATTAGAGATATGTGTCCTGGTAGAGGGGAGCAGTTCTATTTATTCTTAAAGAATATATCACTCCAAGGCTGTCCTGGCCTGTTCCACCCTTGCTGCCATGCTGAATGGCTGGCCAGCCCCTGGCTGCTCCAAGGTGCTGTCGCCATTGCACTGCCATTTCATTCTTCAGATGAGTTGCTTGACATTTTTTCCCATGCTCAGATGGTGGCAAAGCCATTTCATTGCTCCCTTGGAGACGCCTCTTGCAACTCTGCTTTGTGCCAGTGCCTCCAGAAAGCCTTGCCCCTAGGAAAGCAGATGCCACGGTGAGGCCGTGCACAGCAGTGGTGCTTCCTGGTAGTCCCTTCCCTGCTGCCTGTATCCAGCTGTTGTGTCTTGGTTTTGGATTACAGAGTGCTTTGTCTGCATTCATGTTTTAGCTGGTGCTAGGTAACACAAGCCTGGAATACTTGGGTTGATGAAGAAAAGAGCCCTAATTTTTCTAGAGGCTTTCAGGTAAGGGTGAAGTGAAGCTACCAGCTAAGGGGCACAGAGTGTAGGTCATTGTCCCGGAGAGGAAGTCCCCTGTGTGCCCTTGCTGCCACTTCTGCTGCTACAGGTGCAGCTCTGGGTACCCAGGTAGCGATTCCCAGCACCAGGTGGGAACTAACCTTGGCTTATGGAGTCAGGAGTAGCTACTGAAAAAGGTGTGACAGGCCAATGGGGATGTAACCTAGGAAGAAGTTATAAGGGGTGGGTGAAGAGCAAAGCTTATAGAAGGGAGAATACTTCCTGCAAAATGAATGGAAGGATAATTATATCCCTAGCAATTGTTTGGAGGAGGAAGGAAAAGACTCTGTGAATTAGTGCAGGGGATTGTGAAGCTTGGGAAAGGAAATGGGGGAGGAAGGGCAGGATGATCTTTGTGTTTTTCATTAAGAATAGAGCAGCTGCTGTGCTGGCAATTGTCAAATTGATGTTTATAAGAGGTATTAATGTATATAAAGCAGGTTTTATCCAGTGGCATGGCAGAGATGAGGGCTTGGATGCAAACAAGCAATGTGATGATGGAAGAGCTTGTGCTAAGGTGCCCTTGTCTTCACTGGGGATGTGCTGGGATGGAGCAGCAGCTTCTGTGCCCCTTTCTTCAGTGCACCTGGACCTTCTGCCATACTTGCCCATACCCACAACACAGATTTCCTAAGGCTGTTTAACACAGTAATCCTTGCTGTTTGAAAGCATTCATTTCCACATTTCAACCTGCTGTTTTTCAGGGCCTGTTTGAAGGAGGAGGTTTCTGTAGGCTTTTTGGCATCCAGGTCACAGTGACCCACTTCCTGCTTTCCCAGTGTTGTCCCCAAGAATCATATGATCCCACTTATGTACACATGGGTGCACATGCAGTTACATTTGTGTCTGCTGATCTACATGTAACCTTAACATGTTCACTGTTGCACTGACAGTGCATGCAGGCATTGAGGTTGTATGAGGAGCACTGTGGTGCTGCACTGTGGTTTAAAACTTAGCCAGTGTCTAATAGGAGCAGATATGATAGAAGTAACCTTGTACGTTTTGTTTAATCATTCCTTCCTCAGATTAAAGTGATCTCCTGTTTTCAGAAAGTGACTATGAATTATGACAAAGAAATGGCCACCTTCCAAATTATTTCCACAAGGCATCAAAAATATTTCTGGATTTGAATACATCTTACTCTTCCTTGTCATCTACAGGAGCCTAAAAAACTCCTCAAAATGGCAATACCTTATAACTAGATATTGTTATGTTATTTGAGATTAACCCCTCACTCTCAAGCATATACAGAAAACCTTATAGGATTAGGGTTGGGTCTTGTTGAACTCTGCATGCCTCGAAGTTAGGTTTTCTCCCACTTCTTACTGGCACAGTAAAGTCTATGCTTGCTAGCGAAACACTGATGGACTGAATGTTTTTGCAATTTGGTGAAGATAATGGACTGAGACAGTGTTTTGCTGGCTGCATTCTTGAAATGGGTGACTGCTGCTTGGTTCTGGAATGAATGGAAAGAGCAATCCCTCCCTCAAAGAAGTCTTTAAAAGATTGTTGAGTTGACAGAGGGAGTGGATGTACAACTTGCAGGGAAGGATGCTAGCTTCATGGTTGGCAGTACCTTGATAATGAACCTTCTTTTAAGGCTACCCAAGGTTACTTAGTCATTACAAAACAGCTCACTTCTTAAGGCCATCTTAATGGAAATGGCTCCCCAGGAGAAATTCGTGTCCAGGGAAGCCACTGGCTATGGGTACTAACTCAGGGAGAGGTTTCAGTACCTGGTGGTCATTGCAGAGGGAAAAAAGAGCCTAAATAAGTGATGAGGCCAAAAGCAGTGATGGAAAGGAAGGTATACAGAGACATAAGGGGAAGTAAATGGGGAGCGGGAGAGTTTGTGCAGAACACTGGACTAAATGACTGTTCAAATCTCTGAACATCTCTGTGGCCTCTCAGCATAGCCACATGGATCCAATAAATTTGTAAGGAGTTTTTACTGATCAATGTAGTTCCGCAGATCGATGTGTGTCAGCTCACAGCCTGCGTTCACAGCAGTGCTTTAACGAGTGGGGCAGCACTTTCCTAGTGTAGTCTGTTCTGCTGCTGGCCCTGGCAGTGATTTAGCCAATGCAGGCAGCAGGTCACATGAGCATGGCCATATGGCAGTTGCTGCTGTGACTGCAGCTTGTATGGACATACCTTAGCCAACTTTAATCTAGGCTGGGGGCTGCTAGCAGCATACCCACAGCGCTGTGGAGCTCCATGCAGGCTGCAGCTCTGAGTCCATCTCAAAAAGCAACGCATTTATTTCAGCAATTTGTGCTGAACTCTGTGCTAATGTAATGCAAGGCAGCTGATTTAAAGTAGTTCTAGTTCACATATGTCATTGCAATTCCCATAAACATGCCCTTATCCTGCTTATATCTCAGTCCTTTTGTCTCTAAGATAGCACCATCATCCCTCACGCAAGCATTTAGCACTGAGCAGAGGTTTGAAATACAGGTGATGGAAGATGCTTGAGAATTAAAATACTGGACACTGAAGTGCAATCAGTAATACTTTGAGACCTCTCCCACCGGGGCTCAGTTCCCCCTAATGCATGCTGCACTGCTGAACCTGTTCAGCAAGGAAGCATCTCCACCTCACAGTTTCTGGAAGTTGGTGGAGGGTTTCAGCTTCCACCCAGAGCCGGTGAACTGGGGTATGCTCAGCTTTGCATCTCCACAGGGCTTTTAGCTTTCTACTGTCTTCCATTATTAGGATTGCTGTTAAGATTGCTTCCTACAGTCTAGAAACCTAAATGTTCCTCCCTCTCCTTGAAATGCGGAGGAGTTTCTTCGCAAAATATTTAATCACCAAGTAGGTATCAGTGCCTGCTGCAGGGAGGTACTGGGTTGTTCAGGGAAGGCTGTCAGCTGGGAAAGAGTTAATATCACAGGCGCAAGCACAGGCTCTCCTCCTCCTCCCTCCTCTTTCCCTCCTTCCTCTGCTCCCTCCCTCGCTCTCTTTTAAGTCTTGACCACAGAGTGAGGGAGGCGGGGGTTGGGCAGAGAGTTTGGCTCATGTCGCTGCAAAACTTTTTCCTGGTGCTCTGAGTACGGGGACCCCGGGGCGAGGCGCCGAGGCTGGCGCTGGAGCGCCGGCAGCAGCGGCCGCCGCGCCCGCAGACAGGGCGCGCTCTGCGCTGGTCACCCGGGGATGAAATCTCCCGGCTCTCCCGGGGACTGACTTCTTTCCTCTCTTTGTGTTTATTGAAACTCCTCCCCGTGGCGTCAGGTTTTCCTGAAGGAAGCTCTTGAGCAGAAGCTGGAGAAGGATCGGGAAGAGGAGTTGAGGAAAGCAGCTATAGTCATCCGGGCCCACGTCTTGGGCTACATGGCAAGGTCAGTGCTGGGGGCTGCCCCACCATCCCTGTGCTTGCGTGCCTGAGTTGCCCCGACCCCCTGCTTTGCTCTCTAGTCTCCTCGCATCCCGCCCTTCTTCCCCTCCTGTATTCTAAGGGAGAGCTGCAGTATCTGCCCTCCCTGCCAGCATCAGTTCTGCTGAAACCTTTCTGCACCTTTGCCACCTCTTTTTCAATTCTGTGCACGCTTGCACCCTCCCTCAGCGCTGTTCAGCAGGCTTCTGCAGGGACCTCTGTACCCATTGCTTGCCTCCGATGACACCTTTTCCTTGCCTTCAGGGCTCTCCTGGCTGGGCCCCACTTAGCTTTGGGTCCCCTCCTTTTTCTTTATGCCTGTCAACTCTGTTTTCTGCCCCCTCTCCCCGGCAAATTGCTTTTTCCTCACTTGCAGCTCTGCCTTTGCTCACCCTCTTTCCTCACCCTGCCTGTTTGCCTCGTGATCTCCCTCTCCTTTTAATTAACTCTTCAGAATTGGGTTTTGGCCAGCTTTGCACCAGTAATCTCTTGCCGCTCCCTTTTGCACCTGACCAGGGGAGGGTTGGGAGAACCAACTGCAGACAAACTGCCCCTCCTCTGCCCCTCGCAGTCAGCGTAACAGCTGACTCCTTAATGGCTGTGGCATGCACACTTAATCCCAGTAAGATGCTCTTTCCTGGCTGGTCTCTGCTCCAGACACCTGTCAGTCAGGGGTGTGAGGAGGTGAAATCCCTGGCCAGCAGAGCTGTTCCAGCAGGCACTCTTCTTAAAGCTCTAGTTACACCAGGTAGCTCATTTTGCATTGGGAAATGTGTGCAAGGGTTGTACCCTGCCTTGCCAATGTGGAATATCAGCAAAATACGCATTTGGTCTGAGGGACTTTTATTCATTTATTTATTTCCCTCTATGAAGACAAATGAACCAGCTCTGTTGTTTGTACATGAGATTTCAAGTTCTTTGTGTCAGGGCCTCTGCTCTATTTTACTTTGTGTCTAGCATTCGGAGGGAGGGGTAGGGATTAGCACAGGAAAATTGATTTTTCTGGGAAACATCACTGCAGGCAAACTGGATTACTGCTTTTCTGAGTTCCTGGGAAGGTAGCTGCTGCCGTGCAGGGCTGTCATGGAGTCAGTGTTGCAGTAGTGTTCCTCTCGGCTAGAAATCTTGTGGTCCTCCAGTCTCCACAGATCGGAATTCCTCATCCCACATGTTGCTCTTCTGAGTCTCATCTTTAAGAACAAGCTGTGCTTCTGCAGCTAGAGTGGAAATCCTCACAAGCAGCTGGAGGTAACTGGACTTTGCAGGGGTGGAGAGCAGGGAGTGAGGAAAGAGCTAGGGAGGGTGACTGGAAAACTTTTCTGTGAAGAGTTTCCAGTTGCGCTGCACCCATGTTGGAGAAGGTCCAGCAAGAGGGAGTTCATCTGGGCAAGTGGTGAATAGTCTGTGCAGAGCTGGGCAGAGGTCAGGAGTACCAGTGTGCAGTACCTTAAGCTTGATACCATTTCTGTGAGTTTTGCAAGGACAAGTGAATTTAAATTCAGTTGGTCTCATGCAAAGTAGATTGGCAAAGAAGGGTACATATGCCACAGGAAGGATTTTACTGGCTTCTCCCTCTTTGTGAACTTGTTCTGTGAGCCTGGAGAACCAGTCCTAAGAGTGAGAATGTTTTCTTTGCTCTCATTCCCTGCAGCCTAGTATCTCTGACTGATCACTAAAATGTGAGACAAGAAAATCAAGCCCATTCAAATGACCCCATTTTTCGTAGCTAATCTGTGGAACTCTGAGCTGCAGGTAACAGCTTCACCTAACAGCTAAAATAAGCATAACTGTTCTCAGGCTTGCAGGATCCATGTACAAATCTGGCTATGTCCCTGGATTCTGCAGGACCTTATTGCTCAGGGGAAAAGACAGTAGGAAATCATTCCATACCTCTGTGTTCTCTAGTTCTTGGAGGCATAACTGCTAACTACAGCTCATCGACAGAATAATTAACTAAATTCCAAATGCAGCATTGGAGCCTTGCAGCCACCCCACCTTCTCTTGTGATACATGGTCAGGATGTCCCCCAACTCCTTGGCGTGGGCTACAGGTTAAATTTCTTTGGGCAGTGCAAGAGGGTGAGTGGAAGGCTGAACAAGGAGAATGAAAGTCATGGCCTATGTGCAGCAGTTCCAGCTGAAGGGCATCTGCAAGCTTGGCTGTGGTCTTGAGGAATGAGGGGGCACTTCAGCCTGGCAGATTAGCAGGCAGAGCCAGCCTGTAGCTGGGCAGGGCTTGGCACGTTGCACTTGAGAATGTTTCTGGCAGATGCATTTTGTAAAAGTCAGAGTGCCCTTTTTGATGCACTTATATCTGCCTTGGCAGAGGGTGCGTGTGCAGCTGTTCACACCCCATGTGCAGGGCACAGGGACAACAGGGGGAGCAGGAGTGAGGGGACTGCAGCCTAAGAGCAATTAATCTAAAACCTCCCATTTCTTATCAACTCTCTCCTTTCCTCTTCTTTTCTCTGTGCTTCCTCCCTTTGACTTAATACTTATGGAAAAGAGCGTGACTTCTGCACACTACTGCTGTTAGCATCCCTCTCCTGATTTTTTTCACTAGGCTGATGTATCTGACATGCAGGGAGGTGGCAAGCTGTCAGCATGGGTCCCCATTGGCATTTGAAGGGAGTCTGATTGCCAGGAAGGGGATTTTGAGGTGTGCCTTTTCCTCAGGGGGTTGCAGAATGTCTGTGGGAAGGATATGTGAGAATACTGTGCTATTTCCAGTGTGCTTTCTAGGACTGTAAGACCTCACAGGATTACTGTAGCCTGCTGGCCCAAGATCCTGTGTAGCAGCCCTGTAGAATTTCCCTCTGCAAATTCTGGTTTGGAGTAAAGAAGGTTTGATTTGAATAGTACCAATGATCATTTCCCTACAGCAAGGTATTAAGGTGTCTAAATATATTCAATTACTTTAAAAAATGTCTGCTTATTTCCAGCCTGAATAGACTTCAGCTTCAGGTCAATTAAATCTTGTTATGTCCCCTGTTGGATAAATAGAAATGCCACCCAAAAATGTGGGTACTTTGACTGGGATCAAGCCTTTCCTTAGCCTTCTCTTTCTTAAGGTCATGGAGCAAGCGCTCTCTTTCTATAAGCCAGGTTTTCTGGTTCCAATCCTGCTTCCCCAGAAATCACTTGAGGGTCTAACATTGTTGTTGAAATGGAGGTGCTAACACTGAACACAGGATAGAAGTGGCAGTGCAGTCCCCTTCTACACAGTATTTCTGCTTGCAAGTATAAGAATCCCAGTAGTATTTTTTCCTATAGCATTGTGTTGGGAGTTTGCCTTCACCTGATGATCCCTATGGCCACTAAATCTTTTTTTGACTTGCTGCTTCCTAACAGAGTCCCCCATCAGGTGTGTTTGGCCTTCGGTTCTTCAACAGAAGACCTTATGTTTGGCTCTTTTGAATTGTTTAATGTTTGCTTGAATCTAGCTTACAAATTGATGCAGAATACTGTGTAAAGGTAACCCTTTTGTTATTTGCCCAGTTTGTGTATCGTGTACAAACTTCCACCAGTGACACTTTTTTTCAGGTCCTTGATAAAAATGTTCTGTAATGCAGAGGCAAGAACTAACTTTTCTAGAACTTCACTAGACTACAGAAACACTGAATGATGATTCTTTTCTTTTGGGGCCCTACCATGTTTTTTGGTTCTAAAGTATGGCAAAGTTGATTTTGATGATATATATTGTTTAAGCAAAATGTTGTGCAATATAAGTATATGTTTCTGGGAGCCTGTTATAATATTACATTCAGCAATCAATATTGTCGTATCACTGTGTTTTCCCCCAAACAATACAAGATTAATGTGACCAGATCTATTTTTGCCCCGTTTTTGCTTTTGCTGGAGTAATTTGCTTTCGGCCACTTAAAAGATAGGGTAATATGGGACTTTGTTCTTATATAGTAAGGCCATTTGTATGTTTTTTTACAATAAATCCACATTGAGTGATTATGCTAATTGCACAGTGAATGTGTGTGATGTGCAATGCAAGGAGACTTTGGGCCAGTGGACCTTCTTTTTCCATGTGCCAAATATTTGTCCTTCATCCTCTGAGGGTCTTCACAAAAGTAGGTGCCCACAAAAACAAACCAGTGGTAGATATAAGAGTGAGAACAGTGAGGAGAATGTGATTTACAAGTAGTGGCAGTAGAAGAACAGAAATTGTGTCATTTCTGAGGAACATTTTTCCAAATTCATTTTTCTGTGGATGTGGTAAGATTGGTCAATATACCAGGGCATGGGAAATGCAAAGCATGTATTGCTTCATGGTGCATTAAGTGTCTGGTTCTGTTTTTAGGAAGAAGTATCAAAAGGTGCTAGCCAGTGTTGTTATAATCCAAAAGAACTACCGAGCATACTTCTGGAAGAAGAGCCTGCTGCGATTGAAGGCCTCTGCGGTCACTCTGCAGAAGCACTGGCGTGGCCGCCTGGCTCGCAGCCTCTACCAGCACCTGCTGCAGCAGGAACTCAGGCGGAAGCAGGAAGTGGAGGAGAGAAGGAGGCAAGAAGAGGAAGAACAGATCAGAAGAGAGGAAGAGGAAAGACAATGGCAAGAAGAGGAGGAGCGTAGGAGGAAACAGGAGGAGGAAGAGGTGAAGGAAAGGTACAGGATGGTATCTTGCACTCATAGTTCCCTAGCACTAAAGCTGCTGAGGTGTAAAAGCGGGCTGCGGCACTGGCATGATGGTAAAACTGGAACAGCAATTGCATGAGACAGTGTCCCAATGCCAGGGGGCAGAGTTGGGGTGGACTGTGGGCAGCTCAGAATAGAAAAGCAGAGTGGAAAAGGAGTGTCCTGCTTCCTTTAGGAAAGCTAATTCTGGTGTCTTTTTACCTCTGTTTAGTGTTTTTCTGCTTTGGAATGTACAGGAAAGGAGGCAGTTTCACTGGTTGGGCAGGGATGCATAATTTTCTCACTGCCTTTGCAGTGGTAAGGGAAGTTTTACATAGTCTTCCAAAATCTGGAGGGATTAGCAGTGTAAGAAGGTACCAGAGTTCATGGGTCTTGGTGTGTCTGGTAATCTGGGTCAGAGAGCAAGGTGGGCAGCGCACCTGTGCTGCTATGGCAGTTCTTACACTCATGAGAATACATGTCCTGTCCCTGTTCCTGCTGCTGTGTATGTCTCATCAGGGCTATGGATGTGTCGAGAGATCAGGAGGGGAAAGGAAAAGCTAATATGATGAAACAAGGCAATCTGTGAGCAGTGACAGTACACCTACTGAGAATCCCGCACCTCATGCATCATTTACTGTTCACTCCATGGTTACCTACATCTTACTTAAACTGGGTGTCTCTCTTGATAATCTTTTGTTTTAAGAAGCATAAAACTTCAACTATGAGATTATTATATAAGTTTGAACAAATAATCCTGTGACATTAACATTAAGTTTTTCATAAATAGTTGGTTACGTTTCTTGTAGGCTTTTGTTACGTACCTGTCCTGAAGTTGGATCTTGGCAGACTAAGATGTGTGACAAGCATCAGAAAATTCTAAGGTTAGAAGCATGTCACAAGAAAAAGAGATTGCCTGTGGTTTCACTGGAAACAGTAGAGTGATGTATCTGCTGGGACAAGATGTGGAGTCAGTGACACCAGTGATGAACAGTTTGGTCAAGGAATTTGTTGAACAACACTGATGGCTCCATTTTATCAATGTGTCAATTTTCAACAGCAGCCTCATCAGCAACATGAAGCTGTGCAAGTTCAGAGTGTCAGTAACTAGTTTGCAGATATCAAATGCTACAGACACTCTCTCAGGTCTAAAGTCCTCACTGGAGTAAGCAGAGCTTGTCCCTACCTTGTTTCAGATGAAAGGACCTATTTGTCTTATTCATTCTAGTGTGTTTCTGCCCCTGCCCTCTAGTTTCCAGCCAATGAAAGATGTGTTGAACCCAGCATCATTGTAAAGAAGTGTCAGTGTTTCTAGGAATCAGGTGAACTGCTCATTTTGCTTTCTTTTTGTACTTGTTGTCAAATGGCTTCATTCAGAGCGAGTAGCCAAAAAGGTACTAGCAGGCCAACTTGGCTAAATCCTGAACTTCCGTTTGACCTCAAAAATGAGATGGAAGTCCACAGGAATTGCAAATTGGCTTATATACTGGGAACAAGCTAAAAAACCCAACACACACGCAGAGACAAAATTAGAAGGACCAAGATGCAAACTGAGCTATAACAAACAAAAAGTTGGCGTGCAGTTATTGTGCATACACTGTTAGTAAAAGGGAGACATGGAGCAATTCGGTCTACTCTTCAATAGGAAGAAAAAATTATAATGTTGAGAAAGCTGAGGTATTTGATGCTATTTTTATTTGTCTTCCCCAAAGGGCTTAGCTGTTGGGCACTAAATACAATTAGCACAGATGTGCGAGAATTCAGAACCTAGCAGGGAAATAAAAGGTTAGAGAATGCTCAGATAAATCAGATTACAAAGAAGTCATCTGGACTTAGTGAGATTAATGTTTGGGTACTTCGAGAACCGGCTGGTGCAGTCTGAATCAATAGCTATTCTCTTTCTCCTCCTTTGTGGATAGCAATGGAGTTTCCATAAAACTGGAAAATTCCAAACATAATGACCCCTTTTTAAAATGGGAAAAGGAAGATTGAGGGAGTTGTGGACTAGCCTAACCTCAATTTCAGGAAGATACCGAAACAAATAAACAGTTGTAAATGCGTGATAAAGGAGTTAAGAGCCAACGTGAATTTCTGAAGAACAAACAGCATTAAAGTTACCTGTTTTCTTTTGCGATAGCTTATGACATGCCTTGTGGATAGGGAAAAGCTATAGAGGGTAGGTAACTTGACTTTGGGTAGGTAGAGGGTAGGTAAGGGCTCTGACATGTTATGACAATACTCTAAGACACTATAAGGAATGTGGTTTGGAAAAAAGTAGATGAAACAAGACTAGGATTTATGGTTTTACTGCATTGTGTTATTACATTTTAATTAGTAAACTATATTAGTTTTTTGTTAAATAGGAGAGAACTCTTGAATGGGATTCTTCCACGGTCTGTGCTGGATGTGGTACTAGTGCAATGTTTTCATCATAAGTTGGATGAGGAAATATGAGTATCCTTATTAAATTTGAAGATAAAACTATGTGGTGAGGGGCTGTAAGTATTTAGGTAGACAGGATTACAATTCAAATAATTTTGTCAAATTAAAGAAATGGTCTGAAAAACATAGGATAGCATTCAATACAGACATATGCAGATCTACAGTTAGGAATAATCAAATGCACAGAGAGAGAAGGAGGAATGCCTGCTTCAACAGCAGGAAGGTCTGGAGGCTAAGTTGAATATTAGTCACCAGTGTCATGCTGTGTGAGAGGAGAAGGCAGATGTCATCTATAAACAAGATTGTTTCTGTAAGATATGGGGTGATTCTTCTGTTCTGCTTGGCACTGCTAAGGCTTCAGTTGGAGTGTTGTCCCTAGTTTTGGGTATCACATTTCAGGAAGAGCGTGGATCAGTTAGAGATGGATGGACAGCAGCAAGAAATATCAGAGGTCTAAAAAATGTGAGGAACAGTTGCATGAATTAGCATGTAGATTGTAGGTGGTATTCCTGATTTGTTTTAAAACAGCTCTGCTTCTTGAACCCTCATCTCATTTAAGGCAGTTGTTTAACTCATGACTACTGTTAGAGATCTTTCAGTAGAGTTGGAACTGTCTGGATCTCACTTATGTCAGCTTTCATTTATAAACATTTCCTGGACTTTTTTTTGAGAGCGAGCGAGCGCGCAAGAGTGAGAACTTTAAGGACTTTGTGACTTGCAACTGCAATTTAGAATTTGTCTGGGAAAAGCTACAGGGCCTGGGAAATAAGTACTGTTGCCCTCCTGTTCTGCTTGAGGTTGAATCATAGGTTTGAAAGTTACCACTGCCAGTCTGACTTTAGCTGCACAGTGGTTGCTATAGGCAGATTCTTCCATCCAGCCACATCCTATCCCTTCTCCCTGTGCATGACCCTGGCATTTGTCTGTCTCCTAGTTCAGTTGCTTGTAACGTGCTCGCTATGGAGAAACTGGCCATAGTGACAGCTTTCCCTTGGAGTACAACCTTTTTGATCTGAGTGGAGATGCAGCACTGTGGGATAGGTTTTTTTTTTTTTTCCTCTACTCGTGTTTACTAACAAACTCTGACTCTTACAGCCTTTATTAGTAAACTGGGTCTTGCATGCCACTGAGAAGTTACGCAAGCTGGAGTACCCAGGTCTTCAGAATAGAAAGTCTTCAGCTTAGTCATTTAACAAAGTACAAAAATTTGATAACTTTTGAGGGGCTTTAATATAGTAAAACCACAACACAAATTCAATGCTTGTATTGCAATAATTCTGTTCTATTTTAAAAAAACAAACACAGTTTCCTGATATCGCCCAAGTATGCATGTACAACCTCACTTAATATCCATGGACGTAAGGTACTTGAGAAGATTCTGTTTACGTTTATCATGAGTCTAACTGATCTGCCTTTCTGTCGCTGTTTCCAATGTCCTTCGTACTGTGTTCCAACTAATCCAATTTCCTGATTGATCTGAAAGTTAAGTGTGTGGGGAAAATCTGTTGCATCCACAAAGGTCATGCCAACCGCAGAGAATTGGGTTTTTACTAAATTACAGAAGCTTTTAAATCAGTCTTATAATAGGTATCTTATTTTAACCCTATCCACGGAGGGATGATGTGTCCATGTAATTCTAAAAGCCTCACATAGGAGAACCGGGTCTGTCTCTGACTATCATGTCTTGTTTTTTAACAGAGAAAAGGAGCAACTGAATGCGCTACTCCAGGTGGCTCAGGTAAGTTTAACAGTTATTCTTTTCATATGTCTTCTCTGAGTATCTGTGAAGGGTCCTTCATTGCCTACGCTTCGCCTGGAGCTAATATTGTTATTGTGGCAACACTATTGAAAAAATGGACTTTGTTCACTCAAAACCTGCAGGTGTTTGGCTTTGGCAGAGGTGCATAGAGTTAACAAGGTGGGTTTTTTTTCAAGGTTCATGTACCAGCTTGCATAGTTCCTATTTGAAAATTTCCATATTGAACATGCAGCATCCTTTTTTATCTCTATTGCTTGAGCTTATTACATGACCTTGTGATGTGCTACTCTGTGACATAGTCTGTTTTGCTGGATTGTTGCCTGTGACAGCAAAAATAAGAGTGCAGATGGCTGCTATCATGGCTAAAATAAACCCCTTGTAACTGATCTAATTGTTTGTTGGTACTTGATATATCAAAGAGCAGACCACCTACCCTGAGGTTTGTGAAAACAGCTGTGTATCTTCTTATTTATTTTCCCAAACCACTTGTTCCCCAGTTTCAGGCCAGCTCTGTTCAGGAGAGATGACAGATTAGAGTATAAAAATGCATTTGTCCACAAGTAAGAGTCAAGCAGAGAACAAGAAACAGGGTAACTGTAAAGAAAACAAGGACTGTGGCTTAAATGGGCCAGTTCATTGGCTGCATTGTCATACTCCTATCAGGAAGTACATTAAATCCTTTTGGAATTTATTTTTGCTTTTTCTTGTGTGTGTATGTTTTCAACATCGTTCGTGGAGGGGAGGGTGGCTTTATCTTACAGCTAAATGTCGGTGAAAGTTACCAGTATCTTCTGTCTTCTAATTATTGTGTACTTGCTAGAAATTTCCTGTTACTTCAGTGTGGAGAATAGAGGAAGACAGAGTCTTCAGCATGCAGCCAGTCATCATCCATCCAGTGATGCTAAAGAATGCCAAGAAATTCCGGGTGGAGTTTTGGTGGGGTGGGGTTGAAGTGGATACAGTCCTGCTTCATTGCAAATATCCCTTCCAGACCTAGATTCTGATGGTCAGACCCCTAATTCACAAAGCAACAAAATCCCCAAATGTTTTAATGAATTTCTGGGAAATCTTCAGCTCTTAAGCAGGCTATGCATATATGCATTTGTATATAGTTGCTTTCTGCTATATGTGTGTATGTGTGTGAGAGAGTTCATAAAGAGAGGACAGACTTCCAGAATGCTTTTATCCAAATTTTGTGTATGAAGGGCTGCAACATGAGCAGCAGACAGAGAGGCTCTTCTAAAAATTCACTGATCCCAGTGAATTACTTTGTACGATTCAGAAAGGAGGCAGGCTGCTAGAAAAAAGGAGGTACCTGAAGATCCTGTAGTTCTGCCTTTAGCTTTTACACCGTGGATGATTGCAGATGCCGATCAGAAAAGGAGAGGATGCTTAGGGTCATCTTTTTGCAGATGGAAAGTACAAGGCAAGCACAGGAGGTAGGAAGAATGAAAGGTCCAGGCAAGGAACATGCATAGGTTGAAGAAACTGCTTTAACACTGTTACAAATTCTTTAAGGTGGAAGCAGTAAAGACCGAGGAGGTAGATATTCCTCTGCAAGAAGAAGAGAGACGTCAGATGGAGGAGATCTTAAGACTGGAGAAGGAGATTGAGAAGTTGCAGCAACAGAAAGAGGATCACATGTCTATCATCTGTGAAAACACCAGGAATGAAATCAATCGGCAGCGAGAAGAAGAGATCCAGAGGCTGGAAAAGGAGGCATCTAGGGTTGCCCAGGAGTTCTTGGAGCTGCTGGATTTTGGCAATCTGGATGAAAGTGTGCAGAACTTAGAGCATTCACTTTCTAGTGAGGGGACACTCAACATTGACTGCAGCCTGGTGGCACCACTAGCTGAAGAAGAAGTGGATGAGGGTTTTCATGCTGATGGTGAAGGAGGGCCAACTTCCAGTTTGGTGGTCTTGAATCAGCACAGCACAAGAAACAGCGATAACTACTCAGAGGAAGGTGCAGACACAAGCCCTTCACTTCTCCAAAGCGAAGTGGGAGAGGTTGTCCCAGCTCCAGGACAACCTGTGGAAAGAACCACTAGCCCCAAGGAGCAAAGAGCGTTATCTGACCCAGCAGAAAGTGTTTACAGCACTGTCTCAGATACGCAGAGGAATAACAGTGGAGAAGTGGGAGAGCCGATTTACACTTCCCCCCCGGATGTGGAGTCTGACTATGACCATGAGGAGTTTGATGGCTTTGGAGATGCAGGTAGCGCCTCAGCTGAGCCCCTGAACGGTGAGGAGGGTCTGAGACACTCCCATGGTACCAGCCTTGACTCCAATCGTGGCAGCCTGGACTCGGTAAGAATCCCTCCCTTCACCTTTCCAGACATTAGTGTGACTTTGTTGATATTTATAACATCCTTGCCTTCTTACTGTATGCCTGCTTGCTCTGGGTAGTGTTACTAATATATAGCTCTCTCTTACATCAATAATCAGCTTGAAAAAAAGGGAAAAGTCATAGATAGGCTGAAGGCCAGAGGGCTTGTGACTGTCCAGTGTTACTGGTACATAAGCTAGCACATATGTACCTAGGCTATTTTAGATTGTTCCCATCACCATATATTAACATAACACCCTTTAGGAAGACTGAAAGCAGCCAACTAGTATCCTGTAGGTATATGCTCTACCTTAGAGAGATTTCACTGAGCTTCTAGTGGACAATCACAACAGGAAATGGGAAAGGCTGGGGTTTGATTTGTTTCCATCACTAAAACTTCTCTTGTTTTAGGCCTGTTACTGCTCAGAGTCAAGGGTTTATTTTCAGCTACTGTGCACAAGTTAAGCTATTCTAAGGCTTGAAGAATTTACTGCGCTGATCCAGGCTGGGTCCCAGTGCACACAACCAAGACCACTGAACCTTTTCATTCCTACCGCAGGGACGATGACAGGGTAGTAAAGCTGGGCTATTAGCCTCACACTTGAAGCATCTCACCTTAGATCTGACACTAGGCTCTGGATTTCCTGAGTGCCCTGAGGCTAGTTGCTTAATAATGCAATGATAAATCCCCTTACAGAACAGGATGTCAGATAAGCCCACTTAAGATTGTGAGGAGTTCAGGTGTGAAGCCAATGACAACCATAAAAATGCTTCAGACAAATGTCCCTGAGAATAGAGACTTGAACTAAAATATATCTTTTAGAAAATGATTGATTTTTTTTTTTTTAAACGGAATTCAATTTACTTCCTTTGCTATTCTTTTCCAATGGCCGATTGTGACCCTTCTTAAAAAGTTGCATGATATTTCCTGTTTGCACTTCCCTAATGTCAGCTGCCAGCCATCAGAATTTTTTTATGATGTGATCTGCTTGAGTAAAGGTACCTTCTCTGTGGGCAGGTACTCACAGATCATTGTCAGGTAATCTTGAAGTCATGAATCATTCTGTCACAGCCTAGGTCAGTTTCTACCATTCTTCTTAAAATGTAAATAGTAGTAGAGGATTTTATTGGGTTCCTCAGTGAGTAAGACTCATGAAAAATCCAGTTGATACTATGTCATGCCATGAGCCACAGGAAGAGATAACTGCAGCTGGGTCAAGATCACATCAGTAGCTGCTGATCCAAGAGTACCTGCTTTTTGAAACTTAGTGGCAAAAGAGGGAGAATGAATGAATGGAACAGGAATGAGACAAAAGAGGAGCGCAAAGGGGTCACAGAGAGAGGACAGAAAGGAAAAATGAAAAGAAGCAACATGCATCTGAGGAAGGAAAAGGTCTAAGGAGCTGCCTTCATTAGTATTAGATTAATGAAGCCAATCAAAGGAACTTGTATTTAAGGTAAAGGAAATGATAGGGTAATCTCGGATTTCATATGTGAAGTACTTTCTTGTGGCTGAGGGCCATTATCTTGTTGGAGAACGGATGAGTAAATACTGTACTATTATTTCAGTAACTCAGATCTTTGGTTTTAGGGTTCAGTTATCCTGGAATCTGCTTTTTTCCCTAATCAACCCAAAGCAAGGCATTTTCTTGCTGGGGCTAGATGAGTCCTCCATCTTATCCAGCATCTTGCCATGTCTGCCAAAAAAATCAGAAAAATCCTCCAAAATGAAAAATTCTCTCTTAATCCTGTTAAATTAGATTTTGGACTGTGAGCTCTGCCTTGAAACAGGAAGGTTTGTTACTGCAGGTAGCTGGAGTTTTCTAGCCATGTCCACTGCTGAATGTTACTCTCCTTTCTGGTATGAAAATTCCATGCTCTGGAGACTCTTGCTGTAGGCATTAATGGGTAAGCTGTCAAGCCTCTAGTTTTACTGTATTACTTTTTTTGTAAAGGGAGTATGTGTAGTTTTGCACCTTCTGATCATGTGACTTCTCTAGCCTTGTTACTTTGCTCCAGTCCTCCTGCGACCGGGAGAACCCAAGTAGCCTGTATTTCTTCTTTTCCTTCTAGTTTCTGGACAGTGAAGAAGAAGTGGATGTTTACATTGATACAGATGAAGAGTTTTGTAATGGACGAGTCACTATCTTCAATGGCTCAGGACCACCCTATTTTCACAGCTATCTCTACATGAAGGGTAAGAGGCTTTAGCCAAAACCATGGAAGGATGGAATCCAGGAAACCCGCTTTCCTCTTCTGTTTCTCCAGAATCATCATCTTCATCTGCTCTTAGTTCTCTGTTTACTCTTTTTCTTTTTCTTTCTTCTTTTATTTAAAACAAGCAAATAAAACAAAGACCTAGGAGGTGGATGTCAGGGAATTAAACTGCATATCTTTGCCACTGAGACGTAGTTGTGCCCACTTGGTATGGGCTTAAATGACTCATTCTGAGCTACAAAACTGAAGACAATACAAAAATATCTGAGTAGTGCATATATTTCTATATTTTGTGTTTGTTTCACTAGTTTGTTCTGTTTTTTCTCTGACCAAACTTAAGCATAACCTTGTTTCTCTCCCTCAGCTCCTTTGTTTCATGCTAGGAGCTGAAGTGGCAACTAAGCGCCCATGAAGCAGGGTCAGAATGGAAACATTGGCCCTTGTTGCATGTCTGATGAAATCTTGCTCCCTCGCTTTGCAGGAGGTCTCATGAACCCATGGAGGCGACGCTGGTGTGTTCTGAAGAACGAGGCCTTCATGTGGTTCCGCACCAAGCAAGAGGCACTGAAGTCAGGCTGGCTCTATAAAAAAGGTGGAGGCATGTCAACACTTTCACGCCGCAACTGGAAACGCCGTTGGTTTGTGCTTCGAGAATCCAAGCTGATGTACTTTGAGAACGATAGCGAGGAAAAGCTGAAGGGGACAATTGATATCAGAAGGGCAAAGTGAGTGAAGAATAAATCCTTTTGATCCATAGTACTTACTCTCTAAATCAATAATGATGCCAGTTTATTGGCCTATGTATCTCCCATAGGGCTAGGAGAATCAGAAACGGAAGGGAAGGAAAAGACAATTAGAGCTTCTAGTTTTAGTCTGGAGGGAGTCTGGAATTACTTGATAGTTCTTTTTCCAGTCTTGCATTTCATAATCCGGCAGAAGCTCTTTCCAAGCCACGGATGGAGCCAGACCAGGAGGGGCTAATTAAATACATACCCCATGCGTTCTCCCCTACCCTGACTCCATCTGTTTCCTGGCTTCTCCAGGCATTTCAGAGAGGTAGTATGAAGCTCACAGTGGGATTTGAATTTGGCAGCATGTACTATGCCTTTTCCTTGGCCCTGAATGCTCTTTTTGCTGCCATAGCCAATTCCTCAGCTCCTGCCGTAAGAAGGAGAGACTAGTGAGCTATTAGCATCATGTGGGCCTGTAAAGTGCAAAAAGAGTGGCACACCCCACTTTGTAAACAGCACTCTATAACAACTTCCCTGTTATCTCTTCTTCCATCTGGTCTGCTGGTGTCTTGAAGAAAATCCATTTAACACCTTAAGCTTTTCTTTTGTAGTAGATTAACTGTACAAATCTTTTTAAGGGAACTCTGAAAATCTTAATGTGTATTGGAGGAATTTGGTATTTCTGTCGGAGTTGCAAGCCATCTGAACCAGTGATTTCCCTTTTGTGTGGTGAATGGTATGATGTGGAAAAAAACCTGGCCAGATGGAATTTATGTCTATGAAGGGTTTTCAGTTTTGGCTCTTGTGATTTGCTGTGTTCCAGGGAGATTGTGGACATTCATGAAAAGGAGAATGCCTTGGACATTGTGACAGAAGACAGAGTTTATCACATTGTCGCAGAGTCACCAGAAGATGCAAGGTATAAGAGGGAGTTTTGTTAGGTTTGTTCATTCAGTGCAGATCTGGCCCAACTACTCATGGGAGAGCCTGGGAAACATAATCAATTCCCTTTTGCTGGAGAAAAGAGGGGATTCATTCCAGAGTGTAATTTTGTGCTTACTGGGAGGTACCACACCTACTTTGGGGACTCCTTGTTGCAGCTACTGAGGTGGTGGTTCAGCCTATCAGTCAGTCACAGGACTGCCACCTTATGTGACTGTGAGCATGCTGAATTCAAGGGTTACTTCAGGAGCCACACAAAACCTTAATATAAACTGGAACATCTAATAGCTGATTTATTTATTAAATGGCATCTTGAATCAAACAAAAAGTCTATTCATGATGTCTGTAAATGATTGCGAGAGCAGCTGGGTTTTGGCCAGGAGACAGAGAAAAGGCTGCAGCTTATCAGAGTCTGTAGTGTCATCTGATAAAATCTTCCCAGTGCAAACCAAACAAATGACTCATGTCCTTCCTTCTTGCCGTCCTGGCCAGGCAGTGGGAATCAGTTGTTTAAGGGCAGGTTGGACAACCTGTTCTGGCTATGCAAAGCCAAGTTAAGAGGTTACTGTCCCTAGATTCTCGTGTCTTCCCACTTTTCCCACTCTTACCAAGGCTTCTGCTCTGTCAGCCCAGCCAGTCTAACTGTTTCTCTGATCTACTTCAGTCTAATTCTGTGAAGTTATTTAGGGTCTGTTGTTATTTCATTTGGGTGTAGGGAGAGAAAGGGTGAAAGAGTTTGGACACAAATAAATTAACAGAAATAGACTAAAGAACAGCCACATGAACAAGAAACAGGCAAACTCAAAGGGCAGTAGCTGAAGAAACAGTAACTTCCTAACCCAGAACTTCCACCAACTGGAATAGGCGTGCCCTAAGATAACATTGCAGAATTGCTAGGGCAAGTGTAAACCAAATGTGGCCTCTGTCAATGCCATATCAGTCTCTGTTCTGAGGGAGAAGAAAGCACCAACACTAGCAAAGGACAGATTAGCAGATGTTGTAGAGTATCCAATTCGAGAATCCTCTGTGAAGTCTAGATGTTTGCTGATCTCACTGGAAGCTGCAGATAAGAATCTGCTTCTTCTGCAACAGAGATTAGCCTCCAGATATGTCTGTAAGGAGAAGCCCTTTCACAGACAAATAACCCCAAATTAACTTGCAAAAAAACCCCATGATTAATTGACAGCCATATGACTGCAGGTCGGAGAGAGACTAGTTAAGAAGGCTCCCAGGCATCTGTAGGACTCTAGTCCAGGAAGATTCCCAACTGACCCAGTCTTTACAACTGCTGTACGCTCTTCTCAGTCTGCTGACGTGCTCCCTGGTGAGGCCACTGCCTGCTTACAGTTCCTTGCATAGCAAGTAGAAAACTGGATTTTGCGGGAGCAGCTGTCAGTGGATTGGAGAACATGCACAGAATTTTCATGGATAAATAAGGAGGAAGGAAGACATTAGTCTGGTATGATCAGCCCAAGAGATATTTTGTAGCATAGTCCTCAGGAAATTGTGAATGAAGAAATTTTCCCACAGGCAGCTTTCCAGGTTCCTTGATCATATTCTAGAGCTAGCTTCACTACCCAAATCTTAACTTTGAGTCTGTTTCGATTGCCAGTGGTTGGTTTAATGTCCTGAGCAGAGTACACAGCGCTACAGCGCAGCAGCTGAGAGAAATGCAAGATGAACAGGCCAATCCAAAGAATGCTGTGGTAAGTTACTGTGCAACCAGTCTGTGGGCATGCTTAGAGCCCTCTGTGTTTAACTATTTTGTGCATGTTTCTCCAGCACTTGCAGTGCTGTAGTTCATGAGCAGTATAAGAAATCTGGATGATTATTATAAAGAAATAGCAAAGCTGATAGAAAAGAGGGTGAGCAGTGGGCAACATAGTGGTTGTGGTGGGTGGCTCAGCTTGATCACCAATGGCTCTTCTGTTTGGTGTGGAGGGGAGAGGGGGGCTGCCTCATGCAAATAAAATGTCTTTGGATGGGATTATGGGACTAGTCTGGGTCACAGTTATTCCAGACAGAAGACACGCAGTTGGGAAGAATAGGATATTTATGTGTTTTGCTAGTACTGAGATGCAGTAGGAGGCAGGGGTTATTTTAGACCTTCATAATGATCTCTGGAAATTTGTAGCTCTCTTTTCTCCAGTCCTGTGGAGCCATTGCACATCTTCTCATGCTGTTTAGGGGGCAAAGATGACTCACTCATGCCTTTCTCATATGTTCATTTCTACTCAAGCTATTAGAATTCAGAAGCATGTTTTCAGTTCCAATCCTATTCAGGAAGGAGAATGTCTGTAATTTAAGATGCAAGTAATTCCTGTTATCTGTCTCTCTCTCACTGTACAGGGAACCCTGGATGTTGGGCTTATTGACTCTGTCTGTGCCTCAGACAATCCTGATAGGTAGGTAGAGCAATCTCACCATCTCTTAGATTGGAAACTCACTGACATATTTTTGTGGGTAGGTCCAGGTTTTGTTTGGGGTTTGCATAAGAATTTATCTCCAAACAAATAAACTCAACTGAAGTCTTCAGGTTGTTTCAAGCTATGTCACTTCACAGGCAGGAAGTTCACAAGTGTATTTTCTTTGAGTGGAAGTTTAGATACTCTGTTCCATCTTAAAAGTGGGAACAGCATAATCTCAATGTCCAGGAATTATAGTCTTACCTATTATTAACACTGAACAAAAATGTCCAGCAAAAGCAGCACTTCCAGTATTTCAACAGCATAATTTTGAGTTTATCTTGTAAATTTAGGGAAAACGACAACGTTGTGGAAGAGTAATGGATGAATTTAAAAATCTGTACTCTTCTTGAAATCTTTGCAATGCAACAGAGACAGACCATTAGTTCACAGATTGGTTAGTTTCAGCGAAGAGGTTATGGGACATTTCATATCACTTTACATTAGCATTTCATTATTTCCTACAGTGTTAACAGGTTCAGCCAGGGCAAAGCTTCTCACTACAGTGCTGAAGTAAAACGTTAGCTATTAAGTTATTTGTCTCTGTGGTCTGTTTTTTTTCTCACACAGGTTGCCAGGACTTTGGGGTTACTAGTTTAGAAAATGCATATCTCGGTCGTGAACTAAGATTTTGTTGATCAGAATATTTTAGCCAGTTCTTAGCCTGGACTCCTCATAGTTAATGTGTCCCAGTAAAAAACTAGGCCTAGGCACAAATAGTAAGCTGAAGAGTCAAAATTTGTTCATGCATCTGCTGAGGTACACTCTTTTTAGAGTACCAATGTTTGAATCAACGTTAAACAAATTCTGGGGAGAATGCTTATTTTTCAACCAAGGTTTTTATGCAGGTTATTTTTATATTCCATAGGTTTATGCAGTGGCTTGATTTGCACCTTTTACCTTTTGCTTCATACTTGCATTCTACTTTTCAATGTCTCTGTTTTCTCATAGAAATCCGTGTTTGCTTTCAAAGCTTTCTGAGTCTGTCCTCTGGGAACTGGTCATATTTTTATTTTCCCATTTTTTGGTAAAGCATCAATTCTGTGCAGAATTGTGAATATTCTTTTGGCAGGACATATTTGTCTGTTGCAAGAGAAGAGCAAATTCACCTAGGAGCAACATAACAGTTTGTCCTCTGTTTTGTCAGGATCAGCTCATTCTTTTTAAAACCAGTCTCAAACCCATTTTAGCTGACCCTGCTGGGACTATGTTTGCTACTGCATCACTGCTTTTAATAAGTACGAGGAGAATGGCTGTACTAGCTGAGCCCAGTGGTACTAGCACTAGCTCGGTCCAATCAGAAGGTAGAACAAAGTCCTTTGCTTATGAACCCAGGACATTTTACAGCTGGTCATTAGCTAATTAATGTTTTCTAGTCTTTGGAAATAGTTTTTGAAAGATGTTTAATTCCATTTATCTCGTCTCTGCATTCATCAGCTTGCAGACGAGCTGCACAGGAGATGCTCTTAAGTGTTTCTACACTTCTCTGTAGTTTGTGTTCAGAGAACCTTTTCTGCATTGCTTATGGGAAGGTAGAGGACGTGGCTTTGGGTGTGCTGTGAGTTGAGATATTTGTATGGTTACGACCAATTCTAATGCTTTTATTTTCTGGCAGACCAAATTCTTTCGTGATCATCACAGCAAATCGAGTGATTCACTGCAACAGCGACACCCCTGAGGAGATGCATCACTGGATCTCCCTGCTGCAGAAACCAAAAGGCGAATCTAAGGTTGATGGACAGGAATTCCTTGTGAGAGGTAAAAGGAAATGCATGCAATTATACCATGTGAAACTCATCTTCCATTTATAATGTGAGGAGGAGGTTTGATTGTAGCTAATCCAATCTAGGGTTTAGCTGCTCCCCAAAAACATTCTCTGCCCCCCTCCACCTTCATGTCTGCTGCTTGCCATGTCCTGTGTTGTGCTGGCTCTGGCTCTTGTCTGATTCCCTGTCAGGTGGATTCAGAAAGCTAAAGCTGGAAAAAAATAAGTACTACTTTATACGTTTAGTTTTCTGATGTTAGTTCCATAGCCTATTTCAACATGTCTAGCAAATGCCATCGGGGAATAGGAGGGAGCATGGCTGCTGTTTAGGAGCAGCTGGCTTTGAGTATAACTGACACTGCAGCTTTTGTTTTCAGAAAGCTCTGTTCCTTCTGACACCTGTCATGTAGAGAGGGAGGGAGAGAGATCTTTGTGGGATTGCTGCTGTCCTCAGCTAAACAAACTAACCTGATTCTGGTAGACATAATGAGGTGAGAATAATTCTCGGAGGCTGAGCAAAAGATTTAAATTATGTCTCTAGTTAGAGTTTAGTTGGAGATGGAGGAGCTGATGCATGAGTAGCGATCATACACATATTATATTCCCCCATTTCTCTCAAATATTTTTAAATTTCCATAGTACTTTCAGCTCATCACGTGGTTTTAAATGTACAAAGACACTCCTGATCCAATCTGTGGAAAGCAAGTGCATGAGCAAATTGCCTTACATCTTCCAGAAAGTATCTATGAGGGAATAAAGGTCTGAGAGTGGTCATGGCAAGGCAGGAGGACAGGAAGAAAAGGGTCACCAAAAAGTGACATAAGCCTTCCATCCTAGTCTTAAACGTTTCAAGGAGATCGAGTGGTATAAAGCAGATTATCACACAATAGTTTGAGTACCTTAAATTCAAAATCCTTTATTGCAAGGCAACAGTTCGTTTTATCTCTTATTGTTCATTAGTTAAAGAAAAAAAGTAATGTTCCTTTGCAGAGTCAATGTATGCTCTGCACTTCACAGTAAGATATCTGTGTGACAGTGGTGTAGCCACAAAGGCATATATTTGGGAAGGTCTGTCTCTTTTCTTTATATGGAACCTCTGGGCTCAGTCCCACATTCTTTGAACTTTTTGCCTTGTGGGTGGACATTGCTTTTTACAGCTCTGAATAGGAAATTGTCTTTTTGACAGTTTTAGCAATGCAGACTGTCATTTTTTTCTTTTATAGTATTGAATTTTCTTTTCTTTTTCTTTTTCTTTTTTTTTTTTTCTTTTGTGAGGAATCTAAAATGAGAGAGAAACTACTTTTCCTGACCATGGGAGGAAGAGATGCATTTAATGCTTACAGGTATTTCTACTAGAAGACATGTATCACCAAACCTCTTCCATTGAGGTTTGGATAGGCATTTGGCATCTCTTTGGAAGAATGAATTGTAAATTATTTATTCAGATATTTGTGACTTGTGAGGGAAACATCATGAATAGAGGATGCCCTCACGGTGATGGCAAACTAAACCACAGATCATTGATGAAGAAAATACTGAAGGATGGAGCAGCTCTGTGGAAAATTTTGGGCTAATTTCTTACAGTGACTGTGCAGGACACTGCTATAGCCAGTAAAGCAGAGCTGGTAGGTCCCAGCATGAGCCTTTTGCAGAGAGGTGGAGTTCTGGTCCCAGAGTTAGAGAGCCACCAGGCAAGAGACAAGATTGCTGTGGTGGTGAAAGACAACCATTGACATGTTTGTGTTCCTGTGCTAGGCTGGCTTCATAAAGAGGTTCAGAGCAGCAACAAGATGTCCTCTCTGAAGATGAAGAAACGCTGGTTTGTTCTGACAAACACTGCCCTTGATTACTACAAGTCATCTGAGCGCACAGCTGCCAAGCTTGGCACGCTTGTGCTCAATAGCCTCTGCTCCATAGTGCAGCCCGATGAGAGGGTCTTCAAAGACACAGGTAAGAGGAAGAAAGCGGTAATGAGCAGACTTCCCATGTTTGGAGTTGCCTGAAGAGGGGATGGTGCAGGAACATAATGGTGTGTCATGTTGAGAAGGTAGTCTTGATGTTATCTGAGGCTCTGTGTGTGTGTGGCTGCAAACATCTTTCCCCACAGAAGCTGTAAGAGACTTGCAAAGGGCCAGAGACTAGCGTGCAAGTGACGGTAAGTCCCTCACACCTGACAGATACACAGTGCTGACGTTTTTTCACTGAGTAGTGTCACTGTCTATCTAAGTGTTTCCCAAGTAGGGGAAGGCGTATGAGTTCTTATATTGACACTGTAATTATCAGTACATCTTCGTAAATAACTGCCACATTGTAGCACGACCTACATTTGTCTCTGGGGTCAATGTTACTCTCTTAAATAACAGCAATGGCGTACACTGTAAGTCCTTTTTGTAGCATCACTCAACTTGTTAGAAACAAAAGATGACAAGGGCCTATGTTTGCTTTCTGTGCAGCATGACACAGTTCTGGGAAGGCGGGATCTGGTATGATCCTCCATTGCTTGCCTTATGAGTTGGGGAGGGAACTTGGGTTATGAGGTGAAGGGTGAATCCCCCTGACAAAGAAGGTGAACCTTAGAACAAGACTTGAAATACTGGATGTACTGGACAAATACTGGACTGGGAGGAGTGGCTGATATGCTGGAAGGCTGTGCTGCCATTCAGCAAGACCTGGACAGGCTGGAGAGCTGGGCTGAGGGGAACCTAATGAAATTCAACAAAAGCAAGTGTAAGGTCCTGCACCTGGGGAGGAACAACCCCATGCACCGGTACAGGTTGGGGGTTGACCTGCTGGAAAGTAGCTCTGCTGAGAAGGACCTGGCAGTGCTGGTGGACAGCAAGTTGACCATGAGCCAGCACTGTGCCCTTGTGGCCAAGAAGGCCAACGGGAACCTGGTGTGCATCAAAAGGAGTGTGGCCAGCAGGTCGAGGGAGGTTATCCTCCCCCTCTGCTCCACCCTAGAGAGGCCACATCTGGAGTATTGTGTCCAGTTCTGGGCCTTCCAGCTCCAGAAAGGCAGGGAACTACTGGAGCAAGTCTAGCGGAGAGCTACAAAGATGATCAGGGGACTGGAGCACCTCTCATATGAGGAAAGGCTGAGAGACCTGGGTTTGTTTAGTCTGGAGAAGAGAAGACTGAAGGGGGATCTTATCAATGCTGACAAATGTCTAAAGGGTGGGTGTCAAGAGGATGGGTGCCCAACAACAGGACAAGGGGCAATGGGCACAAATTGGAACACAGGAAGTTCCACCTGAATATAAGGAAAAACTTTACTGTGAGGATGACAGAGCTGGAACAGGCTGCCCAGAGAGGTTGTGGAGTCGTCTTCTCTGGAAATATTCAAAACCTGCCCGGACACAGTCCTGTGCACCCTGCTCTAGGTGTCCCTGCTCAAGCAGGGGGGTTGGACAAGGTGATCTTCAGAGGTCCCTTCCAACCCTTACCATTCTGTGATTCTGTGACATCTGAGTAGTGGAGTTACTTGGGATATTTTTAAAAAGGGCTGGAAGCATTTAGTAAAACGAGGTAAGAGGAAATTTATTCTGCTCACTCGCAAGATACTTGATTTGATTTTGATCTCAACAGGTGTCTAGGGCTGCCTTTAGCAGAGTGAATTGTCATCACCCTGACCTGTTCTCTCAGTTTGTCAAACACATTATTTTTAAAAGTTACGAGAATTGATTTGGCAATCTGACTGGGTGCTGTGTTTAGAGTGGTCGTTTTCTGAGTGATTAATAGCACAGTGTAGCCCAAACCCTGCCTGTGAAAGTGAGCTGCCTGGTTGGCAGGGAAGTATTCATGTTACACTGCAAGATACTTGTATCTTGGAAAGCCATCTTTGTACCAAAACCTGGATTGGGACCTTCCTGCTGATAAATATGTTTTGGGAATGGGGGATCTTAATGTCTACCTCATCAGTTTTAACCAGACACACCATATGTTGCTATCAAAGCAGCAAGGGTTTTCCTCAGCCACATGCTACAGACAAAAAGAGAAGATAACGTGGAAGCAAGTTTCACCTTCCAGCTTCTTTGTTTCTCCACAGGCTATTGGAACATAATTGTCCATGGCCGAAAGCACTCCTACAGACTGTACACGAAGCTGTTGAATGAAGCGATGCGCTGGGCCTCTGCCATTCAAGGTGTCATTGACAGCAAAGTTCCCATAGAAACACCTACACAGCAACTCATTCGTGACATCAGGGTAGGTGGCATCATGCTAATTCCCAAGTGAGCTGGGAGCAGCCAGATCGCCACTGGCCTTACCCAGTCATTGCTGAGAATGTGGCAAGAAATGGGGTTGCTGTCTTGGGGATGGGGGAGAAATCTGAATCACTGTGCAACTAAATAATCAAATCTCATGTGAATTTTATTTTGAATTAGCATGTTAACTGATCTGCATAAGTTGAGGCTACAACTGTGTGCAATTACAAATTGCATGCAGGATTACACCATCAAGCATTTGCAAATCCCTGCTTCATCCTTTCCTCTCCTAAGCATCCTCCGGACACAAATATGAAAACTTCCATTCCTACCAGCCACATGACTTTGCTGTACCCTGAATTCCTCTTCGTACCTTAGGCTTGTGTGGTTAAATAACAGACTAAAGGGGGAATGAGAGTGTCCTTCAAAATAGCAGAAATTATGCCACTGTAGCAGGAGTAATTTTTGAAAAGACTCCTTTCCAGAAACTGTGGCAAATTAAACATAGAATCATATTAGAAGACACACCAAAGCATATTTCAGAAGAAATGTGTATGTAAACATATACATTGTGATGAGCTCTAAACTAGATGCAATTAGATAGTAACTATTCAGGAAGGAAGAGCTGGGAGTGATTGTGGAGAATGTTGGAAAACTTCAGCTCAGGGTTCAAGGACAAATGGAATGTTAAGTCTTGTTAGGAAAGGAACATAGGACAAAATGTGGAAGAATGTGATGCCAGTGTGTATGATAGTGACAGGCTCAGATTTTGAACATCATGTGCATTTTGGTTGTCCATTCTGTAAGCACATGTAGTACAACCAGAAAAATTCAGGGAGGACAGGCTCATTATTATATACTAAACGTGGTGGATCTGTGGTCAGAAAGTCCATTAACCATTTACTGTTGAAAGTTTGAAGGATATACCAGGGAGGAGTCATGTCATACGTGCCTGTTACATGCCTGCATGAGGTGTCAGCCGCAAGCCATGCTTGTGGTCAACGGCACAGAGTCTGGTTGGAGGCCTGTAACTAGTGGTATTCCCCAGGGGTCTGTACTGGGTCTGGTCCTGTTCAATATATTCATCGATGACCTGGACGAAGGGATAGAGCGTACCCTCAGCAAGTTTGCTGATGATACCAAACTGGGAGGAGTGGCTGACACGCCAGAAGGCTGCACTGCCATCCAGCGAGACCTGGACAGGCTGGAGAGCTGGGCCAAGGGGAACCAAATGAAATTCAGCAAGAGCAAGTGTAAGGTCCTGCACCTGGGGAGGAACAACCCCACGCACCGGTATAGGTTGGGGGTTGACCTGCTGGAAAGTAGCACTGCTGAGAAGGACCTGGGAGTGGACAGCAGGCTGATCATGAGCCAGCAATGTGCCCCTGTGGCCAAGAAGGCCAACGGGATCCTGGCGTGCATCAAAAGGAGTGTGGCCAGCAGGTCGAGGGAGGTTATCCTCCCCCTCTACTCTGTCCTGGTGAGGCCACATCTGGAGTACTATGTCCAGTTCTGGGCTGTGAAATCAAGATCCTCTGCTTGGTGACCTTTGGTATGACTCAGCATGTCTATTCTTATGTTTAATTTTCAGAAATAATGTACAGAGTAATTTTTACATGTGAATTATTCTTTGGTCACCTATTCCCTCTATGGACCTCCAGAAACTTAGGTGAAGGTGGTTGAGCTTGAACCTAAATGTATAAGGACATCCTGCGTAAGACTATTCCCATTTGAGGATAATTCTTTTTTTTTTTTTTTTTCCCCCCCCCCTTCCCCAGGAAAACAGCACAAACTTTGAAGTAGTGGAACAGACGTATAGGAGGAACCCAATCTTGCGATATACCCAGCACCCTTTGCATTCCCCATTGCTCCCACTACCATATGGAGATGTTAGTGTCAACTGTAAGTATTTTACCCATGTGACAGAATCCGCTCACATTTTGAGGATCAGTGTGGAGCCTGAGCACCACAAAAATAGTCTGTAAGCTCTCTCTATGCAGGTCAAGTCCATCTGGGGCAGTGTAGCCCACAAGGTTCAGAGAGAGAGAGCAGTCCCTTTCTCTACCCGGAATGTATTCTGTGTCCACTGCCTCGTATCTTAGGAACGCTGAATCTTAAAGTGTATGGGACCAGATAGTTTATCATCCATCCGGGGCATGTGCAGCCTGTTGTCCTTGAGCTGCAGCTGGGTTGCGAATGGCTCCAGTGGAAATCCTACAACAGGATTACATCATGCAACTGGCAGTGGGATAGTATTCTTACAGAAGCTGCTGTAAAACCAGACTAAATGAATCCTTTCTTCAAATGCTTCAGGAACATGAAAGAGCTAGACTGTGTGATAGGCCACCAGAAAACTGAAGTGATTTGCTGATGATTCTAGACTGGCATACAAAAACTGAAAGGTGCTGCTGAAGACCTATAGAACAATCTCTACCGCAGAGTGACTGGGCCACAAAAGCTTTTCAGAAATGAATTTCAATCTGGATATGCAAAGCAACCTATATGGGAAAAACAGTCTGCCACATAGGCAGTGATGGGTCTGAGTGATCTAGTTCTGCTTAGGAAGGTGAACACAAATTTACATAGCTTTATGAAAATGTCAACTCTTGTGCTGAGCACAGAAACAAAACAGCTAATGCAAGGTTTTGAAAGCTTAGAAAAGGAAAAAGAAAGTCTTTGTGCGGCTGTATTGACGTATCATGCACCTGCATCTTGAATACGGGATGCAGCTTGGCCTTCCACATCTTAACAAAGATACAGGAGAAGTACAAATCTACTCAAAGGTGATCAAAGGCATAGAAAGACTTGCCTACAATTAAGAGACTAAATAGAGCAGGACTCTTCAGCCTCAAAAAGAAGTTTTTAGGGCTAGAGGACTGTGATGGAGAAAGTGAAAGGGGAGTAACTGCTCACTGCTTCTCACGATACAAGGATTAAATTAAGTGGCAGATTAAAAGCACAGAAAAAATAAATTCTTAAACAGAGAAAAATTACAGAGCAAGTACTTACGCTGTGGAACTTATTGCTACAGGCCTGTGTATTTGTATTGCACAGTTAATGCGTGGCCACTGGGGAAGCAGTGGCTGTATAGGAGATTCAGAAGGACCTACAGCCCCAGAAATGTGTAAAGGAGAATGCAAGCCTGCAGCAGTGTGGTAGTATCACGTACTTCTGAGCAATTCAAAGCAGACATTTAGGTGCTTAAAAGACGAAACCGGTGTTGGTGTAGGCATTTTAATTCTAAATGATAGGTAAAAGCTGCATCTGTGGTACAGCAATTTGCCAAAATTCTGTGTTGGCTCAGGGGTCAAAGCTAGTACGGACACAACACAGAATTTTGGAAGTACGTAAGCCAGGCTTCAGTGTCTGCATTCAGGCACCTAAAGCCTTAATTGCATTAGTAACCCTCTGATTTATAGCTGCTCTCAGATGAGGAGACAGTTTACACAGAGATGACTTTCTACCACCCCTTCACCTGTGTCTGCAGATGAGGAGCCAAAAGCTGTCTCTTGGCACCTCGTCTGCAGACACTGAAGCCTGAACTAGATTTCAATGCTAGTTTCCCTTAAAAACATCACTGCTTTTCTGCACAGTATATCCAAAAATGGATTTGCAGTGGTGACAAGTTAGATGTTGGCAAATACTAATGAAAATTGCATTTGCACATTTAGAGGGGAAGCATTAATCAATTTTGAGTATAAATTTAGGTTCAGGAGATGAGCTAATGCTCAGGTTGCTGTTCTTCTCTGACAGACTAGTACAGTTGCTAGTAGTGTTGCTGGGCCAGTAGAAAATGAGGGAGATGCTCACCTCTTGCCACCTTTGTGATTGTTCCCCAGTGCAACAAGAGAAGGGTTACAGCAGCTTACAGGATGAAGCAGTGAAGATCTTTAACTCCCTTCAGGAAATCGAGACAGTGTCTGACCCCATACCCATTATCCAAGGCATTCTGCAGACCTGCCATGATTTAAAGCCCCTTCGTGATGAAGTGTACTGTCAGCTCATCAAACAAACTAATCACATGCCGCATCCCAACAGTACTGGGAACCTGCACCACTGGCAGCTGATGTCATGTATGAGCTGCACTTTTCTGCCCAGCAGAGGGATCCTTCGCTACCTCAAGTTCCACCTTAGAAGGTACATGTCCTTTTCGTTTGCAGCCTGTTTCCTTTCTCTCTGCTTATTTTCCACTGCCTGTTTGTAGTTATCTGTCTCGCCCTCCTCCTCTGCAAACATCTTCCTGTGGTGCCGCAGCCTCCTACCTTTGTGCACAATTCTTGCTACCAGTTGTTCTGTTGTATTCAAACTCCTCCCTTGCCACCCATCTGTTGTGTCGAAAGGATGTGGAAAGTAAGGCTACCCAAACAGGATACCGTGAAACTGTGTAAAAGTGGATTTACAGCCCATCACCTACTGCTTTTACTAATGTCCATACAAACATTCTCAATTTGCAGGAAAAGTGAGGACCATACTTTCATAGTCATTGAAATACATACAACCTTGCAGCTGCCACAGTCAGAATGTGTACTGTGGGGTAGTAGATAGACTGTAAATCCAATTTATAATTTTTCGATATTTGTTTGCTTAACTAAGTACATAATGCTTACAATTTGTATTCCTAATCTGCTTTAACTTCCAGTTTTCATATATTTTTTTTATTTTATTTTTTTTTATTTTATTATTTTACAATAATTTACATATCTTCCCAATTCATGTTCAGGATCTAATGCAGTCTGTGTTGGGGCTGAGCTGCAGCCATGTAGTCTCACTCTATTAATTAATGATGAGAAAGATCGATAAAATCTATTTGATTCCTTCCATGCTAGGAAAGAGTGAGGTGAAATTTGTGCCAATACACCAAATAGCTACATCCAGGGCCTGGTTCTAAGAGATGCTGAGGAATATTCAGTGTTGCCATTTCATGTTTTTATCACTGGAGTTGCAGATCATGTTATACTTGGAACTGCTGGCCTTGGAGGGAAGAGAACCGTGTACCAGCATCTACTTTCTACCTTCTTGATTCTGAAAAATACTGTAAAAGTGGCTCAAGCACAGCCAGCAAATTAAAAAACAATTACGAATAAATGAAAAAAAGTTTACATTTGATTTCGTAGGTTTTAATTTCAATTTTGTAAATTGAGATAGTCAATCCTGCTATCTTCAGCTGGTGCTAAACTCCTGAAAGTTTGAACTGCTTATTTCATATGTTGCTGAGAAATGCCACTGAAGTGACTTGGGAATGACTAGTAAAAGCAGGTTGTATGTTTTAGGAAGTAAGCAGGTTCGTTCTTCCTGTGGCTGCACTTGACATCACTATCTCTGCTGAACTCTTTACGTACAGTAGTCCAAGTTATATGATAATGTACGTGCTTTCTGGTTCACTCTGTATGGGTTTTTTTGCTTCTTTTTACAATTAGGGTAAAAGACCTCTTTCCAGGCTCAGAAATAGACAGGTACGCGCAATTCATAAGTGATTCCCTGAAGAGAACAAAGACGAGGGAGTTTGTGCCCTCCCAGGAGGAAATACAGGCTCTTCTCACCCGGGAAGAAATGACCACAACAGTGTACTGCCATGGTGGTGGCTCCTGCAAAATAACCATCAATTCCCACACAAGCGCTGGGGAGGTAACGCATTAGTAGCATTAACTAGATGTAAGCACACCTCTGTGTCTAATGCCGTGTCTGTTAAAGGGACTCCTTTTTCCCATTCATCTTCAATTTCTCTTTTTTTTAATTACCATTTTTTTGCTGTATCCGCAAAGTCTGTAGGGAAAGCTCAACTTATTCTGCAGGTTCAGAATTATACAAGGCCTATACCCAGGTTGTAGAATGTCACTTAACAATTGTGTTGCAAAATCTAAACACTTTTGGTGTTCTGCCCATTGGAAAGGTAATAATTCTGAAGACTTGCTAAACACAGTTTTCTGGACAAGTTGAAATTCCAGTTCATAGTGTAATCCTTCTGGAAGGGATATTCTACCAGTAACTTAATTGTTAGCAGGTCAGAAGCAAAATTCCAGGTTACAGTAGGCATGTCTGTGAAAACACTAGCACTAAACAGAGGTAAAAATAGTAGTAAAGAGTGGAGTTGGTACTAGAGGAACCGAGAATATCATCATAACATCTAAATCCATTATGTGCCTGCATCTTGTGCAGAGTTCGAATTCCCCCATCTCCAAAAGGGTAGTGGAGATTGAAAAGGTTCAGAGAAGAACAGTGAGGATGATCAAATATGAGTAATGGCTTCCTTGCAGGGAATGATCTTTTAGGGTTAGACTTCTTTAATCTGAAAATGAGATAACCAAGGGAGAAATCGGATGGAGGTCTATGAAGTGATGGATGTCTGGAAGAGGTACTGATTCTTCGTTGTGAAAGTGTGACTCTGTGATCTGTGTCTCTCTGATCTTGCAGGTGGTTGAAAAGCTGATCCGAGGTTTAGCAATGGAGGACAGCCGTAATATGTTTGCGCTCTTTGAACATAATCAGCAGGTGGACCGTGCTGTTGAGAGTCGGGTGATTGTGGCTGATATCTTGGCCAAGTTTGAGAGGTAGAAGAATGTTTCATCAAATCTTTAACTCCTAGTTGAATGTAACACTGGTTTAAGTGATAGTACAGTCAGGTAGTTTTATCCAAACATCCTCAATGATTCAACCGTTCTGGTTTGAACTTCCGTTTGGTAAGGTTCAAGTGCTCTTTCTCACTGTGTGGAAAACCATGTTTACTATCTGTTTCGGTGACAAAGAAGCATTCTCTGAGGCTTGCAGTACAAAATGAGCAGTGCCTTTATCAAAGAGTAATGGTTTACTAGCAGAGCTCAGGGAAGGTTTGCTTAAGTCTGATAATGATCTTGTCAATTTACAACATAATAGCTATACTAGAAGAGAGCAAAGATATTGACATAGAAATGCAGCTCTGATCTTAGTGTGGACTGTGATTTTTGTGGCCAGACATACAAAGGAAACAATAAATTGTGAAAGAAGCTGGCAATATCATTGTCTATTTTATATGTTCTAAAGACAAAAAAATAAAATTGTTCCAAATGGTGGCAAGGCTGATGCTTTTCAGAATCTCAAGATTACATGGAAACAGTATCTTGAAAATGGCGAATACTTTGTGTCCTGCCCCCAACTCTTGCATTTATCTAGAACTGTTGGTCTAATTTTTTGATCAAGTATATCTGATAAGAACTTTGAGTCTTTCTGAATCAAGATTTCATGTGACTTAGAGGAAAAAATGGAAGTTACCAGAAAAGTCTACTGCACTGAGATTGTCCCGGTAAATTAGGTAGTTTTGTATGCTCTCTGTTTCAGAAATCCAGGGGTACCTTCATATTGTGAATTGCACTATGGACATCCCAGTACCGTGGTACTTCTGGTTACTGGGTTTTTCCCCTCTCATTCTCTTTCCTATCTTATAGACTTGCTGGCTCTGAAGAAGAAGAGGAGGAAGGACAGTGGCAGCTGTATTTTAAACTTTATTGCTTCTTGGATATTGAGAATGTTCCCAAAGATGGGGTGGAGTTTGCCTTCATGTTTGAGCAGGTAAGCTCGCTCTGGGAGAATGATTTGGTTTCCAGGGTGGCAGAAGCACCCACGAGTATACAGAAAACTGGCTCACTTTTGTATTAGAAGTGGAAATGCTGGTTTGAACAGAAGAATTCAGTGTGTTGGATTTTTGCCTGGAATCTACCAAGCAGATATACTGCGAAGTTCTCTAGGGAATAGGAGTATTAGGACAAAAGTGGGAGAAATTAACAAGGGCTTCAAAAAATTGGAAGACCAATGATAATAAAATGATTTTTAAATTTACCTTTAAAATTAAAAGATACAGAAATTTGTATAATGATTCAAGAAGAATCATTAAAAGTAGGTGCTTGCAGAACACAGGTGTGAAGAAAATGGGAAAATCTAGCTATCTGCGTATCCACTTACAAGAACAGCACATCCTTGGAGTGTTACAGGAATTGACTAAAAAAAACCCTATCCTTTGGGCAATTTCTTTTGATTAACAGAGAGGCACTAGAAGGGTACTACAGAAAAAGGAAAAGAGAATGTAGTTGACAATATTTATCTGCTGAGTAGTCTTTTTTTAAGTCACTATACTCCGTAGCACAATGGTTAGGTTGTGCCTAACCTGGTTAGGCCAGAGATCACACTTGTGTGAAATAACCTTGCAATTAAGGATGCAAAACTAAACTGACTGGAGTACTCAGCTGTGTGATTTGTCCCATCTTTCTTACTTCTAATGAACACTTTGATCTTGCCTCAGAAAATTATAGCTGTTGAAAATTAATTAATATGTGTTAAGGGGCGTCAGTGTCATGAAGATGGAAACTCACTGACAGTCAAATGGATGGCATGTACATCACACAGACAATGGTTCCTGAAGAGGGCTTTCTTGAAATGAAGATTAAGTATTATTAACTACAGAATTTCTAGGAAATGGTCAGGAGCAAGACATCATGCATGGTACTCTGTGGAAACTCAATTGTACCAAACTCCGTGTTGACAAGGCTTTCAGTCTACACAGCTTTCACTAGTAGAGTGGTGGAAGAGAAGTAACAGTAGGAGAGTAGATGTTATCCAGATATTAGATGGATGTAGCAAAAAAATCCGTAAATATATTTTACAGAAAAACAGGCGAAGGGAAGCAAGAAGATTGGGGGAGACATCAGGCGAAAGAGAAGGAGGTTGGAGGTGCTGATGTGCAATGAGACTGAGGTTAAGAGTCTTGAGTTTATTACGTCGAACTCTCTGGTGGTGAATATAATCTCCACACAGGAGCTGTAGCTGGTACAGCACAAAACAAATTGCCTCAATTCCAGTCTCGCCCATCTGTTCCAGACCTAAAAAGTCCTCATTGTAAGACTTTCAGTACAGGATAGGGGCCCCTCAGAGATCTCTGTCCTGTCCAGGCTTGCAGAAAGAGGTGTTCCCCCCACATCAACCAGTTGCAGACTTTGACTTCTTTATTATAATGTCTGCTCTGACCTCCTGAACTGTGTCTTTCCTGCTGGGCTTGGCTTTCCTGCTGGGATGGGCAGATGCCATAGGAATCTGTACATGGACTCACCTGTGAATAAAGCATGCTTCTGCTTTCTAATGAGTTTGGGGAACTTTTTGTTTGTTTGTAGGCTCATGAAAGCCTCATAGATGGTCATTTTCCTGCACCAGAGGACACTCTGCAGCGCCTAGCAGCTCTACGGCTGCAGTACCTTCATGGAGATTATTCTAAAATAAGTTGGACCCTGGATGGAATCTACCCAGTTAACAGACTAAAATCCAAAATACTGCACTCAACGAAGAGCAGTGGCACTACCAGTCACACTCTGGAGAGGAGACGGACCAGCTTCCTTGAAGGGACGTTGAAACGTAGCTTCAAGACAGGCTCTGTAAAGAAGCAGAAGGTAGAAGAGGAGCAGATGATGGAGATGTGGGTAAAGGAAGAGCTTTCAGCTGCTCGGGCAAGCATAGCACAGAAATGGACCAAGCTGCAGGGACTCTCTCAGCATCAGGCCATGGTGAAATACATGTCCATTGTAAAGGAGTGGCCGGGTTATGGGTCAACCCTCTTTGATGTTGAGGTGAGCGCTGTATAAACCCATGTAACTACTACCAAGGAGAGGCATCAGTCTGGAGAACAGATACAGCTGTGTGTATTACATTGCTCAGCAGCAGAAGGGAGTTTAAGGAACTGGCTGCGTTTTGCCTTAATAAGCTTAGGGTAAGCCTGCAGTACCACATACCCAAAGAGGTGTGAGGCATAGAGCACAGAGCAAGCAAGCTGGTGCATCCTGGTAAATGGAGGGAGACAATGGATTCCCACTTCATTAGAAGAGCAATAGAATTTGGGAAATAGGTGGTGGTGGTGGCTAGTGAAAGCAAAAGTAAAATGAAGCTCTATTGTCCTTACCGGCAAAAAGTGCAATCTTGTTCTGCAGCGGTACAACAGAAACTGCTCAGACTGGGTCACGTAGACCACTGTGCTTAGCCTACTGGAGTAGGAATCCACAGTTTCAGTTTTATCAGTTTTGTTGCTGCCTAGATGGATTACCATGGGAAGTTGCTTGCACTCACTATGTTATCTGTAAAATAAAAAGTGGAATATTGACTTCTTAAATCACTTTAAAATCTGATGAGAGCTGTTTGGTATTACGATTATTTATTACTCAACTAGTATTTGACTCACAGCCATGTCACTTCTAAATCTTTGCAGCAGGAGTGCCTGCAAGATTCCTTTTGCAGACATCCTATTTTTTCTATTGGGGTGAAGAGTTGAAATGTCCTATAGGAGCCAGAAATGGAAGGCTTTTCCTTGAATCAAAGATGATTTGATCTTCCACTGCATTTATGCAAAATTTCATGTTTCTCTTTCTGCAGTGCAAGGAGGGTGGATTTCCAAATGATCTTTGGCTTGGAGTCAGCACAGAGAATGTGTCTGTCTACAAACGAGGGGATCCTAAACCACTAGAAACTTTCCAGTATGAGCACATTGTTTTCTTCGGAGCACCACAGCCTAACACCTTCAAAATTACAGTGGATGAGAGAGAAATGTTCTTTGAAACATCCCAGGTACATGAAAGCACAAGACATGTTGTGTGTGCAGTTTTACTAGCACTTCAGTAAAGCTTTAATTTCCATGAACTGGACAAGTGTATATGCGAGAACTCTTGCCGAATGGACTGGACAGCCAAGGAAAAAGATGATGGGAGCTTAAGCCTAAAGTGCCATGGTACCTCTTCTTGAATACATGGATAAACAGAAAAAAAAAAAAAGATGCTGGTTAGAAAGTGAAGGAGGTTGAATGGTCTTCCAATGCACTGGGAATTTCAAATTCTGGGTGCTATGAGTGTGCTCGTTTTTTTCATTCCCTTCCAGTATATGAATGGGGAGTTCACAAGCTCAAAAAAACCAAAAAAACCCCCCAAAAAACCAAAAAAAAAACCCCAAAAACAACTTTAGTAGCATTAGAGTTGCTTTTTTTTGAGCTACAAGCTTTTTAAGTGTCGCTACAACAGAGCACAAACTTATCAAGCATTTCTTTCCTTACTGTCATGTTCACATTTAGTATTACATGCAAAATCTATAGTGCCATGACTTTGGGCAAGGGGAATCTTTTCCTGCAAAATGTCTGGTATGTCTCAGTGGAATTAGGTTTTTAATGTGCTTATCCTCTGTTACTGTGTTCTCTCTAGGTGGGCGAGATAATAAAGATAATGAAAGCATACATCAACATGATTGTGAAGAAACGCTGCAGCGTCAAATCAGCCACCAGTGTGGACAGTCATGCTAGCATCTGGACTAGGTGATATGAATGAACTGCCACGAGAGAGAGGCAGTTGTTTAATGATTGGTGTTTGCAACTTGCCAGCACAAGTGTAGCAAAGATGTTTTTTAAGAACTCCACTTGACTGACTACTGTATTTAAAAACTGAAGTGACATCTACAGTACCATAGGATTTGCACCTCTGCCCAAAGACATTAAACAGCAACAACTGTTGTTAAATATTAAGGGCCCAAAACTTGTTTTTCCCCTTGCTTGTTTGATGAACAATGTACCCTAAAGAAGCAACGTCAGAAGCATCCTCCTTCTCCTGCCTGTCCTCTCTGCTGCTTTCACCATTACCTGTCACACTGGCAGAAAAATTCACAAGAATGATTTCTGCACTACAGGAGGCAAACTTAAGCTTCCTTATGAATTTCCAACATGCAAACATCTGGGATCATGGGATCACAGCATGGTCTGCTAAAAGAATATTTTTTTATTTATTTTGCAAGCAACTCTAAAATATAAGTCACTGTGGGTTTTTTCTTCAGGGTGTACTAATGATCTGATCTGGTCTTAAAAGAAAATGCCTTTGTATAATTGAAGCCAAGTGGTCCAACAAAGAGGTCAAACCCTACATGAGAGAGCATTAAACAAACAAACAAAAACACCCGAGGTGATTCTTTACCTTCCAATAGAAGTTCACAGGTACACGACTGTAAAAAGCAGCACTTTAACGTAAAATTCTAAATACTCCAACATAGGAGAAAATCTTTGGGACTAGCACCACTGAAACAGATCATCAGGTGCCATTCTGGGTACATTCCAAGCAGCACCTGTTGCCTAAAAATTGATGACTGCCTTTCACCTATACAGCCCAGGAGGTGAGATTGATTTCATTGTGTTTCCAGAAGAGCTGTTCTTCACAAATGCCGGGTTTTAGATGGAGGTCGGGGTGTTTTGTGGTGAGCAGCCTGCCTGTGTTAAGTTCCTTCTTTCTCTATATGGGATTTTAGGATGACTGGGATCTCTGAACTTTAGTTTTAAGTGAACTGTTTCCTACTGAGTGAATAGGTGCCTAGATAAATGGTTAATAGGCAAGAATTTCACTTCTTCTGTACTACTGTAAGCAGATGCCAAACCCTTCATCCTCTTCCAAATTCTAATTGGAACTGCTCCCATCACTGAATCCCCAAATCCCCTTCCAATCTTCTATTCAAAGCTTGAAAACAATGCTGTTTTGCCAAAACAACTGCTTCTTGGAGGTTTTTATAGCTACTTGCAATTTGAAGAAGCAGAATTATTTTTTTCTTCTTAGCGAAAGATGACAGTCATCTTCAGTCTCTTGACTTCAGAAACTTGATTTCATTGTTTAAAACAATATTCAGTATCAGTCACATCATAAATTGGTTGCATTAGCAATCAAGAAACCTGGTGGCTAGCCATTTTCTATGACCCTTGTCTAGTCTTGGGATCCTAGAATGCGAAGCCTATTCAGTTTTCCTAGTGACATTGAAGAGCTGTATGTAATGTGGGCCTTGTTTCACGTTTAAAGTCAGATATCTCCATTTGTGAAGAAGCGGCAGCTAAGGCCTGTTAGCTATGAAATAGAAATTTTGTGGAAAAGAAAACTAGGAGTCAGTATGCAACAGGTTCCATTCTAATTCATCATCAAGTTGTGCCATATCACTAATACTGTGTTGCAGAACACTGTAGTTTTGAGGTTGACAGCACAAGAAAAAACACAGTGTATGTAATCTGTGCTTTTCTCTCACTTCCACTGCACTGCTGCATGTGCAAACACTCTGTCCACTTGCCACACGACCAGCCTAAGAGGATAGCCACTACTGTGTATCATATGCTCAACTGGAGTTTTGCCTTAAATATCTTTACTGAAGGATCCTACAAACATCCCCTTTTTGTCACAAAGAATAACAAGACGAGCAGGTCACAAGTGAGAGAGAACAGGAATGCAGAGGCAACCTGAGTAGTAACACTTTGTATCGGTCTGTACACTGACTAGATCTCTTCATGTATCAGAATAGCCTTGATTATCCCTGTCCTAACTCTGCGCTGTCTCTGTTCTGGCTCTTGGGTTGCTGCAGGCAGCTTGAACCCACTTGGGAATGTAACTCCCATTACTATTGGTTGTAATTTTGCTCATTTCTATTACAGAATTCCTTCTGCTGTCTTTTTTAATTTGTAACTGGCTTTACAAGATGAAAGTTTAATAAATTATTGGATTGCACAGGCTGTATTCAGTCACAGACATTGTGTGCTCACGTTAAGATGCTTATTCAGAGATCTAACAATCAGAACTTGTAAGTCAAAAGTAGGCATCAACGGCATGAGGAGACAACAGCCCTTCTTCTCAGAAGGAAATTTTGCATTTGTGGCAAGTTATAGACAATAATTTGCCACTGCAATGGAGAAGGTTTGTTTCCAGCTTCTGCTGCTCACTCTGGGGCTGGGTTGCACTGGTGGTCAGTGGGAGACGTCCCATGCAAGTTCAAGGGACTGGTTCTGGGACAGTTACTGTGGTGAAAGCAGAGCAAGGAATGAATCATCTCCAAAGTCCCAATCTGCAGGATCAGCTCCATCCCTTCTCTTCGGCACCTCCAAAGTCACTAATAACAGAAAATCACTGCCAGCTGCACTTCTCTTAGAGTAGCATGACCGGCCGTGGTGTTCACCTAAGAGCATGTGTCACCAAAGTGAAAGTGGTGAATCTGGATAGAGGCCAGCTGAGCTGTTGGCAATGCAGACAGACTATCCTCTAGCAGACAAAAGTTCCTTCAATACATACACAGGTACGGAAACCAAGCAATGATGCGTAATCCCCATTATTAGGCTCTCATATATCCCTTGGTCAGATGCTCTGAGAGCTTTGGGACCCTGGAGGTAGGTCTATGCAATTTCATCTCCAGTTGTTCACAGATTTTTGGTTTCTCCATCCTTACCACCTTGTGTAGTTTTTCCAGTCTCTGAGGCTGGAACAGCCTCTGCTTACTTCAGCAGTCGTTTTAATTTCCTGAGCTGCTACGTTCCTTTCTGTGTACTTCCAAAACCAGGCCATCTCTGCCTCCTTTCTGCTTAGGAAGCCTGAAGTCACACACAGGCAGCTACTGCTTGTTTGGGTGGAGGAGGGTGTCGAAGCCAAACACAGGCTGCTTGGCCTATACGCTTCTCCTGAATAGCCCTCTTGCAATAAAACACCCCTCAGTCACATCAGGGTCTGGCATGGCGTGTCCCCCCCCCACTCACTGCCTGCTGGGCTGCAACTAACTGAAGCTGAATTTTTTTCTTGGTGGCAAACACAGAGGCCAACCCCAGTCGCCATGGATTAAAGCGGGAGCTATCTAGCCAGGCTCGCTTGTTTGCAGCTATTGAATTTCAGACTCTGCTTGCTTCATCTAATACACCACTATCATGACAACAAACATGCACTGCTGCAGGTCCAGCACAAGTATGACAACACGCATGAATTCATTTATGACTCTGGCTGCAGTGAATAACCACGCAAGGCGATGGGCGGCTAATGGCGTTCTCCCGCTCCCATGCTAATTCTGTTTTATCACCCTGTCAGTGCGATGTGCAGTCCCTGCTGGCCTCCACCCCGGTATTTCTCTAATAGTTAATTCAAGTTTGTATGTTCTAATGTTTCTTTATATGAAACAGTTTCATGCCAATTGGTGTTAGAGTTAGGCTTTGGAACAGGGTACAGTTTATAATCAACGCCTACACACTAATCATAAAATCGGTTATATGCAAAATCACAGCCCCTGGTAGTATATCACAAGCACATGTACCTAATTATTAAACCAGTTTGACTGTAAATGGCAACTGTTTATTTACACCTTCTTCTAAAACACACAGCCTTTCCATATGTAGGCTGTACGTTGTATCGTTACTCTGTGCATTGACTTCAAGATGGCATGCTCCCCTGGGGCATTTCAGCAAATCCCTCACACATGAATTCCAGCCCCCACTGTAAAATATAACCTCCTAAATCTGTAGATTGCAAATTTGCTACGCGTGTGTCCACATTTTATACCAGAGATTCCTAATGCTACAATTGGCTATACATTTTGGCCCCATGCCACTGTCAACAGAGAGGTGATTGCCGAGAACTCGCTTGCAAGTAAAATTCACTCTACCCACCTGTTAAGTGCTGCTCTTCAAGCACGGCTGCACGCTGGGCAGCCTTTTAAACCTCAGCGGGGAGGACGCCATCTCACAGTGTACCCAGACTCTGCACCAGTGTTTAGGTCTGGATGCAACCAAGCGCAAACGCATTATGTTGGGTGATTCCTGGTTCTTGCCAGACTTACGCTACCACCCACTGCCCCGTGGCTTGGGCAGCCTGGCCGGTGCAGAGTACAGCTGGCTGGTAGGGAGCTCAGCTCCGTGTCCTCCTAATGCTGCACCCAGGGACACGTCTGTGGCCTCCTGCAGCCCCCAGGCGCTGCGCCCCGGCACAGCGGATGCTTCAGGCCTTCCCTGAAATGCTGTGATGTCTCAGGATTACCAACCCAAATATGTGGCCTTTCTATAAAACCAAGCACCAGTAAATCCCGTGCAACGCTTAATGAAATAGTGACAGCCCGTCAGTATAAACTCAACTGGTTCTGTAACAGGCTAGGCATTGGGCATGGGTTTTACAAGGCCAGTAATGGAGCAGATGCGTTCATAGGAGCAACTTACCTGTCTTGCTTCTTTCACCTGCTGCAGCACTGAGCTGAGTGAGGGGAACCTCAGCTGTGCCCAGTTGTGCCTCGTCAGGGTGTGCCCATGGGCAGAGCAGTATTTAAACCAGGAGCCTTCTCCTCCCATCTCCCTGGGATAGCTGCACCTTGGCTAGTCATTGTCTGTGAGCAAAGCGATGCAGAGGACAGGCCTGTGATTAAGCGCTTAGGAGCAAGAGCTGGTCCTGCAAGGTGAGACTGGTGTGGGGTACAAAGGTGCTGAGTCTGCGTGGCAGGAGAATCCCTGGTTGCAGGAGCGGAGGCGTGGAGGGAGTCCCCTGGGGCTGGAAGAAGGGAGTGCTGCCTGTTGCCACAGCAAACACCTCCTTGTTGCATTGTGAGTGCTTAGGCTGGGGTAGAGAGAGCTGCTCTCTCCCTGGCTGCTGTAGATTTATTGCTTGCAGAGGAGGGGAACAGACCCACCCCTGCCGGGGCTGTAGCATCCTGGTGTTACGGGTTGTTCTGGCTGTCCGTGCTGGCTGTCCTGGCCCTTTTCCAGCACGCTGTGCTGGTGTGGTAGGGCTGTTGGCAGTGCTCATCCCATGCCTTTCAGGCTCGTGGCTGCGCTCGGCTGGCTGCTGCTCTTTAGGAAGTGGTGCTTTCTGCTCTCCTTTTCCAACAGCTTGCGCTGGTGTAAGGCTGCCCGTTTGGCTCTCGTGTCTGTGGTGGTGCATTCATCATTTGGTGGCTTATTTGTCAGTGTGAAGCTGGTATGAGACAACAGGTACAAAGCAGAACGGTGGCCACAGGAAACAATATGAGATGGAAATTTCAGGAACCCAGCCCTTTTCCTTAAAGTAGCTCAGAATCCAAGCCCTGGGTAAATGTGCCCTCCTACTAGCCACAGACATGTATAATTCACACTCTCACTTGACACAAGGTGCTCTTTAAATACCCAGATCATCTTTATGAAAATAAAGACATTTCAATGAACAGAAAGCAGTTTGGTTGCTAATGGGGATGACATTCAATCATGCACGTTTGTGAAATCATCTTAACCAACTACTTTGTAAGTTTAATTTGAATATGCATACAAATCCTGCTAGTTTTTACAGAGCATAAGCACCATGTTTTTGTGTAAGTGTCTATTCTAGATCATCTGTTCAAGGGGAAATGTGACACATGACATTGGAAAAGATAAGGTTAATAGAAAGCAGGAGTAGAACACTTACTACCCATATGAGTGTCCTGAGATACAGCGTGCAGAAAAAATCTTTGTTCTCATTTGTTCTAACAAAAAATGTGCACGTAACGGTCCAGCATAATGAAGAAAGCACATTTTGCAAAAATTATTTTGTATCACTGAAATTCCACTTTCTGAAAATCCACCTTGGAGTAAATTATTCTATTTATGCTGAAAAGGAGCAAAGCTAACAAACAACTGTTGTTCTGTTTATAATTATAGTGCCTTCTGCACTGGTAAATAGAAACCTAGAAGGACTGAGAGTCTGCGTTGCATTACTGTGTAATCACAATAAAAACCTCATCTGCTATCCTCCCCCCTCCAGTCTGTTAAAAATCTTAGTTACTGGCAGACATTACAAGAGAGTGCACAGGAGTTTTCAATGTGAAAATACCATAAAGGAATAAACCCAAGATAACAGCATTTTAAAATGGCATTTATGCTATGCACCATTTGCAAGTTAATTTGCTATCAACAGAAAATTACCTTTTCTAGTCCTTTGTCAACTCTTATCTTAAAAGTCTTCAGAATTAAATGGGAAAGGTTCATAAGAGTGACAATTGAATTTTTCTCTCCAGTAGCTCATCTCCTATTTTTCCTAAGCTTAGTTCTTTAATATTGCTCATAGTTCTCGCTTTAAAACTGTGCAAAGTCTGTTTAATTTGGTCAATAAGAACTTTGTGTACTTCTTGACATGAATTTGACTAACTTTTATGAACCTGAGTGTTACATACCCCACTGTGCTCCATACACACAGCAACAGCGGATGCATCAAGAGCCCAAATTGTAATTCTGACTTTAGTAACAAAAATCGTAATGTTTGGTCTTTATTTGCAGCCACACACACACACACAAAAAAAAAAATCAGATACTTCCTCCTTTGCAAAATGTTTAGATGTATAACACCTGTCCAGAGCAATGAGCAGATGGTGCATTTGGTTTAAAGAAAAAGGAAAAAATAATAAGAAATGCAACAAATGCATCAGGCTCAAATGGTGCTCACGCATAAGCATGTGTGGCTGATTTCTATGTCAATTAAGCTATTGACGCAGAAACAGTGTTAAAAAAGAAACGCTGGCTAGTCCAGTGGCAGATGTGGATTAACCTTTCCATGACAGTCTTCAGAGACTGGGTAAAGTTCAGGAAGGGGAACCAAAACCCATGCTGCTCTCCTTGCCATGGGAGGAGCTCATTCCCACAGGAGTGAGCTCTGCCCTAACAAGAGGGAGACCAATGAGACAGTCACAAGTCAAGTTGTAAGTGTGCAAAAAAACCCTCTGTGCATTTACCTGAAGTTGGACAGTTTTTGTCTTGAGCTACCGCAGCCCAGCAGACAGTCTGTGCCCTGAGATGAAGGACTTTTAGGACATCTTCCCAACTCCATTGCTCTGTGACCTGGGAAAAGCACTTCATTTCTGTGCTTCTATTTCCCTGCTTATCATCTTCAGTTTTTAATTAATGTTTTTGAAACAGATGACCTCGTTCATCATCTTGCACAATAGGATGTTTCTCCCAGCAAGCCATTACTGTAGCTAAAAATAACACTGCCCTTTGAGTAGCAGTCGCAGATTTTGGAGGTCTGTAATTCAGACTTCAGATGATACTTAAAATGAATACATCTCATGCTTTAATAACAAAAGTTACGTGGCTGAGTAACTTAACTTTGCCCCATATTTTATGAGGGGTTATGCTGGGAGCCCTTATAAGCTGCTTTGGAGCCANCAAACCCAGAAGCAGCTTGATAAAAGCTAGGTAGAACCATGTTCCATGATAAAGTATGTTTTCAACTGCAAAAAGAAAGTTGCTGGCATTCTTTTTAAGTACATCAAAGATTTTTATTACCTCTAAAGTTTTCTTATCGTGGTAACACTTACTTATCTGCTTTAATTGTGATCACAGCCCCTGTGCTCTGTGCTTTATTTTACCCAGTGATTAATGAGCTGTACCTTAGCTGTGATAACTGCTTCCACAGAAATAAAACCAGTGTAAGCAGTTTAGTGTTTTATTTAACTTTATTCTTTCAATAACAATACTGCTAAAGAATCTTTCTATGTATTTCAAATAAAGTGGGTTACTCACCTGCACTAAGGCAGTTGTGCTTACTCAAATAAGAATTACCAGTGATTAGACAACGTGGGTATGATAAGACATGAAAAATGGGGCCTTAAAAATTATTTACATCATCGTAAGAATAAAATATATGGGTTTTTTTAATAAAAAGTGGATTGGGTGTTGGAGAATTAGCATTTTACTACTAATTTCCGTTCTCCATTTCAGATTCACACCTAAAAATGCTCAAAGTATAAACACCTATAAAACTAATAAATCTCAAAACATGAGAATTTTTAAATAATTTTTCCCCATTTACTACTGTTGTTAGAAAAGGACAATAAACAACACTTTTTTCAGTCCATTACATTAGGAGTCATTTGGCAAAGCACTTAGGCATATAAGCTAAACCAGAAGATGATCGGAACCAGGCTTTGGTATGTTTCAAACACTTCTCATACCAGGGTAAGTTTAAGGTGGGTGAGGGTTATTTTCATTACATAGTAACTAGCATCATAACTACTTTTTCTACGTGTTACCTCAAGAAAGAAGAAAGAAAAAATGTTCACAATTGTGCCCGAAGTACCAAATAAACAACAAAAGTGCTTACTTCTTTGATCAGCAAACTAACACAATGGTTCCTTTATGGTGCCCCTTCGGGCTGCTGTTCTAACAGGCTCTAAAGCGGTATCTACAAGAAGTTCTCTATTTCTCAATACAAATGATAAACACTTGCTTATCAAAATAGTGCAAACAGGAACAAAGAAAAGTGCTGTCAACGTAAGTAAACTGCAGGGGAAAAAAGGCAGCTGAACATCATGACCTTGCACTGTCGCTTCAGAGAAATCAGTAGTACTTTTCTCAGCATGTCAGACCAAGTGTATTCCTATTTATCGTATCATACCACCGTTACACGGGGAATGGATCCGGTCTTTTACATACCCTCCTTCATAAAAGTAAATGTGCCTGTTCTTTGTATTGCGCATTAAAAAAGTCTAAAGACTCTTTCAAAACATTAATTGATCTAATCATTAGAGTAATTAATAGATGCAATTCTCTCTTCCCTTTTTCCCTTTATAGCTTTCTTTGGAGTGCATAGAAAAGGCCACAGTGACACATCACATACAAAAATCAAGTTTAAGTTTTATGTAAAATACTCAAGTATTTTTAGCATTTATGTACACAAGTTTATTTACCATACATCCTTTCTCACTCTTCCCTTGGATATATCTTTACCTTGTTTCTTGGACAGATCACACATTTCACCTATAAAGTTAGGCATTTAACCCTAGTATAAATAAGAGTATTAGGGGAAGTAAATGTCAGGAGGATCTTGTTACAGAACAAGGAACACTGTCACTGCAACCCCCCTGTCCTTGGGTGTCACAGTGTAACAGATCATAAAATGGAGCAGGTCTTTTCTGTGTCTTGATCTACAAGAAAATCACTTGGGTCTAATTTCAGAGTAGTCTGAAGATGTAAGATAGAACATGGTATGACTTTCTCTAAATAATACTCTAAGCGCAGGTTTTAAAATTTTATGTAATTAATGCTTAGATCCAGATACTGATTTTTCACTGTAAACATTCCTGCTGTTTGTGCTTTCAAAATTTTGTGAAAGGAGCTACGAAAAGAAACTGAATCATGTCCTTAAAGAACAGTTATGTCACAGGATAAAACATAACATTCATGCCTTTGCTTTTATAGGGCTAAGGCTTTTATACCTTGAGTTCTGCTTGTGTCTGCAGTTAGCCCTTAATGGGTATTTTTGCTAGCCCCACTACCACCTTCAGGGTATAAGAGTAGTGATCTGCCAGCTTGCCACAGTCTCAGCCTTCAAATATTCTACGTTTATTTAATTTACTCCTAGATGGCATGGCTTTAGTGCAGGGTATTCCCCGTAACTCTATTCAAAATATACGCACATTCTACATTTGAAGGAAGATTCTTCTCTCACCACTATAACATGATTTTTTTGTGTGTGTCTTTGGTGGTGGTGGGGGGTGGGAATCACAATATGATCTTCCTCCACTATAAAAAGAAAATTTAAATTCTAGTTGGATGGGAATGAATCCTTAGTTGTCTGGTAACTCCCTTCTCCCCTGCTGTATCAAAATTTATAACTGCTTATCACAAAAGTTGCTACACAAAGACAGTTTGTCTCCTATTGATCGTCTTTGTGTTAGCTCCTACAGGGTAACCCAATGCTAGCAGCAAAACCCTTACAGCATATCAAAACGGTACATCATTTGGCATGAAGTTATTGATGGATAATCATACAAAGTTACAGAATTCATGTGGGAATTTTAAGTGCGTTTGTTAAGGTGATGTTGCATGAAGTACTGTTGGCATTAATTATTTCATTAAAAACTCTTCCCAGTAAAGAGAGAAAATATGGTAAATTAAAAAACATCACGGAACTCTAGAAACTTTGCACCTTAAATGGCTGAGGCCAAATGTAAATAATTACCATGGACTTGAATAAAAATTGCACTTGTATAAAAGAACAAAATTTAGCCCCCATTAATAACCTTCTTATTACTTTTCCAAAAAGAAGTAATAAAACATCAAGTAGTTCATTCCTTATGGCTTCACACAGTGAAGTTCACGCTAAATTGCGCAGAAGGAACAGTTTCTCAATAGCTATCTTTTGTGAACACGTCATCAGTTTCATCATCATTCATCCCTCTTTGATAGCGTACTGAAGAGAAGGCACTCCAGTGAAGAGGCCTCTTTTTATAGAGATACCACACTAATCCAACAATGAAGACCAAGATAATGAGCAGGGCAAATGCTACAGCCACCCCAGTATGATTAGAACCTGTAACAGAACAAAACACAAACAGTTATTCTTTAAGAGTTTTGGTAAGAATATTTTGACAGAGTTGATGTTTAGGTAGCTGTACACTAATACTGCATGCATTTAGTTGAAGTTAAGGCAAACCGCTTCATGATATTAATAGTCTTCACTTCCTCACATGGGAAGTTAGGTTCCCATATGAATCAGCATCTAGCTTATTTTTGATCATTCTGTTGTTAATTTCCTAATCATGTTTAGGTTGAAAGGGATGCCAGAGGTCCAAAAAACCTATTAGTAAATGCTGCACTCATTTCAAGGTTTGTATACTTCAGAAATTTCAGAATTCAGAGTTCCTGGACTCTCTTGGCGTGGAAGGGAATTATGCTTCCCTTGGACTGAAAAGATCTTATTGAGGTCTTCCTTAGCAGCATGAAGTTAAACCTATTCCTGCATTTCCACTTCAGTGAAGATGTATACAAAAGCAGAAAGATTCTACTGTATCTCAGGAACTTGCTTGCTTAATGCTCAGGTAACTGCAGTCTTTCCTGGACACAGCAGAGTATGAAGAAGTAACGTAAGGCCTAAGTCTTTTTCTGGAGCTGTGGGGCACCATTTTCAGAAGCCTCGTCAAGACTGAAAACGCAATCTGCAGTACCTGCTTACTTGGCATCTCTTAGAAGCAGAAGTCTTTCTGTTCCCACCTACACAGACTCACCCATGAGAGATACCCTGTGGTAAGAAGCGATAGCAACTACTCTATACTCTCTTTTAAGTGGACATTTCTGTTTTCTCCCTTACCCTTTAAGTGGATAGTGGGAGCCAGGAGAAGTAAATTCCTGGAAAATTTGTCCCCGAAATACAATTTTATGGTAAAACAGCAACAGAAGGCTTCCCCTTAGGCAGAGGTACCGCATAGGTTCTTTTGTGAATTGCACGTTCATTATTTCAACACAGACTTTCCCCACCAAAAGGAAGAAAATCCTGAATATAGTCACTACAAAACTAAGTCTCTGCTAAAATCAATGCTTCCGTACCTAAAGGAGCTTTACAAACCACTCTGCTTTGACTACGACTGCAGTCAACTTTGGACCATGTGCCAGTTGTGGACAGGATAACGCTGCACTTTTCATTGACTTCTGCAGTTTTATTTTCCCAGTTGATGTAATTAACTGATGAGCCATCAAGCCAGTTCAGGGACTGATCTGTTGGGGAAAAAACGTTGCTTAGTTTAGGTCACCAAAACACGCTGTAATGCTGTACAATGTCATTCACCATCTATTGATTTCTTTATGTTGCTAAAAGAAACAGGGCTGACTATCTATCCCATATCACTTTTAGCCACACCTCTTCTCCAGATTTTTAGCATTTGATGCATTTGCAGCTTAACCATTAAGCACCAATGACAGTGTTAGGGAAAATGAATTTCAGTGACTCCTCATTTAAGTGTGCAACAGGAAGAGACTTAAGCTACAATGAAGTCCAAAGGGCTTTATAATACTAAATGAGGGATTCCAACCTCAGCCAGAAGTTACTGTAGGCTATCAACACTACAGAACTGAATTCTTATTTGAGGATTTATGCATTCTTATTTACCACATGAAACACTCATGCTCATACGTGGTAGCTACTTCTTACCCTT
>WAAD01024674.1:9790-34249 GCA_013389945.1 Fregata magnificens
AAAAAAAAAAAAAAGACAAGAAAAAGGAAAAAAAGGGGGAGTTTTCAGGGCTGGCACGTTAAAAATGGAGCTGCAGCCATCTGCGACCTGCGCTGCCTGCTGCGGCCGGGCCAACACGGCGTTTTGGTCAGTGGAAAATCAGTTATTAATCGGCAAAGAACTATTGATTTTTTAACTGCTGTTTCCATAGAATAGTAAGTCAGCCGTTGCGGTCGGCATGCGGCGAGCTGTAAAGCGCCACCAGGAGCACCTCTGGCCCAAAGGAGTGAGTCGATCCGCGGCGGGAGATGTGGGATGTTCTGCGGTCGCTGCTCAAATAGAGCAGCTCCCAATTTGCAGAACATGTGGGGGGTACATTTTGTGTTTATCATTAACAAATTAGGGCAAATTTGCTGTTGCATTGGGAAGCAGAATGGAAGACGTGGCATACTGTTCAACTCCACGTAAAAACATATTTTTGATGGATGTAGGCTGTTTTCCAGTCAGTTCGTGGTGGACCTGAGAAATACATAATTTTCCTCTGTCAGAATTCAGTCAGCAAAGCAACCTTCTCTCTTCTTTCTTTTTTAATGCAGCGGACATATTCATAAGGTATTCAGCAAGATATAGTCTTCTGATAATTTATTTTTCTTCTACGTATAGATCATTTGTGATGGTTCACCCAGGCAGACGTGTGCTGATCTGGACCGTATGTATTTGCCTATTTGTTTTAGCTAGGTCTGTAACGGAGATTTTTATCACCAAGTGCTGGGATTTGCATCCTTTTTATGCAACTTGTCCAGAAATGGAACATTCTGAGACCTTAAATTCTTTTGTAGTCTTTACCCTAAAATCCCTCAGTAATATACTCAAGCACGTCATTGAAATATATCCACAACGCAGAGCTTATGCTGACATTTACCCAGGAGCACTTCAGCATCAGCAGTGTATAATGCTGCACAATAGGAACAGGCCAGTGTTCTTTTATATTTTTTAGTATGAAAATTATCATTTCATGGTCTAGAAGATGCCCTAATTTGGATCTGAATTTTAACTGTCCAGCAGTCAGCAGAGACTGAAGGTTGGCTTGGGTCGGGTCTATTTTAGGTACCATTTCAATACGCACATAGTCGGTGTTACACTGCATTTCTCTAACTGATCAAATTGTGGTTGTTTCTTCAGTCATGGTCCAGCAACACAATGACAGTAACAAAGACACGAGCTCTCACAGCTGTCATTAAGAATCACAAGTTCATTTACTCACCACCAAAACTTTTACCTGAAATAGTCCAATACCGCACAACCATTACAGGCAACTGGAAAGAGGGATGAAACATCTCTTTGAAACTGGAGCTACAGAAGAATTACCCTGGACCTCAATATGAAGAGCACAGTGCATAGCTTTACTCTGGTGATCGCCATCAGGAGAACATTGGAAGGTAGGTTAGATGCTAAAATCGCTTGTGGAAGATGGTGTCTCCAGTGTCACAATTACTGCTGCTGCTATGGAGAACACAGTCCTGGCTTCATACAGCATCGCTGGCACATGCAGCCCTACTGCAAGGAAAAGCTGGTCAGCTCACGTGGTTGAAATCAAACTGGGATTAAAGCAATTTATTGATTTATTAGCAGTGCATGTTTAACCTGCAATCAGTGAACAGTATGTTCAGGACTGAAATCAGCAACACAGCAGATAAACCACAGTACTAGACACTTGCAAAATGTTAATGAATGCCTGCAGATTTCTAAGCATGCTTTTATAGTCCCAACAATTCAGAGCCCCCCTCCCAGGCAGTGTGGATTACACATGCTATGCCCTGTGTGTGGGTGCAGATGCCCTGCACACAGACCCTCCTGTGGTGATGTGGGTGCTCCTGCAGTGCATGCACCCCTGCTGCTGCTGGCACCCCACTAAGGCACCGCCATGGGCAGGTGCCCCACATGGCCCCATGTGCACCTTGAGGAGGGGTGTCCCCCCCATGCCACCCCCGTGCTGTGGGTCCCTGGCTGGGTGCCAGCTGCTCCCGCAGCACCCCAGAGGGGCTGCTGGGGGTGCTGCAGGGCAATGCCTGGCAGTGCCCCAGCAAAGTCACTGCTCCTCCTCCTGCTCCAAGGCATCTCCCACCGGTCTCTTTGTCATTCCCTGATTATTGTTTAATCAGGCTGGTCATCTTCCTCGTTAGCGCTACCAGCTTTGGGTAATCACCCTCTCAGGCAGTTTTGGGTGTCCCATGAAGCCACTTAGCTAAGGGGGCCGTGGGGTACCCCAGCCAGGGATGTGTTCCTGTGTTTCCATTGCTGCCTGTCCCTGGGCAAGCTTGCAACCGGCACTGCCCTTGTTTCTGATCGCTGAAGGTTCATTAGCTGATAATCCTTGTTGCCCCAGCGTGCTGCATCGCTGGGGAAGGCCCCTCACTGCTGGCAGGGGGAACTGAGCAGGAGCTCTGCCTGTCAGGTCCGGGGTGATCCGAGGTGACTTCCCCAGAGCAAGACGCAAACCCTTTGGTTTGCTCTATTAGAAGAGTTTGCAAAACAGCTGCAAAGATCTGAATTTACTGGTGGTTGGTTATATAGCCCTGGACCTCCAAAGCTATATAAGTTTAAGATCCTCTCTGAATGCAGCTTCCTAGAAAACTGGGGGTTTGTTACAGTGGTTTCTCTCTCTCCCCTGTACTGATATTCTTCCTGTCTAGATCGTAGTATTCTATGTTTCTGGATATGCTTATTTGTTTTCAGCCTAATACTTCTGCACCTCTTCCTCTTTTTATATTTTGCTTTATTTTTTTTCTTAACCATGTTTTCAAGACAGCATTCTCCTTTTGTGACTCCTTCCCTTTCCATGCAGTTTTCCTGAAATGGTTTCTTCCTCTGCTACTTTCCTATCTGTGTCGGTCCCTCTCCAGCTTGATGTTACTTAATTTTTTTTTCTTTTTACTCTTTTTTTAGAGGTTTCAGCCCTTTGGTCTCAGTCACTGTCCAAAAGCAGCCCAGAATGCTCCTGGCAGTGCCAAAGTGACAGAGCGCCTTGTGCAGTCACGCTCCGGATGCTGCCGAGCGAGCATCTTTGGGGCTACACCGGAGCTGATCTCAGCATCTACTGTTAGTGTATAAAGCGCACAATAGCGTTGTGACTCTCAGTTTGCAGCTGTTTGTGTTTGACCAGGACATGGAAAAAGAAATAACAATCTGGGGGCATGTTTCTCTCCTTTTTTTTTTTCCCTGAAAAACTTTAAGTGATTCAAATTTAGACAGCTGTGGTGCTTCTCTCTGGTGGCTCTGTGGCAAAGCTTGAACCACAGTACAAGCAGGAAATGTAGAGAAAAATAAATAGCAGTAGTGGTATTTTCAGATGTGAGAAGGTCTGTATGGCTGTAGGGTTTTAGTGTTCTCCAGCTCCGACAGTGCTGAATTGTCCCTTGGGGGGGCGGGGGGGGAGGACAAAGTAAAAATGGAAAACAATCTCTTTTGAGCCCCCTCTTATATTTCCCATGCACTCACGTCTCCTGTTTCATAGACCAAACCAGGCGGAACTGAGCCTCGTGTCAACTTCTTCCACCCTTTGAAAGATGCAAAATGCAAAGTCCAAATAAATCAACTAAAGTTTAGAGAAGAGTCATATTTGCAAAGATGCAATGCAACTTCTTTACCTCGCTCCTTGCAGCCCTTCCACTCTTATGTTTATGCACTGTGTGAAGCTTTCTAAAGCTGACATTTGGGATTTATCCCTGGAGGATTATCTCTGAAGCAACATATCACTTCTTAGTACTTAAGATAGTTTAACACCCTGCATTCATAATTCTAAGACACAAATAATACTATCAATATTAAGGCATTGAAGGCGTTTTCTTCTGTACCTGATGATATGTTACTACCCACAGAGATAGGTAGAATTTCATAAATATATACAAAAATCTTAACTTTTGTTATCATGACATGTCTTCAGTGCTATAATTGTAATAACACTTCAGACCATAACATTGTTACTGGCTGTAAAGGAGCCAGAAGCTACCTCTCAGGAAAAATTGACTCCATTGAGTCAGCATCTCTACTCATACCGAGAAAATACTGAATAAATATATGACTATATGAATATATAAATATATAAATAAAAGTGTGGTTACTCATTCAAGTGAAAAGAATTTCCTCTTGTAAAAACCTTTTAATAGGCTTTCTGTGAATATCTACATAAAAAAGCATTTGTTCATTAAGAAGAAAGAGCTAAATAGTTGTGCGAGGGTGTGCTTAGGCTTCTATTGGCATAAACACTTTATAGACCCTCCTTCTGCATTTAAAAGATGCCATTTTCTCCTGTGCCTGCAGAATAATATTGTCTTTGTTTTGTGTCTAGTGAATGGCCACCAGTTGTCTGTCAGAATTCCTCGGGCTGAAACAGGTCTACTGAAATCACTGGAGAATTTTGAATAAAGGTAAACCAATGACATTTAAATACATTCATGCATAACTCACATGAAGGAAATAGGCTTCATTTAATTATTTTCTATTGTAGATAGTGGTTCTGGTTCTGTTCTCATTCTTGGACGTAAACTTGGAGTATCTTCACCAATCCTGCTGAAATAGTTCTAGGTTTACAATAAATTAGAACAGTAATTGCTAACAGAATTAGGTCAGTCATGTTCACTGCAGAAGAAGAATGTTAGACACAATCAATGGTGATGGATGGTTCTTAGTTGTTCCTGTGCAAATGTGTCTCTTACCTCTTTCTCTCCAAGAAATGTGGTCTGAAAGAAGTGTTTCCAGTTTCGAGATAAATCCTATGAACAATACTGGATGTAAGTGCACAGCTTTTATGTCTCATAGCCACAAGTTCACGGACTCAGTGTGCCTCAAATACAACAGTGATGTTGTATTATTATCCACATAGATAGAGAATTGGCTAAGCTACCCTATTTATTTCTTACCATTTATGGTGAGGAAGACTCTAATGTCCCTCACAGCAGAGTGCTTCCTTTATCTCTCCATATTTTTTGTGTAATGTTTGTTGTGGAGGCCTCAAGATTTTTCTTCAATATAATTGTTAAATAATAAGTATAATTGTTATTAATTATTTAATTCTCTTTTAGGCATAAACCAGAAATTAATAAACAAGGGTACTTGCCAGAGACATTTTACATTTTGACTATAAAATAGATAGAAATAATTGATATACTGATTATTTATTTATATATTTCAAATAGGAAGCAACGAAACTAAAGAGAGCACATTTAAAAGCTTTATTGAAGGCTCTAGGCAAAGAATTTCTTCCTATAATGTATTTTAATGTGCTAACTGATCTATGGGTAATAAAGATGCATGAGATGTTTGCAATGGAATTGGAGCCACTTGAAGCTGGTCCTAGTGTCATCACAGAATGAAACACCCTTCACCCAAACATCACAAGCGATAGCTGTCTCACCACGAAATCATCTGTACTGGGCTGCTGAGCCTCTGACTTTCCTACGTGTACAAGTCCAGAAAGGATTTTTGCACTTTGTGGTCCCCCTGCGCACTGGGTCACAAATCCCCTCTGAGACTGCCTTGGCCTCACTTTGTGGCTTTTGCCGGCTCCAGTGGTCAGAAACCACCTCCTGATTTCCAATCTAATTTTTTTTCCTGGCCGGCTTATGCCATTTTTTTTGTTGTGCCATTATTATATTTTATCTGAAATAGCTTTTCCCTTCCTAGAGTTTACCCCTCTGATGTAGAGGAGCCTCATCCTTCCTGAGGGTCTTGCGCAGCTACGCAAACCAAGCTGTCCTAGTCCTCTCTACTAAGTATAGCAAATAGCTCTGCTCATCCTAAAAGTTCTCTCCTATGTCTAGTCCAGTTAAAATTCAACTTTCTTGTACATAAGTGACTAGAATTGTATGAGACCCCAGTGACAGTCCGTGTTTTGTCAGAGTCGCCACAACATTTCACTCGCCTTTGTCATGGCTGCAAGGCTTGGAGACATCTGCAAATACACGTATGTGCTTGTGTATATGTACAAGCATATATATTTACATAAGTACACATGTGCACACACGCACATATATCCACACATTATTTTTAGTGTTTGTTGCCAGCTGAGGAACTCCTAGATTACAGTGCACGTTTTTATTATTATTGCTGAAGTGCATGGCCTTGCGTGTTATGGTACTCCTTTGGGATTGTTCCCGTCCGCAGGGCCATCTTTCCCTGTGTGACAGCCAGTCTCCCCCATACTGAGCGCGGTGTACTTGGCAAATTTTGGTACTGCTTGTCCACTTCTTGCACTATTAATATTGCTAATACTAAACCGGACCCAGTCCTTGAAAAACTTTTCTCATCATCTTCTTCCAGCCTCGTAGCATCCCTTCCAGCCCATCGTGTTGACTTTTTCACTTCAAGCATCCTTACTCATACTACGTGGCTTGTACTCATTCTCAAAACAAAATAATTTCCTGTGCGGCTGTATAGCAGATGTTTCACAGATGTCTAGATAAATGAGATTTTGGTCTTAGTAATGCATAATAAGAATAGTTAAAAATATCAATTATAGTTTCCAAGAAAGATGCTAGGCTCATCTGACAGGTATGTTGCATTAATCTTCCATCCATCTTCACGTTTAGTTAGTTTTTCTTCAAAAATGACTCCAAGGCTGCATATATGAATCAAGTCAGTCTCATATGCTCTGAACTGCACACCCTAGTCTTCTGCTCTTTTCCTCAAGTTTGTTTAAGATCTCCACTCTCAGACTTGTGACCATATGAGCCCAGTCTAGCATGGTCCAGTCTCTCTGGTTCTGGCTATGCTGCTGATATTGAGGTGACAGCTACTTCCCTCGCTGTGTTTCAGTTTGAGTTACTGTATGCAAGAGCATATCCCTAATGTGACTGTTGCCCATTAAAGAACAAACACCTCTCTTCATGCAGTTAGAGAAAGACTTGCATCTGCTTCAGAAGAAGCTGGAAAAAGTCCTGGTGAAGATAACTGTTTCTGCAGGCAGACAAGGAAAGCTGGAGGTGGGATGGACTGACCACAGTAGCTCTGTCATTTCTGTCATTAAGTTTGTCACGTTAAACCTGGAATGAAAATACCTCTTTCCCATGGTCCCCATCCCAAAGCGGTTGCCACCTAGCACTTCTATAATTGTGCGTATGGTTGCGGTGGCTGGATGCAATCAATGCTTTGGCTCTGTCCACCATCCCTCTGCTCCCCAGATACATAGCCTATGCGTGTGCCCTGGGAGAGTATGTGGGTTGGCATGAATGTGCAGTTGACTTGACTACCATCGATGCAGTTCTAAACATTGCTGCTGAAGCAGGAAAAATCCTTAGACACAGAGCAGGACAGGAGGGCTGCTGAGACTCTTTTTGCAAGGTCAGGGGAACGCATCTTTGACCTGTGTCCCTGTTGGACCTGGACTGAAAATCAAAGCCTTCACTTCTAATGGGGATGGCAGCAGCCATAAGTGGGGGTGGGAAGCGGGGTCTTGGTGCCCACCGGGTGGGGAGGATCACTGCATCCACGACAAGCCGTGCGGGGCCTCTTTGAGAAAACGTCCCCAACAGTGTCCCAAAAAGGGAAATGAAAATGGACTGAGGAACCAAAAGAGCACACACAGCTGCTTCAAAAAATCTTATACCCTACTTCCAGCACATCCCTGCAGCGTCAGTCGCGGCAATAGGTCTGTCTAACTTTCTTTCATTTCCCTGTTGCAGTGTAATGAAGGTTTCCTCCCCCAGTTAGCTAGGTTTTAATCCCTTTTTTGAGCTGGGCATGCCTTTTTCATTTTTTTATAATGCTTAATAATCATGTATGTTCAGTCCCCTAGGTGGTATGTTAATTCTTTTCTTTCATCTACTTAATTAGAAGATTTTGTTCTGCATAAAATATATGAGGCAGCTGGGGCAGGGTCTTATGAACTGGTGAACATCCAAAAACTATATTAAGCTGTTTCTTAAGGCTTTGAAATTGTCTTCAGTGGTAGCTGTTGACAAACGCTGAAGTGAAGCACTACTTGAATATTCACATTAAAACCGCCATTGCAGTTAAGTTAGTGATGCATGATTAATTGGCTTAAAAGCAATGGATTCATATAGAGTAAAATGCTTCTATGAAAATCAATAGCATGACTACAATTAGCAAGAGCATTACTTTGAAGATATTAAGGGCCACAAATCAAATTTGTCAGCTGAAGAGTAACAGTGGCTGTATATACAAACAAACAGCCATTGTGTCTGTAACACAGCATGGGGGGCTTATGGGTCTTTCCACATATTCTTTCTCTTAATAGCCACAGTGATGGGATAGCATGATAGCTACGCGTGGCAAATAACAGAGCCAAAGGTGCTACTTTGCTTCCACCTCCCAGGTTTGGCCAGGACCTCTTGGTCCTGGGCACGTGCGGGTGTGCAGGGCTCCATGTTGTCACCCAAGACTGGTTCCCCTCTCTTTGCCACCCGTGTTCGCCCCCATTTCAGCTGGTGCTTCCAGCCTGTGCCAGCCCCACAACTGGCAGATGGGCAACCCCAGAGTTTCACAGGGGTCTTGCTCCTCTACCTTGAAAATCCAAAGGCTTTTTTTGATTGTACAAATGTTATAAATCCTGTTCCTCTCTTGTTGCATCCCCACAAACTCCCTTTTATGCTATCACATAAAAGCCTCCCCAGGACTGAGAGTCACTTGAATCCATAGGCAAATGAAATACCTTATTGTGGTCATGTTTATGGTGGTACGCAGGGAAATCGTACAGATTTCAGAGTCTTCCTAGGATATGTGCCCCGAATTAAAAAAAAATGTACCACTTGGGTGCATTTTCATGTCTTTCACTCACACAAATATGCTGAATGGTTGATTCTGTGTATCACTGCAAAAACAGAAAGCTGTCTGTCTGCTGGGACACTGTTCCTCTTCGCTTGAAGCTGACGTAAACAATGATAAGAATTTTAACTTGGAAATGAAAGGAGAAGGATGGAAGAGACTTCTTTAACCTCCATGCCTGGAGATCTAATATAAAAAAAGGGAAAAATCAAATGACAATATCACAATCTGTAATGGAAGTACAAAAGATGAGAGGATGGACAGTACAGAGAAGGCAAATGCTGATACTGCTGAGAACAGGGAGGCTAAACAACAGCCATATTGACCTAAATATAAATTAGCCTCAGGTATAAAGCAATCCTCACTCTTCAAAAAACACAATGAAGTATCTACACTCTTGTTAAAAAATTAAGAACTATTTAATTAAGTAAATTATCAACTAACAGGGAAAAAGACATTGTACTCTAGAAATATTAAGTTGGGATAGATTTTTGTGAATGATCCTTAAAGCTAATAGTAAGAGGGTGCTTTTGAAATTTGCTGTGACGTGAAGATGAGAGGCATTGTCAATATGGCAGAAGATGAAGATATCAGGCAGAAGAAAAAACTACTGTCCCAAAGAGGCAGACAGTGCAATAAACTTCAGCAGAATAAAGGGCAAGGTCATTTAAAGACTAATGTGGAGAATTTGCACTAAGAACTGGGAATTTATCAGCTGGAAATGGAAATGGGGAGAAAGCACTGGGTCACTGAGTCAGTCAGGATGAATATTGTCATCAGTGTGATCCAACCATGAAAGGCAAATCCAGGCTGAGGATATCCCTGATGACATCTTTCCAGTGGAGCGAAAGTAGCATTCGGGTGGTTTTGTAGAAGACTGCACTGAGACCTTGTCTGGAGTATTGCATGAAGGATGGAGGAGCTGCAGGGGACAGCCTGTGGGATGGTTGTGGGAGGGAAAGGCAGGGGCTTGGCTCACTTAGTCTTTCCAAAGCTGAAAAGAGATGCAATTTCTCCCTGCAAACACATCATGACACTAAATTCTGGAGAAACAGGAGAAGAAAACCTATTTAAGCCAAAGAATAGAATTCATATAGAAACAAGTGGGAATACATTTAGGCAGGATTTCATAAAATGTTTTACATTATCAGTGTACTGAGGATCTGGAATAGGATAGATCATCGTTAAAACAAAGTTTGGTCAGCTCATGAAATAGCATGATCAGCGTATTTGGCAAGTGACTAGTATTAAAGGCTCAGGAGCTCCTTTCCAGTCTTATATTCCTCTGGCACTGCTTAAAGCTAGGAATAGGTAGAGAGTCTCATATCCCAGAAGAGTTGATGCTGCTGGTCTGTAACACCAGGTCCAGGCTGTTATAATTGCTTAAAACTCAGCCATCCTGGTCTTCTTTCATTAGAGCTGTGCTTGCTGTGGGAATTGGAGGAGAAGCAAAATTGGTTTCATCTCGTTTATTCACAGCCCAGCTGCTGTTTATCCCTCTGAGACAAGCGCCCAGCACCCCTCCTCCTGTACCACATTAGTCTGGCACCTCTGTCCTCTGCTGTGTCCCCATGCTGCAGGCAGCAAGCATGCTTTCTGTGAAGCATGTGCTGTGCAAAGCATCCTGGCGTATCAGACATCCCAGAACAAGCCCAATAAAATTATCCTGGAGCTAGGTGCGAGACTCAGACCTGGAAACTCCTCCTCCTTGCTGTTGGACCTCCCCAGCCCAGAGTCAGCTCTTTTGGCAACCTCAAAGTTTGGTTAGCCCAATACTCAAATACAGCAGCTCCAAGCTGCTGCAGAGGAGGAAGGGGGCAATCAGAGACCCCCGCACACTGCACACACTTGGCCTTGCCTCTACAAGGCAGAGTCACCTCAGGACTGCCATGATTCGTGTTTGGTTTCTCGTGTCTCGGGGGTGCAGCGATGGACGTGTTGCACTGTGCTCCAGACACCCCTTCTTCTGCCCGTCCTTTAGGTTTAGAAGAAAAGATGCTGCATATTCTGGCCCTGGCTCTCCCGAGCCAGGCTGGGAGGCACTCCTCCCTCCAGCCCCGGCCCGCACTGCTGCTGGTGGCTAACAAAACCTGCCTACTATTTAATGAAGAAGAAAACAGATATCAAAGTACAGAGGGGTGGTTTTTTGTCTCTTCTAAGTGAAAAACTGCACCACAGGACAGGGGAGATGCAGCAGGATTGTGCTTCTGAGCAGCTTTTTTTAAAAAACCCTCCCGTATTTGAATCCTGGGGATGTGGGGAAGGGAGACAGATTTAATAATTTTTTCTCTCCTAAAAAAAGTGTAATTTATTATCTGAAGACAATAATTCTAACTGGTGTTATTGGAATGTGGCATGTGGGAATCTTAGTGCTAGCGCATCTTTATTAATGTTGTTATAAAAGCTTCTACTGGGATCCTAGTTATCAAATGGCTCTGACAGCAATTCATCCACAAAGCCCTGTGTTTTAATTTCTCGCTATCTGAAAAGAAATGGGCTGGGTGGGTGGAAAGACTCCTATTTTCAGCTGCTTTGTCCTTCGTTTTAAAGCCTGGCATGTTGCAAGTGTAAAGGAGGAACATGTAGGATTACAGCAGGAGGAATACATCTTTGAAAAATAAATATCCTGCCATAAAAAGCATGTTACAAAGTGACAGGTACCATCTATTGATATAATGGAGTCTTTGATTCCCATAGTGCCAGCCATTATAAGAAGCGGTACATGGAGATGTGAGCCAGAGCCTTGAAAAACCCTTTGAATAGCAGCAGAGCCACAAATAGCAGCAAGGCATTTAATGGTAAATCATTTTACAAAGATTTTGCTGTATGCACTGTGAAACAATAGAGAGTTAATGAATTACTGGAAACAGCAAATATCTCCTTTGATACAAATCAGAGACTGATCAGGGAAGCAGCTAATTTCTAGGACTTTTTCCTTCTTCAGCCCAGTGCCATGGTTGTACATGATTGCACAGGAGTCCAGACCCAGCAGAATTTGTGAGAAAAAAGGCTCAGCTAACCCAGATAAACAGCTGAAAAATAATACCTTTTTTTTTTTACTTTCTCCTGGCAAGGCTCAAAACTTTTCCAACTGCGTGATATTACAATAGTGCATCATGTGAATGTAGCAAAGTGAGTGCTGGGTGAATGATGCATGAGCTGAAAGTGGAAATGGGGAATGGTGGTGGCTCTCAAAAAATATAGGCACATGTACGTCTGAACTTTTCCCCCTCAGCTCATTGCTTAGCATTTGTCCAGGCAAATCTGTCCTTGCATCTCTTTTATCAAACCCTAGAAGGACATTTTCTAGATTATAGCTTTAGGGGCCAAGTCTCTCCCACATGGGTCTTTTTGTGTGGCTGGAAAATGCCATTTCAGCAACACTGTGGTGTGATGGCCCTTGTTTCCAAGGAAGATGTATTATTGCTTGCCTGGAGACCCTGCAGCCTGGGAGGATAATTCCCTTTTATTAAAGATGCAGGGCGATGCAACCTTTAAAATGGCCTTTAGCCTATTTAGAGGTGAAGAAGGTAGTAAGGTGTGGGCTCTGCGAGACTGGCTGTTCTTGCATGACCAACACATAACACACATCTGCAAGGCTGTTTTATCCAGACAGAATTTTATTTCTCACACTGTCCTGCCCCAAGCCTTTTGGCTTTGCAAGAGCATATAAAACCCTTCGAGTTCTCTCTGTTGAAAATGCAGAGTCTCTTAAATTCTGTTCTAATGAACGATGGCTTTTTTGTGGCTTTGGATTGATAAGAACAAGGTGTAGGTCTCAAAACTGAGGCCAAGTTGGGGCTCTGTCACAATGTTTGTTGTCAATATAGTTGTATTTGTGCTGGCATTTTGCCACTTAGGTCAGGAAATCTTCGGCTAGCCATTGCACTAGTAGCCAGGTTTTTAATCTGGGCACTTTTCTGGCCCAGCCCTGTGAACAGGCTTGCCAAAGCTGCCACAGGGTTGTACACAAACAAAACAAACCATTTTGGAGTCGCCGCTTGGTTTGTCCCTACTGCTCTCTTCTCCTTTTACTTATTTCGGTGTGAAACTGAGGTTTCTGCCGAGGTTTGGCACAGGCTGCGGGCAGCAGGGAGCTGGAGCATCTGCAAGGTGCCTTGCCTAGGTACAGGGAAGAGCAGCGTGGGGTCCTCTCCAGGTGTCTCCTTCCTGCTGGCTACCCAAGCAACCTGCCCCTCTCCTTGATCCTTTACTTAGGTAGGACTTTGTAACGAACATGGCTTGAACTTCAGCCCGAGCCAGTTGTAGGGGTAGTGAGAAGCCGCTGGGTGTGAGGATTTGTGCTTGGGGTGAGCCCAGCCCCGGGTGAGCTCTCTGGTGCAGAGCCTTGAGTGGCAGGCGCTGTGCTCCTTGGAGGAGGATTTTGCCTTGGAGGGCTGCGGCTCAGGTGTCCAGCATACCACTAAGCATATTGCTGGTATTTAACAATCAAAGTAATAATTACTAGCTGTCTGCAAATCCACCACTGACTGTAAATGGCTGAGGAAGTAAATAAAGACTTAGGGGCAGTAACGCTACGGTGTACAGAGGCCGTATCCGGAGCAATACAAGCACCACTCAGACTTTAAAACCTTTTATCTTGGCAGCAAGAATGGTCATCTTGTCAACATGCTTTCTGCTCTTGATTGCGTAACTGGAGAAGAGAAAGATTAAAAGAAATTTTTACTTATATGCCTCAGATGTGCGCCGCCCAGATTTTTGTAAGTAGCCTGCAGCTTGGGCCTCTGTTAGAGATGTGTATCACTGTGAGGCGTATAAACAACAGGAATGGGCTGCTATATGCGTTTTGATCTTGGCATAACTCCGTATTGTATAAAAACTGTTAAGGGAAATTAAACCAAAACACCATCCATAGGAGTGCAAGGCAATGTTACTGTGTGGTCCTGTGCAGGCAGAGGCCAGGGAGGTGATGTGTGGGAGCAGAGTTGTTTGGAAGAGCTGCAGCACCTCATAGCAGGGCATGGGGAGGATGGAAACGCAGGTTCGTGCAACAACTCTCTGCAGTTAAATCCCCTCATACAAAAGGAAAGCAAGAAAACTGGAAATAAGGTAGTGAATGAGGATCCTCGCAGCAAGCAGCACTTTAGAAATCACAGCCAGCCAGTGACTATGGAAACCTTACACTATCCAAATGAGAATAAATAATCTAGGAAAGACCCATATTAAAGACTGAATTCTCTCCCTGGCTCAGACAGAGGGACTTCTTCCCTTGGGTAGATAATTTCTGTCTCTTTTAACAAAGTGCAGCCCCATTCAGCATTTTACCAGACTCGCAGAGCTTTTTGTCTTTTCAGCAGTCAATGCTTCACACATACAAAATAAAGATAATATTGAATTAACCTCATCTGTAGTAGAGCATATGTGAGCAGGCACACTTTAGCTGCCTAGCTAGAGAAAAACAATGGCTTTTTTTCCAGGATGAAAATGTATCTAGTAAAAGAACCGCATGGCATTGTGCCTTGTTAGTTACATGGCAGCCCAGGTGAAGTCCCTCCTGCCATCACCACTGCCTCTAGCTTAACTCGAGATCCCCCCATCACTGAGGGATGACAGAGCACACACCAGGCAGTGCGGTTTCTTTCCCCAAAGTTTGGGTCTCTCTACAGTATAAAAGAGTTACAAGATACTTTTCTGCAGCTGAATTGTTTTTCCTTGGCTACACGCATTAGTAGCTGCAGTATGTGCTGCCAAATGAAGAGTTTGGGGGAAAAAATCAGTGAATGCCAAGAAATTCATCTTGAAAAGGCACCTGCACGTAGGAAAGGAAAGAAAGGATCTGGGAGTGCCTGAAAGTGAAATTTCACCAAAGGGGAAGGCCACATGTAGAGTTTCAGCAGGCTCTTCCCTCTGCCCTGGTTCTCTTCTTTCCCTCTTTACTTGAATTGCCTTTTATATCCCTTTCCACCTGCCCTTCCCTTTCGTTTTCCTTCTTCCCTTGCAATTAGTGTTCTTAAAATAACAACCAGAGTAACGATAAAAGTGAGAACAAAAGAGAAGTAGTCCTGGAAGGAAAGCAGCATTTGCCTCCTCCTGTAGCTCACTGGCACGTTCAGCACTGGTCTGGGCTTCTCCAGCTGGACGCTCGCTGAGGCAGGACGCTGGTGGCACTGGCCAACTGCACAGCGCGATCCCATTTTCCAGGCTTTTAGGCACTGCTGTAGTAAGCACAGAGGTTGCTTTTTATACATTATCTCCTTCCCACTTCTAACACATCCCATCCCAAAGGCTCTGCTCTCATTCTTCTGGGAAGTCGAATCCCATGTTGTCTCCTGTCATCCATGATGATTGTCATCTGACAATGAGTGGAAGCCTCAGGGTTACTCAGGCTCCTGGGAAAGCGAGGAGGGGAGCAAAGGCACTGCAGGTTAAACAAATGATGATAGCATGAAGGCAAGGGAAACGTGTACAGTGAAAGGTTGTTTGGCCTTGGGGACTGGTTTCTGCAGGCCATTTTGAGGTATGGATCTCAGGCTGTTTAAATGGGAGCAGCTGTCAGACGTTTCCTCATCACAGATGTTTGCCTGCCATGCTGGACCGAACTCCCTGATTAGAAAGTCCATGGCTGGGAAGGGACTGTCTGTGGGAGCTTACATCGTATTTTTATTACTTGCAAATAGCTGTTAAAACATTTCCTACTGCAATTCCAATTCATTCAAAATTTTCAATATTCTCTCTTGAAGTAGATTAAACTGCATATAGAGTCCTTAAAAATCAAACCTTGGGTAGTTTCCAAAGAGCCATAAAGCTAAGGTTGCGGGATGATAACAGTCATTTGTAAAAGTAAATATGATAAAATGAACAGCTGCTTGCATGAAGTAGCACCACAGACTTCCTAATGACTAGATTGGCTCATTTGGGGTTTCAAAATAATTTGAGTTCTGCTTGTCTGAGTGCTGTTAATTGATCAGAAAGTAAAGCTGATCACTGCTTGCTTTTCCCATGACATATATGTTTTAATAAATTATTGCTTGTGACTCATGCAGTGTTACTCATTATTGACTTCAGATACATTAGCTGGACGGATGGAAAGGACTGTTCACCAGAACCACTAATATCATACTGGAGTTTTCTGAGGTTCTCAGCAGGACCTCTGCTCTCTGACAAACTCCCATCAATGACCCGGTGGTTTTCAGAAAACTGCCAAAGTATTTTTCTTAATAATATGTTCAAGTGAGCTCTTCCAACTAGGAAAATTTTCAGGTACTGAACACATTTAGTTGGCCATAGGCAACAAATAAATATATATCCTCAGATTTCAGCTGCTAATAAAGGTTTATTGCATTCTTTAAAATAAGGCACATTTGCATGCAGCACTGCTGGGTCTGAAACTATGAACTGGTGCTTTCTGGATTTTCTTAGTATCTCTGCCCTTGTGGCAGTCTCCACAGAAAAGGCGCTTGACTTGGGAAACCCTCTCTCCTCTGAAAACAGTCTCATACAATTTTGGAAAACTTGTGTGAAAACTTGTAGAAAACACATTTATCTAAACTTGTATGAGACTTAAGAAAATGCTGGATCGGAGAGCGGGGGAGGATGGAATGAAAAAGGGGCGAGGAGAAAAAAAAACGAAAGAGGCACTTGAAAAGAGAGGTAGGGGGAAAAGACACTGAAAATGAAATGAGATAAGAAAATATGAAAGGGAAGCAGAAGAAGATGAAAAAATAAGTAGCGTATATGTTTATTTTATAGGAAGTTGGCTGACAAGCTGAATTTCTACTCTGGTCAGGGAATCGAAATTATGGTGGGCTCTGGATGAAAACTGAAGAGCAAATATCCTAAATTAAGAGCTCAAGAGACTGAAATCTGTTTGTAAAACTGTTCTGGAACAACAAAACCACCATATTTTAAGACTGAAGCTTGTTGATGAATAATTTGCAGGCAGAAAACAAGCTAAATGTCTTGGGTAAGAAAGCACTAGAAAATGCTTGCTCAGAAACACTGATGAAATGAAAGACCATGTTCTGTTATCAACTTTCCTTACTTTGAATTCCATTTAAAATAGTGAGATAAAGAATCTTTTGCCATTAACAATAATATTGAATTTTCCTTTCCCGCAAGCAACTGTCCAGGTCACTTTGTGGCAGTGCTGATTTACGTAATCATTGTAAGCTTCTTGTATGACAAATGGTAAATTCATTTTTCAGGGGTGAATTCAGCTCCACTTGTGATGGAAATGTGAGGATGGGGAAGTAAGAGGAAGGTCTGTGTGGAAACGAGAGCTGGTAGCTGGTGGTCCTGGGCAGTACTGCTGGGAGGCTCACTGACCTTATACCCCCCTGGAAACATGACATCTTGGAGGCACCGTACAACTACTGCTACATTTATCAAGAAGATGCATCAGCGGAGATATTGTGATTTTCCAATAAGAAAGGATGCTTGAAGAGAAAAGAGGATGAGCATTTTATTATTTATTTGATAACAACACCTACCCCAAAACAAGTCATTGACTCTGCTGTAATCATCCCAGCAAAGGTTTCTCTGTGCATGAAAAGCAGCAATCTTTCGGGGTCTTGACAAATAAAAGAAGTGCTGGTTGTAAAACTAACTGTTTTTGTTATTCAAATCTTAACAGGGATGGAGCTAAAGATCCTGAAAATGGGAGAATCTGTGAGGATGCTGAATGCACCCACTGATGGGTTTCTGGTGGGGTGGGTGGTGCTGCAGGGAGCTGGGGCTGGGGAGCCAGTGAGGTTGGGGCCAAGCCCCCAGTGGGGCCCAAGCCACGGGGCCAGCCAGCCCTGTGCCTGGGTGCAGCCCAGCTGCAGCACTGTGGGGCAGTTCAGCCCACTGGTGCACAACAGTGTCTGAGCTTGGGAGGGAATAAAAACCACCCCGTGAGTCTCATCCAAAAGGCTACTGCAACCCTATCACCTCAGAAACTCTTATCTATTGTTTATCTATTGCCTCTTATCTCTTACCTGATCAACTGTTGGAGATCTGCAATGATAAGAAAGCGCTGGGTTTTCCTGTATTGGTTGCAAGATTCAGTGCAGCAGGGTGAAATTTTCACCTTAAAATTAATCTGGGATAATTCCTGGGATTTCACTCTTTCACTGGTTTTATCCATTTTTATTCTATCAGCGTCAAAGGAGATGCGCAGTCCTGATTGGCATCGCTATCACTAGAGCAGAAATGCACCCTTCATTTCTAACAGAATGGTCTCCATATTTCATCATAAAGTCTTCTTCTAGGAAACCCATTGCTCGCATGACAGCACTCTGAATTATAAAATCTGTGAGAAGGGATATCTGTCAGAACATATCTGTGCGTTTGTTTTTCTAATCCATAAATCAAGCAAAGCAGAAAATAGGAGGTGAGGAAAAACTTTAATTCAGTATTACATTTCCACAGTAATAGAAAAATTCAACACTGTAGAACACAAACTGATCTAGTATGTGCAGTTTGCCAGACTTTGCTACGCTATGGGTTAGATCTCTTATACATCTCTGGATCAAGTCAGAGGCATGTAACCACTCTGCCACACTACAGAGAGGTTTGACATGCCAGCGGGGAGAAGGTAGCTAAAATAACAGCAATCTCTGCTTTAAAGACAGGTCAGTGCTGCCATCCAAATCAGAGGTGTATGCAGAGCAAACGGTGGTGGAGGTGTTTATCTGGGTACATTTTGTGAAGGTCTTTGTGTCTTTGAGAGAAGCAGTAGGAAGAGCAGAGGCACTTGGAGAGAAGACAGCAGTATTGGTCCAGCAAGGGAAGCTCTGATGCAAAAATCTCGGGAAGATAAGAGAGAAAACATCAGGGGGGTAATCATTAATTGCAGGGCATTCCTCGCATTACTTCAGAACTCAGAGAAACAAAATTTATCTTAGTCTTGGTGAGGAAACAAAGTTGCATTAAAGCCCTCTGACACTATTGTAATATTTTTTTTTCAATGAAGTTAAACTGCAGTCTGAAGTCTGGTCAACAGGTTGGTTGACAAAGTGGTAAGAGCTCTAAAGATGAAAGTATAAACAGAGTGCAAAGTGAACAAGGAATGAGAATCAGGTATCTTGGATTCACACCATTAACAGCTTCCAGAATATTACATTTTATGGATGCCTAAAAGCACTGATGGATTCACAGAAACACAGAACGGTTGAGGTTGGAAGGGACCTCTGGAGGTCATCTGGTCCAGCCCCTTGCTCAAGCAGGGCCACCTAGAGCCGGTTGCCCAGGAGTGTGTCCAGATGGCTTTTGAGTATCTCCAAGGATGGAGACTCCACAACCTCCCTGGGTAACCTGTGACAGTGATCGGTCACCCTCACAGTGAAAAAGTGTTCCCTGATGTTCAGGCAACATCTCCTGTGTTTCAGTTTGTGCCCATTGCCTCACTGGACACCACTGAAAAAAGCCTGCCTCTGACCTCTTTGCACCCTTCCTTCAGATATTTATATACATTGATGAGATACCCCCGGAGCCTTCTCTTCTCCAGGCTGAGTAGTCCCAGCTCTCTCAGCCCTTCCTCATAGCAGAGATGCTCCAGCCCGTTAATCATCTTAGTGGCCCTTTGTTGAACTCTCTCCAGTATGTCCATGTCTCTCTTCTACTGGGCAGCCCAGAACTGGACCCAGCACTCCAGATGTGGCCTCACCAGTGCTGAGCAGAGGGGAAGGATCACCTCCCTTGACCTGCTGGCAGCACTCCTCCTAATGCAGCCCAGGATACCATTAGCCTTCTTTGCAGCAAGGGCACATTGCTGTTCAACTTGGTGTCCACCAGGCACCCCAAGTCCTTTTCTACAAAGCTAACTTTATCCTAAAACCTGGCAAAGACAACGCTGAATGGCTAAGACTATGATAGTGATGGTCACGTACTGCATGCAGAAACACTAACACTGCAGAATGGGCTAACATGTGGACAGGCTGCCACCTACTATACTGCAAGGTAGGGACCTAAATTTAATGTCTCTGAAAAATGAATTAAAGTTCAAGAGTTGCATGTCATAGGAGTGTAACAGCATGTACCTGTAAGAATTTCCTTTATGTCTCCTACAGTCATTAATTTCGTGTATGGAAATCATGTGCCTGCCAGAACTGGAAAAGAGCTGGAATTATGCTTCAGCCAGAGCTTGTGCTCTATTATTATCTTACGCTCCATTATTATCTAAATGCAGAGCATGCTCTGGAATCAAAACTGTTTCTGTGCATCTGGAGATAAAAAGTCAGGGGAGAAAGAGTAGCTATATAGCTATTTTTTAAATTCTGTGAATACTGTTCTTTCAGACAGAATTCATAAACCAATAACTTCTTATCTTATATTCATGAAAAGATTACCACCAGCATGTAAATGAGATATTTAAAACCTTAATCACTCTATCACTTATAAATACAATTTGAGATTTTCATGTAATTACATTACAAGAAATTCCATAAAATAAAGATGAATAATTTATCACTTACGTGATACAGACAGAAATGGAGACTCCGAAGTGGACTGTAAAATTTATTTTTATTTGGACTTTTTAAGCAACAAGAAATAACATTTTAACATATGATACTGTAATATTGGCTCCTGATAAGGTCTTCCTTATACTCCAAAACATAGACAAACTGAGCATGGACTAATTGGATTGGGACACACTAAAGCTGAGAGAGGAAAGGGGAAATTCTAACATATGCAACAACATATGGATAATGAAAGAGCATATGCTTATTATAATAAAACTGTGCTTCTGATATTTAGAAGTTCTGTGGTAAGGAAGGAGTATGTGGAAGTCAAGGTCCCTGATGCAGAATCGAACCCTCATATATGTTAAGTATAAGAGACTTTACAGCATATGGAAAAGACTCTTTCAAATGACACAGAAACCGCAATCATGTTTGTCTGAAGTCTGATTTGCGGAGATGTAAGGATGCAGAGAGCAGCCTGCACATGGAAGGACAGCAAGGAGGGGCCCATCTGTCTAGTAAAAGGTGTATCATAATTGCATAAACTTCTGTGACCGGACGCTGGCAGCTTTGATTTGTCACTGTCTCTTCTCAGGCAGACCTTCTACCAACTTGCAGCAGTGGTGTGCAGAATGGCAAACAGAAGAGACAACTGGACGGCTTTCCCTTCCTTAATACTTCTTCAAAGCATTTGGTCTGATCTGATTAGGCTTTCCCCCAGGAAAGGAAGTTTACATTTGATATTTGTGATTTTTTTCTTGATAGCACTGTGCAGGGACTTTACAACTTGTGCATAGCACAGCCAGCTTATAAACCGTTAATGGTCTGAGTAGAACTTGATTACCAAAATGAAGTTTTTACCTAAAGGACAAGGAGGCAGCCTCGCAATGACCCTGTGTTTCATGTAAGAGTATGACTGTAGTTTATTTACCCAGACTTTTAATCTGGTCCATATATTTCTTGCTCAAGTTGATCACCCATGAAGAAAGTTACTCGCAGACTGTAGTTCTGCTTTGTCAAATGCATTTTCTTAGCCAAACAATGGAGCAACGCCAGGAGAGAGCGCTTGCAGCATCATCAGTCATTTCTATACGTCTATAAATGTTTTCTGCTTCTGACTTCTGACATAAATCCATCCAATTGGCTTTATATAAATTGACAGGAAGGTGATTTGAATCTTCTGCCATATGTAAAAGATGTGCTATTTGTTTCAGTTGCCTACAGAGTCATGTTGTCATTTGGCAGGGCCGATGACTTCCTTCAGCTCTGCATTGCCTCTTTTCTCTTTCACCTCAACAGAAAAACATGCACATAGGTAAGAGCATCTCTAAAAATATCTAGTGTTAGCTAAAAGGAGTGTTAATCTGAGGGAGATGTGTGAAGAAGAAGGCAGATAGAGAGAGGGGGTACAGACACAAATAATCCAAGGCTTAACAAGGTTAGGGGAGGCAATCAATATGCAGTCATAGCTGTGCAGCCTTTTGGCTCTCTACAACCTTTACTCTAAGAGACCCCAAGCTAACTGCTTCAGAGACACAAGGGAGAGAAGCGGGGAGCAGCAGGTGTGGCTCCAGACCGTGGTGGGCACTGAGGGTTTGCCACTGACTGCAGTGGTGCAGAACTGGCTTTAAAGCTCCCTCTCACCCCAAAGCCGCCACCCCCCGCCAGCCTGCAGGCAGCACTTTCACGCCGCTCAATCGCTGCTGGATCATGCTTAAATAAGAAGAGTGTGAGTTAGAGCCAGGCTAACACAGCTGAGAAGATTAGCAAGAAGAGTGCTAAGACCCAGTGCTATATAAGGGCTTGATTAACAATGTGAACCACAGCAGCAACATTGACAGAAGGCTAACAAGATACTATATTTTCTCTAGAAATAACTGTAAACAAAGCATTTGGGTTACTAGACTGCACTGGAAGTAGAGAGAAACAGCCTGACTAGATTTCTAACATTACAGGGTTCATATGTGATTAAGCTCAAAAGAAGTTTAAATAATTGTTGGGAAAATACAGGATTCTGCTGCAAAAGTATTTTGCCTGTGGCAACCCCAGTGGCAGAAATACTGCTTCAGGTATCTCCTGTTAAGGAGTACAAGGACAGCGTTTTGGGATGGAGACAACCTGAGTGATTTGATGGAGAGAAGTTGGATAGGAGGCCTCCTCACTGTCCCCTCCCAAAAAGGCGATGTGAGCTTCTTGTGAAATCTTCACCTCCTGCCAAGGCAGAAGATGAAACAGTGACTATTTCACCACTGGGCAGTTTGTAGGTGGAAGCTGGCTCCGGCTGAAGACTGGTGAGATTGAACCCCAGGAGTCGTTGCTAGTACCAGATGCTCAGTAACCTCCTCTCTCTTGTGTGTTATTCCCCTAGGTGTTATGTCTCCTTGACTTTTGTATGCAACGCTATAGATCACTTTTCACTGTCCTGTTCTTCTCATCTTTGTGAAAGTCTATGATGTCCCATGTCCTTTAGGACATAGGGACTGTTTGGTCTGTGACCTGATCATAGTGCTTGCTGCTTCTCAATGCAGAAGGACTGCAAAGTGGTGTGCTCTGAAAAGAGGTCTTGAGTTTTCACATTTCAAAGGGATTTGAGGTGACTAAGTACTTGGAAGGGTTTGGTTGGCTGCATTGACTGCAGCCCCCAGGTGTGGGGTGGAGGTGAGACCTGTCATCTGGATAAGTGCCCAAGGTACTGCAGAGAGAGAAGGGGAATCCTGCTCCAGTAGACAAAAGAAATGTGTCTGTGAGAACAGCTTTTAATTTGCTTCTCTTAGGTCTTTACAGCATGAAAGGAAATGCTCATTTGGGCCTGCAATAGGTGTAGGCAGATTGCAAAATCAATTAAATAGTTTCTGTGCTAAATAAAAATGGGGTATGCACAGGACCAAAGTAAGTGTAGCATCATGTCTTTGTGGGGTTTTTTTTGTATAATGAATTCTTTATTTTTCTGTTTATTTAGGTTTATTGAATGTTCAGTGGGTGCATTAGTGAGCTGTATGAAATCACAGAATCACAGAATGGTGGGGGTTGGAAGGGACCTCTGGAGATCATCTTGTCCAACCCCCCTGCTTGAGCAGGTTCACCTAGAGCAGGGTACACAGAACCGCATCCAGGCAGGTTTTGAATATTTCCAGAGAAAGAGATTCCACAACCTCTCCGAGCAGCCTGTTCCAATGCTCTGTCACCCTCACAGTAAAGAAGTTTGTTCTCATATCCAGGCGGAACTTCCTGTGTTCTAATTTGTGCCCATTGCCCCTTGTCCTGTCGTTGGGCACCACTGAAAAGAGTCTGGCCCCGTCCTCTTGACACCCACCCTTCAGATATTTGTAAGCGCTAACAAGATCCCCTCTCAGTCTTCTCCTCTTCAGGCTGAACAGACCCAGGTCTCTCAGCCTTTCCTCATCAGAGAGATGGTCCAGTGCCCTGATCATCTTTGTAGCTCTCTGCTGGACTTGCTCCAGCAGTTCCCTGTCCTTGAACTGGGGAGCCCAGAACTGGACACAGTACTCCAGATGTGGCCTTACTAGGGCGGAGTAGAGGGGAAGGATAACCTCACTCGACCTGCTGGCCAAACCCCTTTTGATGCACGCCAGGATCCTGTTGGCCTTCTTGGTCACAAGGGCACAGTGCTGGCTCATGATCAACTTGCTGTCCGCCAGCACTCCCAGGTCCTTCTCAGCAGTGCTACTTTCCAGCAGGTCAGCCCCCAACCTATACCGGTGCGTGGGGTTGTTCCTCCCCAGGTGCAGGACTTTATACTTGCTCTTGTTGAATTTCATTCAGTTCCCTTCGGCCCAGCTCTCCAGCCTGTCCAGGTCTCGCTGGATGGCAGCACAGCCTTCTGGCGTATCAGCCACTCCTCCCAGTTTGGTATCATCGTCAAACTTGCTGAGGGGACACTCTATCCCTTTGTCCAGGTCATTGATGAATATATTTGAACAGGACTGGACCCAGTACAGACCCCTGGGGAACACGGCTAGTTATGGGCCTCCAACCAGACTTGGCGCCATTGATCACAACCCTCTGAGCTCTGCCATTCAGCCAGTTCTCAATCCACCTCACTGTCCCCTCATCTAACCCACACTTCCTAAGCTTGTCTATGAGGATGTTATGGGAGACAGTGTTGAACGCCTTGCTGAAGTCAAGGTAAACAACATCCACTGCTCTCCCTTCGTCTACCCAGCCAGTCGTGCCATCATAGAAGGCTGTCAGGTTGGTCAAGCATGATCTTCCCTTGATGAACCCATGCTGACTACTTCTGATAACCTTCTTTTCCTCTGCATGCCTGGAGACG